>MU226236.1:605353-628613 GCA_018584345.1 Thuja plicata
AACACAAAGGTAACATGGTAGATAATTCTTTACAATTGTAAAATCTTCATCAATATACTTTTCTTACTTACACCTTTTACTTGCATTCACTCTCTCCATATTTCTCAAGGGATTTAATCTTTTGATCTTTCTCAAATCTTTGTATAATATCAATACAAAAAAATCCTCAAGGTTAACTTATTCCCAGGGTTAACCTATTCTTGTGGATGGTCATGCACAACAAAATCCTCACACAAGACAATATCACTAAGTGTGGATTCTAGCTGCCAAACCATTATGTCATGTGCAAACAACATTAGGAGTATGTTTATCTCTGCACATACACTACCCATTCACATGTGACAAAACATTTTGCACTTGTTCCATACTGATTGGTTTATATGAATAAAGATTTCCAATAAATTACTTTTTAACTGGGAGGGGACCTCTTTCAATCTCCTTATTAGACAATGTTGGAAGAAAAATCCTCCACATCTGAGTTGGGTAGTATGGAAGGAGAGAAATAACAAGATATTCTGGGGTGTGGAATTCTCTCCTAATGTTGATTTCCATATTTTCTACAAATTTTTGTTAGAAAAATTGACTACCATAAGATATCCTTGCCCCTCCCCATCCCTCCCTCCCCTCTAGATCACAAATTTGCAAGTAATTGGAGCCTCCCAGATTCTTATGGGAATTTTGATTCCTCCAAAAATTTAAAATAGAAAAGCACAAAATGGACCCCTCCTATGCCTAGTTGGCCCAAGCTCAACTTTGATGGTGTTGTGAAGCACTCTCAGGGGTGGCTACTACTAGAGGGTAATAAGAATGGACACTAAGAATTGTGTTGCAACCTATAGTGGAGCACTACCCAAATACACGAATAGCCAAGCAGAGTAAATTGACCTTCTCTGGGGGCTCAAGATTGTGCTCTTTATTGGTATTAGTACCCTTGCTAATGAAGGGGATTTTGAGATCATTATTGACGTAGTTAAAGGATTGTCCAAGACCAACAGGTCAATTAAGGTCATTCTAGGGGATGTTCATAGGTTTTTGTTGGGTTTTAACTCCTTTGTTATCAACCATGTTTATAGGGATGACAATGTGGTAGCAAACTCTCTTTTTGTTATTGGTTACAATCTGGAGGGGATGAGGTGCTAGTGAAATCTACACTCTCTTTCAACAAAAATTCAAACTCTCTTAAATAAAGAGTGTTCAACTTCCAATGGTGATGACGTGTAAAAGTTTATGTTGGATGTGGTGTCTCCTTCCTTGTACCATTTTGTGTTGGGTCTTGCATGACCCTAACCCTTTATGTAATGAGCATGTGTGTGGAACAAGTGAACATATTTTGAATTTTAATAGGGGGTGATGGTGTGGAATAATGGTATCAAATTAGGGAAAAGCCTCGTCCAATAAGATATTGAAAACCATTTATGGCATAGTACTTAGACTAGATGACCCCTAGGTAATCATGATAATTAAAATACTTTGAAGGAGTACTTTATGATTATGAGATGGCATTACATGATGTCCATAGATGGTTGCACTAGCATTTATCATTGCCCCTCTTGTAATGGTTTGTACCTATAGTATGTTGTATTGAAAAAAAAGTTTGACGGAAACTGTAGCTCACATGAGCCTAATTTTTTGGGAGGATGGTTTAATGATATTACCCAACCATATAGAAAAACACTTATTATGCATTTAAATCACTCTATGATAACATAAAGTTTCCCGAACTATACCAAGAGTTACAATTTTCTAATTTGAGTTGATTACCCTGTGTATTTTTTTATAGTGATGGGAGGGATTGGGTCTGCATCGAGCCTAGGAATTTGGATGATTAAAGAATGAACCCACAGTGAGGCATATTTGAAAGTAAGGGGGGCTTCTAAATTTATTGAATCCATCAATGGATTTGATGAGGGATTGTTTATTTAGTTTTCTAGCTCCAGGGAAAACATAAGAGTTACTATTGAGGGATATCCTTTGAGATCAGTGAAGAGGTCATTGCTAAGGCCACTGGGTTATCTACCAATGGAAGGAAATGGAAGAAGACAAACATGGTAGTTGATAATGATAGCTTGAATGGGTTCTTTAAAGGAATTGAACCCCTAATCAAAATAGAATGTGGATATGACAGAGCTCAACTTCCACCATCTTGGGACTAGGTTTTTTTATGCTCATGAATTATTTCACACTAAAAGAGCACTTTAAAGTTTATTAATTCTATCATATTCCCCTCCTTAACCATTTTAGAAATCATGAAATTTTTTGTTTCCTTTTTCTTTATAAATTCTCTTGAGAGTTGTGTTTGACGCAAAGGAAAGTGCTTGTACTTAGGATTTAAAAACCTATTCCTTTACATTAGGATTTAAAAACCTATTCCTTTACATCAGGATCTCATTTTTTAGGCCACTTTCACATGGTTCTCTACCCTCCCAAATCCATTTTTGTCTATGAGGCCCTTGTTTCATAGTCCCCCCACCTACTAACATCATTGATATGCTAGGCCAAAGTAAAAAGAAGGATATTATGCATCTGAGAGCCCTTAAGATTGTCTCTCATCCTGGCAGTCTGAACATATTAATCTTTGATACCCATACTCCAAAGGCTAGCTTCAAAGGTAAGCAATAGTTGTTGTTCACCTCCAAGAGGAAGGGAAAAATCCTTCTCACTACCACCAAAAACAACAATTTATTTTTTTCAGGAGATAAACAGTGAAGATGAAGAGGAGGTGGAGGAGGATTACAACACTCCTTATAGATCCAATAGACTAGCCTCTAGGTCTGTAAAGAAAGGAAAAAAAATGTTGGTTGATTATGAATTAGTGGAAACCACTGAGCAAGGGAATAATAAATTTGAAAATGGAAGTGAGAAGATCAAGACTATAGAGTGTGAAGATATTGATGTGGATGTAATTGGTAGTGTGAATAAGTCTAACTCCAACCACTCGACCCACACTTCTAATAAGGTGAAGTAATGGCCCATTGATCCTAGCTTTGACATACTACCAAATGAGGAAAATCTAGTTCTAGGTCTAACTATAATGTGGCTTCTACATCAGTTTTGGCTAACCTACAAAGTGAGGTGGACAACTTGAAGAATAGATTGAGTGAAGGACAAATAAAATTGGGTAGCATTTCTAGCTTTAGTTTTGGGTAATGCACAACTCTGTAACTTCCTTGTACTTACTACAATTTAAGATGCTCTATGATGATGGGAAAGATGAAGGCAACTACAAGGATGTGTTTAAATTCCTTACAAATGATTGAACACAGGTGTTGTAATAGACTGGTTGCAACATCAAAGCCTCCTGTAATGCATTTTGGAATAACTATGGAAAGTTATGAATGAGAGGGGAGGGGTGATTTAGTGCCACTAAAAACTTTCTAACCACATTCACTGATAAACCATATACCATTGCTTACTGATTACCGAGTTCATAACTTTGAAATGAAAGTAATATAAAGCTTATAAAACCATACCATCAAAACATTAAACAATAGAACTCATAACACCATGATTTTGGTAATGAAAAAATCCTAGGTTAGAGGACAAAACTGGGGTGGGGATGACACCCACAACCTTCACTAACTGCAGTATAAAGGGTGCTCACTAAGAGCTACAAAGTTTAGCAATTTTAGATAGCTTACCTAGTTAAGAGTATGAAAGAAGTGTTAGGTCTACCTGGTTAAAGGATTTTTACAATCTCTACCCTTAGAGATGTACCCTGTTAAAGGATTTACAAATATAAGATCGGTTAAGATCTACCCAGTATTGGGATTTAAAGCTCTCAATACAATAGTATCAAATAACTTAACAATGTCTACATTAAGTGCATCAAATGTAAATGTTGATCAAAATCTATGTTCTATGATTGTGTTACCTTAATCTCAAACTGTAACATTGCCATGTTTTTCTCTATTGTAACTAAATCTATGCTTGGCGCTCTCTACTCTACTCTTTTTCTTTAATATCTCCTTTAACTTTCTCAGCAAAAACAATAACACCAACTTCAATTCTCTCTCTCTCTCTCTCTCTCTCTCCCTCTATGTGTGTGTCTGTCAACTTAAAAATTCATCCAATATATAGATGAGATAATGCCTCTTAATTGTATGTGTTAGGTACGATGTGAATTTCTATTAACCGTTAGATCTTCTTTCCAGCTCGGTGACCATGTCACTTTTACTTCATCTATGCCTTAGTTCTTCACTTTGAATTATTTCAATCATTGATCATGTAACAAATTGTTCTACATCCTTTTAGAATCTTAATTAATTCTTTGACAATCATTAAATGTGATCTGATCGCATTTTTAATTAACTGGTTAACTCGGTTGAGTAACTCCTTATTACTTGATTAAATGATATTCAATAATCGATGTACTACACATGTGCTTGGTGTAGTGTTTTTATCAGTAAATATAGGTGATCGGTATATTTTTACTTTACCAATTGGCTCAGTGTGCATTACCGACTAGCCTAATACTTGACTATCTCCTTTCACCGACCGATTCTCCTTAACTCCATGACTTTGACTAAACTAATGACAACAAAATATCTTGTAGAGATAACAATCTCCCCCTTTGACATTAGTTGGGAATTTTTGACAAAAACTCCAAAGTCATAAAAATTTGTAACTCCCCCTCGGAGGTTACTCCCTATACACATACAACTCTTTTTCTTTTTTTTTTTCATTTTCCACATTTATAATTTTTTGTTTTTTTGTTTTTCACATATATATCTATCACCTTTTCTGTTTTGTGACTAGGAATATATCTATCCCCCTTTTTTGACAAAAGTGCCAAAATTAAAACTTATTTATCAAAAATATGTTTATACCTCTGTTGTACGCCTGAAAGTACAACCTCCCATGTGTCTTAGAGATTTTGTAGTATAACAATGTGCTCTGTGATATCTATAGATAAGCCAACTATAGTGTCTAGTGTGTTGATATCTGGAAAGCTTCCAAGCTATTTGGATTTCTTCAAGTATATTTGCATAGATTGGATGTGGGGAATTAGCAATGCTTTCAGTTCAAGCAATTCCAATATGAGCTTATCCTCCTCTTGTCTCAATGAAATCTGAACTCCCATGAGTTCTTGAATTTTAGAGTAGTAAGTCTGGAATGCTCTAGGCTCGGTAGTGAGTTCCTTTAGCTGCTCGGTTAGCTCTTTTTCAATGTCTTACTCCTCCTTTATTTTCTTAGTAAATTTTGAAAGAATACAAAATTTTTGAAATAATGAAATGATGGATGTCAATTGGGATTCAATTTCAGAACATAACTCGAAAAGAGTTACCTTATCTACATCAATTGCTTTCAACAAATCTTCCATTAACTTCTTCTCCATAGACTCCTTGTGAATCTTCAACATGTATTCAGTCATATCCTTATTGGGTTCTTTAATATGTTGGGCTAAATCACCAACTTGGTCTAGTAGATTTTCATATTCATCAACAGTAGCTTCAGGAACAATCTCCTCAAAAATCTCCTTCACATTTTCTAATATGTCTACCTTCTTCTTCTTTGCCAATAAATTCTCCTATTCAGCCTTTTGAGCTACTATCTTAGCATATATAGTCAATTATTTAGACTTCATCACATTAGGATCCCCCTTCGGTATGATAATAGGCTTTCTCAAATCAATAATTCACTTCCTCTTTTTGTTCTTCTTCTTCTCAATCAACTTGCTCTTGCCAGTAGAGCGTTTAGAATGTGATGCCTTAGTTGCATCTGGTAACTCAGTATGTGTACCAACTATGCTTTCTTTTTCTTTGAAATCTTCTTGTGGTTTCTCTTTGTCGTTCTCCTCATCCTTCTATTTCTCTTCATTCTTCTCCTCAAGATGTGATTCCTTCTACATTTCACTTTGAGTTTCCTATGTCTTTTGTACATTCTGATCATTCACTCTATTGGTCAATGGTATATCTTGTTTCTGACCATCCATGTTGGTTGGGGGTTCCAAATTAGTGTTATTTTCTTGTTCAGTCTTAGTGGACTTAGGCTCATCAACCTTCTCCTTATCTGTATCTATAGGTGGCTCAGTTTCCATGTCTGGTGTGCCTTGTACAAACTCAGTACTGATATTGTCATCAATTATATAAATTTTCACTTGTGTCGTGATTGGATATTTCTTAGCAAAGTTGCATTGTCAACATCCATGCACTCAGTATCATTCACTTGTATGTCAATGAAATCTTCATCCTTTGACAAATATTTTGTAGGATCTTCTTCCTCAATTATGTCTTCAATAATAATCTATACATTATCAGTAGTTAGATCAATAGGATCTATTTGATTTGTGCTTTCCTTTATCTTATCAGCAGTGGTTGCATCTTGATTCTTTTCTACTTCCTTATACTCGATATCATCTATGTGAAATATATCTTTCCATTTTTCAGTTGTTTCCTTCTCCATAGATTGTATATCTTCATTCATTATTCTTAGGGCTCTTCCCTTGACTAAAAAATTAATTGAATAATTCTCTAGTGCTTCATGAATTTCAGATGGTGCAAGGTCAAGAATATTATGTACTAGTGACCTCTCTCTCATTTCATTTTCTGCATTGATATAATACTTCCATCTTGCATCAATCTTATTGTACAATTCCTCTGGCAACTTGTTTGCAAGTTCAATGGGTGTTAATCTATATTTTAGCAATGTTACCACAATTGCTTCTTAAATATTCTTCTTATCTTATTCATTCCTTTTCTCATATTTGACTTTCCTAGAGGCTCCAAATCTTCATGATTTCTTTAATTCTTCCAAAAAATCATCAAGTCTTTGTGGAACATGTGAAAGGTCTACAATTTGTATAGACTTTATTGCCTCATAAACTGTGTTTCACTTTCACTTTCAAGTAATAATCTTCTTTTGGTACGTGCAAGTTGTGTCCTTCCTTTTGATCTTACATAAGTCTTTCCTCTCGGTTGTACTAGCTCTGCAACTTTATTTTCTCTTGGTTGTACTAAGGATCTGGTGTACCTTCTAGTACCTCTTTTTCTCGGTGATGCCAGTTGCACATGTTTCTTTTCAATTACAAAAATAGTTTGTTCATTTTCAGTGTCCTTAACCAATGTATCATCAACTCCAAGAGTTTTTGATAAATCATCAATCATCTTGCTTTTTTTCTTAATTTTTGTAGGTATCATTATACCTTTCTTGATTTTATCGTTCACTTCTTCATTAGTTCCATACCTCTTTTCATTAGGATAAATTGGTTTATAGAAATTAACACTTCTATATGTTTCCTACCAATATCAATGTCCACCTCATCTCCCATCAGTTGAATCCATTCAACTCTATGCTCAACAACCTTGATAATAAAAACATCAGTATCTACCTCAAAACATATATTATCCTAATATTTAGCAATTAGTTGATGTAGAAATTTGTATCTCTTATGCATCCTTGCTTGAGATTTCAAAAATTAATCAAACATAATTGCATCAAATTTGTCTCCTAGACTTTGTATATATTCATTTATTTGATAGATGATCAACTTATCAGTTTTCCATACTATATCTCCAATAGAGGGAAATGAATTCTAATAGTTAAAGAAAATACATACCAATGTTGAACCAAATTTCAAAGTGTTGGTCTTCTCCTTTCTGATTGTATTCATGTTGTCATCTATTTGCTTTAACAAAACTTCACAAAGATCTATCTGAAGTCCTTTCTTCACTATCTTAAATGCCAGGCCTACTACTCCACATGGTACACTGTCCGCTCAGGATGATTGAGATACTCGGTAAGATATGATATTACATGCATACCTTAACTGGAGATCCTCAATAGTATATATCCTCATTCCTCTGCCATCCCATTGTTCCTTGGTTACCTCAGTGAGCTTACCCTTGTCAATTTTCTTTATTGCCTTGGGTCTGTCTCCAATAGGGAATCTGGTAATGATGTGCAAGGCATCATTATTTATCTTAATCGATTTATCCAACCACATAAACTGGTCATGTACTCGGTTGAGTACCATCCTTATCCATTTGGACTTGAATACCCTCGGTAAATGTATTGCATGAATTAAACCTTTTGTTTCATATGTGTATGCTCATCCTTAAATTTTCCATTTACGCATAGCTTATTGAATTAAGCGTCAATCTCTACTTCATAAAAATCTTTCATCTTGCAATGAATAAACGTGCGGACATCTTCAATCAAAAGTACTCATGGGGGGTTGAAGATAATGCTCTTGACATATCTATTTTTGTGGCTATAGTTGGGGTAAATTTGTACTTAGGGTTCACCAGTTCGACATTCTTTACTAGAACTAGTCTTTGCATCCTTGGTGCCATGACTACCTTCAAATGTAATGTTTAAACAAACTATGGCACACTTGATAAAAATATGACTTTCCAAACACAACTCGGTATTTACCAATTATCACATAAATGACTCACAATGCTCTTATAAAGATTCAGAAATACCTTGAAATCACCTTGTTTCTCTTGAAGTGATCACTCTGCAGTGTGCTCAAATTCTCTTTGAAAATGTTAGGTTCAAATGAACAAAAAACTGACCTATTTATAGCTTTTCCATGATTTGGGTTTCCAACGACTTTAATTATTTGCATTAAATGCACTTATTTAGTCCCTTATACCTTTATACCAACAACATAGTTACTTTTCTTAACCGAATAAAAAAATAACCATATATTACAATGTTCAACCAAAATTTCACAACTTATCCAAATGCATCTTGATATGTTGATATGTTGATATGGATCTTAGCTCTAATGATTAGGAACTGAAGTAAGATTTATGATAAGCATGCAGCTCCTACATACCTCTCACCATTTAGGTGGAGCTTAGTGCACCAAAATCGATAGAGATGGTTTTTTCTATGGTTCCAAATGATGTTCCATCTTCCTGAGTCTTTCTCCTCCAGGTTTTGTTCATTTGTAATCTGATTTCTTCAACAATAGATGGTGCATTCCTTGTAGATTCATCTTCGGTCGGTGCATCTCCTCAGTATCTGCAATTGCTTTCTAGGTGTCCTACCCTATGACAGTGGAAACATGTCATGCCAAGGCTCCTCCATGATTTTTTTTATTCCTTCAGTGCATCAATATGTAGTTTGTAGCAATGTGTCCATATCTTCCAAAAGATAAACATGAAATCCTTGTATTATAATCCTATGGTGTAGATGTGCCTTCTCAGTTAGTATTTTCATTCTCTTAGTTAGGTATCCACTTATCATTTATTTTCTTTGTTCCACACTCTTCAGTATTGTGACCATCCTTGTTGCAATTCTTGTAGTAACAATCAAACTTAGGTTTCCTTGTGTTGTTAGTAAAGTTGTTTCTGCACTCAAAAGCTTGATGTCCATACTTATTACATCTAAAGAAATAACCATCAAATTTAGGTGTACTCAGTGCTTTACCTTTTCTACTTTTGCAAATATTAGTTGTGTGTTCAGGCTTTTGTAAGACCAGAAAAGGGGTTAGAAAGCACATCTAGGTAACCACAAACTCTAACAATATGCTACCCTAACTAATCTAACATTAAAACCATTTGAAACAAGAGTTGAAATATATACAAGATAACACAAGAAAACACTCCCTTCAAATGTAGTTGATATGTTTCTCTTTGACAAACACCAATTGCACAAAGAACCTTGAAAACTTGATTGACAATGAGAATTACTAGGAGGTGAGTGATCTTGAGGTTTTCTCAAAATCTCGTGGTTAACCTTGAATGAGAAGAATGCATCCCATTTTATAGAAAATGAGAGACAATTTGGTGAGATTGCACAAAATCAATGCACCAACCAAGATTTTGGTTGGTAGGATGTTTGGAAGCATGAAATGTGGGAGAGATATTGAGGAGATATTGGAGGATTTTGGAGATACTGAGGAAGCACCTTAATACAGATGAGAATCCTCAATTAAGGGATATGATATTTAGGTGAGATGATGAGTCTTTAATCAAATCCATAATTTAATATTATCAAATATTCCTCCAAATCAAATTAGATTTATGAAATTGTAAAATCCCATAAATTGAAATTAGCTAATTAATTATTGGAGACTTAGGGAAATGGGGAATAAATAAAGTTTGTTTATTTATTCAATTATAACTTAGGATAAAATATGGGTTATTCATCCAAAGGGGGAAATTAGTAGATTATAGGTCAAATTAAAGGTTTTGATGTCAAATTGAAAGGGTTTTGATAATGTTGATAATGATTAGGGTTAATTCTGAGGGTTCTGGAATACTTTAGGAAATCATGAGGCATTGATGAGCTTTGACAATGCACCTGGATAATGATGATTGGAAATGATTGAAAAGCACCAATGAACTTTGATGGCATCGTAAGATTGAAATGGGGAAAAATTGATGATCTTTGACAATGTTATCAAATGGTTGATTGAAAGGATACGAAGCATTGATGATCTTGGACAATGCTCTTGAAATGATGACAAGATTGATTGAATTGGAATTAGGGTTTGATCGATTGGTTTGAAATTGGGTTGATTAGGCATCGGTGATCTTGGACAATGCCCCAAAATGGTTAGAAACGAGTCCAGACAATTTTGCAAGTGATTAGGAATAGAATAGGAAGGGTTTGGAATGATTTAGGAAGATTAAAAATAGTTTAGGATCAAATAGGATCAGTTTAGGAAGGTTTGGAATGGTTTAGGATCGAATAGGATCAGTTTAGGAAGGTTTGGAAATGATTTGGGAAATGATCGATTTGATAAAGTAGAATTGTTAGTAAATAATTGAACAATTTTTCAATATTCTATCATTGATGAAAGACATAATGTTGCTATAAAATAAAGATCATATGTGCGACATAGAGGAATAATTAGGTCACAAAACAACATTTTGATTGTAATGTGAACAATGTTAAAACACGTAGACCAGCAGGCTCGAACCATTTTTAGGTGTCTACATTTTGCCCCTCTTTGATACAATGCGATTATGAGCGTTGTGTCAAAGAATCCTAAAGAAAACAAAATTAAAACATGCCCAAGTGATAATGGGATACATAGGTTCCCCCTCATGAAATCGTTCAAAAAATGCAAGTGATAGGTCGATTTGTCGGCAATGCCAAGACGGATCCACAACAACGATTGGATCAAAAATCAAAGGTCAAACTCAAAATTTATGAGGTTCAGAGTGTCAAAATCATCACAACCAATACAAAATGCAAGGTTTGCACATCCATCTAGGCAACCAAGAGGCTATAAAAGGGCTTGGAAGGGGTTTTGGAGCTCATTTTCACACTCTCATTTGGAAGAACTGAGCTCTGGAGTAAGGAAGATGGATTGAGTGCTAGCAGAGATTTAGCGTGGGGAATGAGTTCATAGCTTCCAATGGCCAGCCGATGTGGGACCCAAGGTGAGTACATTGAAGCCTCTTAGTGGTTTCTTTCTTTGCATGCTTTCCTAGGCTATTTAGAGAGTCAAACAGGGGTCAAATAGAGCTGGCAAGGGTTTGCACGTGCCACCTACATAGGTCACGTGCCCACATGCTCAGGTCATGTGCCCACCTATGCAGGAAGCATAGGTGGGATGACCACCTGTGTAGGAAGCATAGGTGGGAGGCCATTCTACGTAGGTGGTAAGATAACCTGCATAGGTGAATAGAAGGGCCTCAAAATAGGGTCCAGAGGTTCCTAAACCGCCCTAAACTTCCCTAAACTGGTCAAAACCCTAGGACAAGGTAGAAATTATGTCAAACTAGGTCAAAATAGGTCCTAGGTCAGTCAACAAGAAATAGAAAGTACAGAAAGTTGACCAAACTTGCACGGTGATCACAGGAGGAGCTACCAGTTCCACAGACACATGAGAGCAGACCAGCATGTCTGGACATATGCCACAAATTGAGCAGATGCAACAGGTTGATCCTTGCCTCTCTAGGATTGTATTATATTACGTACATGTCTGACATTAGGGAAAACTAGGTGTTGATCATAGCGTTAGCTGAGCAATGGCACTCAGAGACCAAATCCTTCCACTTGCCTACGGGGGAAGCGACAGTGACACTAGCAGATGTATGGTGCATCCTCAGGATCCCGATTCATGGTGAGTTGCCCGAGTACGATCCTACTATAGGGAGGTCACCATTGCACTGGCTGTTTGAGAGTGATGATGATGATCTGGACATCCGGGATTATGAGATCAGATGCGAGACCATGGCTAGGCAACATGACATTTTGATTGTAGTTATCTATGGAGTCATTGCATGTCTCTTGGTACTAGATAGAAGAGGGCACAGATTCCCTATTGGCTAGGGGAGTGTACTCAAGTAGATGATTATGCAAGGCATAGTGTTCGCATGGGGGCCATGCATGTTGGAAATGACATATTACCAGCTCCATCAATTGGTGTATCGCAAAGGATTGTCGATCAGTAGTGGGATCACACTATTGCAAGTGTAGGCCTATGAGCACATAGCGGTATTCTGACCTATAGCTCAAAGAGTGGTTTTACCAACTTTGCCATATGTTTATTACTACCGAGGGGTGCTTGCATAGGGCCCACTAGGATACACATTACACTTTTGACACGAGATAGATGTGCTAAGAGATTTCACTTGGTGTCCCTACAGAGATTTCCTAGGATGGGATGATGATGTAGATCACCTTCCTTACTACAGACAAGAGAGGTACCTCATCGGGAGGTTTATGATGTGTCATACAGTGATTGAGATGCAGTTCCTAGAGTGAGTGAGGTGATAGTTTGGAGAGGTACAGGGAGTGCCGACAGGTACAGTGTTGTTTTCTAGATCGAGGGTCAAGGCCAGGACATGGGGTGCAGCCCTCAGACCTTAGGTGGCTTGTGCAAAGTTCACATATTTATACCCCAGACCATGGGGAGCAGATGCAGATGTTGCATTCATAGGGACCATGAATGAGTATGATAGGTGGTTTGCTCAGCACAGGTTAATTCCTCTGACAGATCCTGATGTGGTGATACCAAGAGTGAGGGTGCCTAGAGATGAGAGCACTAAGGAGGAGGAGGAGGATGGGGAGGAGGAGTCAGATGATGATGATGATGATGATGATGATGAGGATGAGGGTTTAGATGAGGAGGATGATGATGATGATGATAGGGATCTTGGTGATATACCAATGCAAATGGATGAGGACAGGGATGAGCCACCATAGGGGGATGACATATAGGGTCTAGATGACAGGTGTGAGGGTCATATACAGGGCATTATAGAGCTTACAAGCCAGATAGACTGATTGACACTGGAGAGAGATATAGATAGAGTTGCATGGGATACAGATTGTACATCATGGATTTCCAAGCGACCAGCGCTCATAGCATAGATGGATAGGTTGACAGTAGAGAGGGACATATTACTCACCTCTCGAGATACATATAGGTCCAGGGCACAAAGGTCTGAGGAGGATTCATGCCAATTTATCAATTCCATCAGAGATGTAGGTGTGCATGATATTGCAAGGATGTTATCAGATGTCTGAGTAGATTCACAGTATTGGAATGACATGTACAGGCAAGATGTGCCATAGGATCAGTGGGCACCGAGTTACAAAGCATTAGCCAGCATGTCACACTCTCATAGGACACAGAGCAGTGGAGGAGTGTTGGGACTGAGAGGGCCACCTAGATCAGGGAAAATAGGGCATCACACAGGGGGAGCCTCATCTTCCTGACAGGACAGGGATTAGGAGGACCGAGAGAGTAGGGGTTAACATGAGGTCTCTCTAGTAGAGGGACAATTTGATAGACATGTGATATGTTATGAGCCTACGGGCCTCAGTGTATACAGACACCTTGATTTTTGTACTCTGATACTTTTTTGAGACATTGATATATGATATGCAGCTATTTGATGATGCACAACATGGATGTTTATGTATATGCTTTTCTTTCCTGTTATGATGATGCTTATGTATTAAAATTTATTGCCTTTGTTATGCAATAAAATTTGTTATGAATACAATAATTGTTTTTGTCTTTTTCCATTTGAATTTGTATGAATGCAAAATGCAAATGTATGTTTGAAATTTTTCTCATGTAGAAATGAATGAATGCAAAAATGCACATGTTTTTGTTGTTTTTCAAGTTTATGAATGCATGTATGTAGGATGCACCTATTTTTGATGTACCAGAGTACTAGACCAAGGCGACTATGACGACTAACTGAAGAATTGTTAGTAGAAAGTAGAAATTAGATGAAGAAATGTTAGTAAAAAAATGTTGGCTTTCAAAGTGAAATTTGGTGTTAAGAGCTTATTTTGATATTGCAAAAGTGGACGCCATGCATGGTGGCACAAAAGACAGAGCGCAAAGGTCATCCTTTTTGCGCAAACAAACATGATGTAGACAGAGGATGATCTTCTCTGTCCCAAAAGCATGTAGCAGACATGCCCCAAAATTTCATGAGATCATCAAACAGGCAGAAAAAAGATAAAGCGAAAGCAACTGGTCACGAACCATCCCAGCTACTCTCATAAGTTCAGATAATATCATCAAGTAGCATAGGAACATGATCAAAAAAGAAAATAAAAAATACTCACAAAAATAATGTGAGCTAACAACCATTCGTATCTTTTGTTACTTGCATTAAATGTTCATTGATTGATAGCTTAGATTGCAGATTGATTGATTTGAGAACTGATTGATAGCTTGGACAAATTGATAGATAGCAAAGATCGCAATATTTTGAATGGTCCAATCAGATTGAATGATGGGTCACAATGATTTAGATCGCATATGATTTTGTTAAGCACGGATTGATTATTCTACCACGGATGTCAGCAAACACGATGTTCGATTCGCAAAAAGAAGACAAGTATGTACAGATTTATTACAGATTTTTGAAGAGATTTTGCAATTTTTAGGATTTTTGAGATATTTGAATTTTTTTGGTCTTTTTTCAGGATTGTATTTGAATTTTTAGCAATTTTTTAGGACATTATGTAATTTTTAGAAGTTTTTTCTGGACATTATTTGATTTTTTTTTGGAATTTTTGCATATTTGGATTTTTAGGATTTTTTCAGGTCATTAAAGATATTTACAATGTGTTATCTCTAGAATCAAATAGTCAAGGAATTTCATGGGTAAACCACGTTCAAGGTCTTGCCCCTAGTTTGAATTCAAACTCAAAGATGCTCAATGCCAGAAATCTGCCCCCAGACAACACAGAGGCTATATACAGAGGCTAAAAGGACATAGACTAGGTATACCAAGGGGAAGACAAAGAAGATCAACCAGTTATAGGCTATAAAGGGGCACTAGGGTCGATACAAACCTAAAGATGTGCTCAGGAAAGTACACCAGGGTATCAGGTGGAACCATGATAGACAATAGAGCAACAACTCACTACGCGTGGCACCTATTTGCTAGGTTTTCACCATGATACTTGCCCAAAGCACCGGTTTGCTAGGTTTTCACTATTGGACAAGATTTTTCTCTTGATTTCTATTTTTGCATGCCAAGATGCCTATTAGCCAGGTTTTCATCAAGACAACCATTTTTTGCTTTTTTCTTTTTTTTCTTTTTTCTCTTTTTTTATTTTTTTGATATTTTCTTAGAAACTTTTTTAAAAAATTTGTACTTTTTTCAAGAACTTTTTCCAATTTTTTTGTACTTTTTCAGAAATTATGCATAATACTTATAGAGTTGCAATGTTGTTCAATGCCTCTAGCAATGGTTCTCCCTCCGGTGTTGCAAGCTGATAACTCCAGACCCATATGATGTTGTGACTATGTATGGGTCGTCCCAATTTGGTTCAAATTTTCTAGCCTTCTCTCTGTGTGGCTGGGTCTTGTAATTCATCTTTAGAACTAAGTCTCTAATCTCAAAATGGTGAGCTTGGACCTTCTTGTTGTAACTCTGTTTGAGACAGTTATGGTAGGCTTGCAAGTGTACCAAGGTAGTTTTTCGTCACTCATCAAGCATCTCGAGCTCATGTAATCTAGAAACTCTATATTGTTCATCATCAAAAATGCCTTTTAAGGATACTCTCAATGAAGGAATTCCAACCTCGAGGGGTAATATGGCCTCAGCACCATAGACAAGAGAGTACAAAGTAGCACCAGTGGGGGTGTGGATGCTGGTCCTATAGGCCCACAGAGCTAGGTTGAGTTGTAAGTGCCAATTGCAGCCAGCATCAATGAAAGTCTTTTGTAGGATCTTAATGATGGTCTTGTTAGATGCCTCTACTTGGTCGTTGCCTTGCGGATAGTAGACACTAGAAAATCCATGACGGATTTTGAATTTCTCACAAAGTTGGGTAACATCCTTGTTCTGGAATGGGCTACCATGATCAGTAATAATGGCTAGAGGGACTCCATAATGGCAAATAATATAATTCAGGATGAATTTGGAAACTTGTTAGCCGGTAATGTATGTCATGGGGATAGCTTCCACCCATTTGGTAAAGTACTCAGTGGCTATGATGATGTACTTGTCGCCATCAGAAGATAGGGGTGTGATCTTCCCTATAAGGTCAAATGCCCATTGTGGAAAGGGCCATGGAGAGACCACTGGTTGTAGATCCTATGCCAAAGCATGAATCAAATTACTGTGAATCTAGCACTTGTAACATTTCTTAGAAAATTTATGAGCATCTTGCTCCATGGTAGGCCAGTAATATCCTACTCAAACCAACTTCTTGATGAGACTCAAACCATTGAAATGTCCACCACAAATACCATCTCTGACCTCATGTAAGGCAGTGTCAGCCTCTCACGAATTGAGGCATCTGAGGAGAGTTTGGTCATAGGCTCTCCTATAAAGGGTATCACCAATGATGACATAACAGGAGGCTTGACAGATAATAGCTAGACACTTGTTCTGGGATAAGGCAGGGGGTAATATCTGGGCGTGTAGGTAATTGTAGACATCTTGATACCAGGGGGAATCAGGACCAATAATGTCACACACGAGCTTGGATTGTGGAATGTTGAATGCTGGAAGTAATAGCTGCTCAATGAGGAATTCACATCTCTCTTCATTATTCATCATGTCGATCATAGATGCAATAGTAGCCATAGCATCTACTTGTTTGTTATGCACCCGTGGAAGTTGGCGGAAGCTGATTGTAACAAATTGCTCTTTGAGAAAGTTGGCCAACTATTTGTAAGGTACTAGCTTTTCATCCTTAGTTTCATAGTCATCAATGACCTGGTGGATGACCAACTGAGAATCACCATATACCTTCAGTTTCTTGATTTTCCATTGGATAGCAATTTTGAGTCTAGTGACCAGTGCTTCATATTCAGCTATGTCGTTGGTACATGAAAAGGTGATTCTGTAAGATTTGGGTATGATATCTCCTTGCGGGGTGAAAAAAATGATGCCTACCCCCGATCCATTCCGAGTGTGTGAGCCATCAAAGTAGAGTTTCCATTCATTAGATTCAGTGAAGGTGAAAATGGACTCATCTGGGAATTCTGAAAGCAAGGGGTGATCATCAGGAACTGGTGCCTCTGCAAGCTGATTCGCTATCACCTAGCCTTTTATTACTTTTCTGTCTATATATTATATGTCAAACTTACTTAAGAGCATGACCCATTTGGCTAAGCGACCCATAAGAGCTGATTTGCCAAAAGATACTTCAATGGATCAATGCGGGACACAAGCATGGTTTTCTGGTGTAGCATGTAATGTCTTAACTTCTGTGTGGTGAAAACCACAGCAAGATAGGCTCGTTCAATGAGTGAGTATTTTAATTCATATCCAACCAAAGTTTTGTTGATGTAATAAATATCTCTTTCTTATCCTTTTTCATCATGTTGTGCAAGAAGAGCACCTAATGTAGTTTCGGTGGCAGAAATATACAAGAGAAAAGGTTTCCCTGGAATGGGAGGCATCAAGATTGGTGGATGCAATAGATAATCTTTCAATTGTTGGAATGAGTGCTCACATTTGTCATTCCAATGGAAAGTCACACCCTTATATAGTAGATTTTGAAATGACTGGCATTTATCTGCTAGTTGTGCAATAAATCGGCGGATAGACTATAATTTGCCTTGTAGACTTCTCAGCTTCCTTAGGGTGTTTGGTGGAGGCATCTCTGAAATGGCCTGAACCCATTTAGGGTCCACTTAGATACCTCATTGAGAGATGATATAGCCTAGGAGTTTTCTAGAAAAAATGCCAAAAACACATTTCTTGGGGTTTAAGCAGCGATTATACCCTTCCATTCTTTCAAAGATTTGGGCCAGAATACTCAAATGATCTTTCCTGGTTGTAGATTTGCAGAGGAGGTCATCAACATAGTCTTCCATCAAAATGTGCATGAAGTCATGGAAGATTGTGGTCATTTCTCATTTATAAGTAGCTCTGACATTCTTGAGGCTGAAGGGCATGACATTCCAGATATAGGTTCCCCAAGGACATGTGAAAGCTATCTTGGCTTGGTCCTCGGGAGCAATCTAAATTTGGTTGTAACTAGAGAAGTCGTCCATCAGTGACAACATCTCGTAACCTATAGTCATGTTGACAATCATGTCAATGTTGGGTAGAGGAAAATCATCTTTAGGGCATGCCTTATTTAGATCATGGAAATCAGTGCATATTCATATGCCCCCAATGTTCTTGCTAACAGGAACTAGATTAGAGATCCAGTTTGCGTAATCAATAGGTCTGATAAATCCTACATCCAATAATTTCTTCAATTCTTATTTTACCAGTAGAGCTATTTGGGGATGCAATTTTCTTAGCTTCTATTTTACTGGATTCACACCTGGCTTCAGAGGGAGGTGGTGAAGAACTAACTTAGGATCCAGGCCAGGCATGTCAGCATATGACTTGGAAAAATTTATCTGGCTCTCAAGGAAGAATCTGATAAACTCATCTTTCTCTTCTGGCGAGAGTGATGTTGCAAAATGTATGATCTTGGGGTTGTTTGGTGTTCCCAAGTTAATTTCCTTGATCATTTCAATGAGCAATGCCTACTTCTCCTTTGGAGGGGGTATGTCTAGTCTTCCATCCTTGGGTGCCTCAGAGAGGTTTTCACCCTCAGATATGTCCTTTTTTTTTACTTTTTCATGGTCAACTAGCACCTTTCAGTTTTTGTCAGAGGACCTATTCTTTTTATTTTTTTCTTTTTTGATTTTATCATTTTCAATTTTGTGACTGGAAGACGGAGTTGAATCCCCAAGATATGCTGTAGAAACAAGGTCAATGGAGAATCCTCTTTTGTGGTCGCCAGTTGTTATGCCCTCTTATAGCTCAAAGAATTTTGCTATTGCTTTGTCATTCTCAAAGCAATCCAAGATTGGTGGTCCTTGCTCATCCCAATCAATAAGTTCAGGGTAGACTAGGGGGATGTCATCGTTAGTGGCATAGATGTTTTCAGAGCTAGAAGTAATGGAAAAGATGTAAATGTCAGTGTCTTCAAAGTTAGAGACTTCATGCACTGAAGGTTCAGGACTGGGATCCCAGAAAATTCTAGACCACGGATCAGGATTGGTTACCAGAGGAGAAACTGTGTTAACATGTTTGTCTATGGTAGGTAGGTCTGCAAGGTCAGGGAAGAAACAGTCAAGCTCATAAGGGCTAGAAGTATAGGTTTTCCATTTCCACTCATTGGAATCAGTAGTGTACGTAGAAGGGGGGTCCTCAGATGCCTTTTCATTGTTTGAAACCTCTATGTTTTCACATGAGGCCATTTTGGCATTCGAAGAGCCAATTCGTAATGGTTTGAATCCAATGCCTAGATGAAGGGTATTTCCCTTTGCAGTAATTGGTTCAACAATTCCTTTTTTGTGTGCTCCAAGACCACTGTGACCATCATATCCTTTTTTTTACATGAGTGTGAACGTGGGCCTGTATCTTTCAACAGGTATCTCAGTGGGCTCATGTTCTTGTTTATGTTGATCTTGGAAAATCTGGCTGGATGCATTGTCACATACATGTTCCTCATGCAAACCTCCCCACAGAGTGAATGTAGGTGAGGGCATAAGCTTCATGGTAGTCTTGGGTGGATGTGCTTGCAATAATTTTGGTTTTCCATAAGATTTTAGGGAGAGAGGAAGCTTTCCAATATTAAAATATTGTGCCGTGGTATACTCTCCACACCCTTTATCTTCAATCTTTAGCTTTCCTTTGATCATTTTTTCAAGGGTGGCTGCATCATATTTGAAGGATTTTGATGAAGTGGCTTCACTGTTGGTAGGCACCTATTGTGCGGGCCCTTCTCTCAGATTGGCACAAAATTGGAAAGGGTTAGGATCACCTGGGATGGTGATTTCCACCCCCCTGTGAAATAACTCCAGACATTGGTGGTACGTTGAGGGAACCGCCTTCATGACATGGATCCATGGGTGTCCTAAGATCATGTTATAGGGAAAGATTAGATCTAGGACTTGCAACAATGTGTTTTCAGTAACCAGAATAGTTCTAATGGGAAGGATGATGACTCCCTTAGAGGGACATTTAGCGTCATCATAGGCCTTTATTGTGATTCTCCTAGAAGGATCAACGTCACTCTCATTGTAACCAAGATCAAGAATGACCTTCAAAGTGTAGATGTTAAGTCCTGTTCCACCGTCTATCATGACTCACCAGACTTTGGCATTATGGACAAAAAATTCTAGATGGAGAGGGTCATTGTGGCCAAGCCGGTCATGTGGAACATTATCTTTGGAAAATGTGACATGTTGGGACGTAGAGAAGTGCCCCATCATGGCCTAAAACTAGTTAGTGTCAATGTCGGTTGGAACAATGGACTCTTTCAAAGCCTTGTCAAGGACTTTCTTGTGCTGAGGGGATGTGCGCAGTAAATCAAGGATTGATATTAAGGTAGGGGTTTTTCCCAACTGGTCAACAAGGTTGTAATCTGAAGATACCTTGGGTTTAGATGGTGCACCAGGCATAGTAATCTTGGTACGATGGGTAGCGACTGCGAATTCAGGGTTACTATATTTGTCCCAAAAGGTTAGAGTGGACACATGTGAATCAACCTTAGAGAAGCAATTAAAGATATAGTCATGGCCAGTCTGGGTATAATTGACATTATTCTTGGAATTTGAATTCGACATAGAGGCCTTTCACTTTTCATGATCAACCAAGGGGTTTGTGAAAATAGTATGGTCAATGTTGGAAGATACCATCGTGGGTTAGACTTCAATCACACCTTCATCAATAAGTTCTTGGACCTTGTGTTTTAGTTGGTAGCAGGAATTGGTCCTATATCCCTTTGTCCGATGATAATCACAGTATTTGTTGTCATCCCACCAAGGGGGTTTCACTGCTAGAGGATCACTGATGCAGGAGCATCCTGGATGTAAGGGTAATCTTGCATCACCCAAAAATATGTGTTTTTCTATTCAATAAGGGCTATTTTGTATCTATTTTTGGAAACTTACTATTTTTAGTAAGTTGGTCGTTTGAACTCAGAATGTTCTGATTTTCCAAGTGAAGGTTCATCTTAGTCATATAAGAATGCCAGTTGAATTTCATTGCCAGATCATCTGTATTGGCGAAGTTATTAAGGATTTTCTATTGAGATTTTAGGGTATAAAACCTTTCAGCTCAATTTTTAGGACCTTAGAGGCTCCGGATCGAGGTCTAAACCTTGGCTGACTAGCGCTTCGCAAGTTAGGCACTGTAGATCACGATCTCCCCTATCTGAAAACTAGTTATTCTAGCCAGTCAGAGCTACGGTTCAAAAGTTATGGCTTCGAGAAGTTGGGCTACCTAATCTCATGTTTTGTAAATATTTAAAGCTGACCCTTTTGTAATAAAAGTGAAAAATAATTAAATGCTAAGGGTAGTCAACCTTAATGGCAAGATTTCTGGAACCTTCTCAGGCGGTGGAAAATTGCCTATTTAAGGAAGGCCTGTGGTGTTTCTAGGGCAGTTTTGGGTGGTTCTTTGAGGCTTTGTCCTACAGATTATGGTAAGGGATGCCCATGTGCCTTTTGATATTATAATTCTGAAGTTTGTAATTCCACATTTGTGGAGCCAATAAGAAGCCAATTTTCTGTTCTTGCAAATTTTTGTTGTTTCTCTTTGTTTCTGTCGTGTACTTATGGTATTAAGGGGAGTCCCCTTCATCAAGTGGTATCAGAGCGAGAAGTTCCTGAGTGTGTAGATAGATCATTAACTGTGAGGCAGTTTGCACCAGGACCGTGGTTAGGGTTTCAGCGATAAGCGCAAAAATGCCTCCATGAAGGGAGCATGGCGGAAGAGTTGGAGGTGTACCACCCGAGGTTAGAGCCCTCCAGAGACAAGTGCAAGCATTGTAGGAAGAGATTCACAGAGGCATGAATCTTGCAATAAGAGAGGAAAGTGAGGATGAAACTAACGTAGAAGGAGATTTTGATCAGGAAGGCGAAACTTTGAACCTAGAGGAGGAAAGGATTTTTTGGGCCATTTCCAAGATCGAGAAAAGACCTAAGCTTGAGGTTCCCACATTTTTGGGAAATCTTAACCTAGAAGAGTTGATCAACTGCATCAATGAAATAGAAGAATATTTTGAGTATGAAGATATTGAGGATCCTGATAGGGTCAAATTTGCGAAGGCCCGACTGAAGGGTCATGCCAGCATCTGGTGGCAAGAGATTCAATTGGAGTGAAATAGAAGAGGAAAGGAGAAAATCACAAGATGGGATCGGATGGTGGATAAATTGAAGAAACAGTTCATTCCTATTGATTATGAGCTCAATCTACTAAACAAAATGCAAGGTTTGAAGCAAGCAAGAAAATCTGTCCAAGAGTATACGAAGGAGTTCTATCGAATCCTCATCCGAACAGGCCATGCGGAAGCTGACAAGGAGAAAGTTGCCCGTTACCTTAATGGGTTGAGGCCAAGCATTCAGGAGGAGTTAAACCTGATCTAAATGAATAGTATTGAAGAGGCCTACCAATTTGCCCTAAAGGTAGAGGAAAAGTTGAACAAGAAATTTGAAAGCAGGCAAAGCGGAAGAGGTCGCGGTGGAAGATCTGGTGGACGATCTTATGGAGGCCAAATGGAAGATCAGAAAAATAAGGATGAGGCCAGTAGTAGTTAGGGTTAGAGGGGAAATAATTTCAATCAAAATAATAGAGATCAAAGAGGAAGAGGATGAGGACGAGGATCAGGAAGAGGAGACTTCCGTGGAACATGTTTTCACTATGGAGAAGAAGTTCATAGGGCATATGAATGTCCTCAATGCCAAGGAAGGGCAGATAGGAGAAACAACTGCTAGGCATGTGGATAAAGATGCAAAATCATCTCATTCTGAAGATGTTGAAGGAGGAGAAGTCCTAGTTAATAGAAGAGTCCTACTGAGTGGTGAAAATGAACCTGAGCAAAGGAGGAGCTTGTTTCGCACTAGGTGCAAGTG
>MU226236.1:643590-665593 GCA_018584345.1 Thuja plicata
AATATTTAAAGCCGACCCTTTTGTAATAAAAGTGAAAAATAATTAAATGCTAAGGGTAGTTGGCCTTAATGGCTAGATTTCTAGAACCTTCTCGGGTGGTGGAAAATTGCCTATTTAAGGAAGGCCCATGGTGTTTCTAGGGAAATTCTGGTTGGTTATTTGAGGCTTTGTCCTACAGATTATTGTAAGGGATGCCCATGTGGCTTTTGATATTGTAATTCTAAAGTTTGTAATTCCACATTTGTGGAGCCAATAAGAAGCCAATTTTCTGTTCTTGTAAATTTCTTTTGTTTCTCTTTGTTTCTGTCATGTACTTGTGGTATTAAGGGGAGTCCCCTTTATCAATCATGGACTTTGTGTAATTGAATGTAATTGTTTTGCAATAACTATTGTAGGACCAAATGGAGTGGTTCACCCAATGGCATGAACTATTTTTGTGGTCCAACTCTGTTCCTCAGCAGTCGATGCTGCCGATTATCATTTATTTGTGCTTGAGGTTATGTTGGAGTTGGCGCTAGAAGTGGTACTTATGTCGTTGTCTGCGTATTGGTAGAAGTGGGTCCTTTGAGATTCACTTTCTATTGTGTCACATTAACTGTCCATGCGTCAACAATGCTATCATTTGTGACATTTTTGTTCTCAGACCAAAATTTTGGCTTGTCATTAGAAGTGCTCACAGTCTGATTGTCCTTGTTGATTTTTAATACTCCTTTTTCAATAAGAGCATCTTCAATGTCGATTCCCTTTTTCATGAGCTTTTGAATTGTACTTGGTCACTTAATCTTTAGCTCATACATCATCTTAGGTACCATATTTTTGATAAATAATAGAATTTGTTATTCTTCTGGCACATCAAAAGGACATTGACTCACCAAATTCCTCCATCGCACTAGGAAGGTCATAAAGGATTCTCCAACCTTTTGTTTGGTTGTGCATAAGTCAGTTAGCATAACCTCACTTGATATGTTGAACACAAAATGAGAGATGAATTTGTCAGCTAGTTCTTTCCAAGATCTGATATTGCCGGGTAGTTTAGAGTGCCACTCCATTTCTTGACCCCAGGAATTTGAGGGAAGAGTCTCATAAGGTACATTTTGTCATGATTAACCTCGATGCAAGACATATAAAATTCCCAAATGTGATTGATTGGATTGCCTTTCCCTTTGTATTTTTTGAACTTGGGTACATCAAAATTCCTAGGAAAAGGAGGCATGTAAATGCTTGGATCAAACAGATTAGGACATAGGTCTCGCTCTGTATAGAGAATCTTTGTCTCCTTGAATTGCTTATCATTCAGTTGCTTCTACAAGCGTTGGATTTTTTGAAGCATTTCTTCATTCTAAGAAGGCTTCATTGTCTTTTTACGTTTATCAGAACAATGTGTCTATCTAGAAGCCCTTGAACGTCAACTATATTTCAAGGCCCAATCTGAGTCTGACGATTTAGAGGATATGTTGTGGACTGATGCCACATGTTGTCGGGCATGTTGTTGGTGATCTTCCACATGTTGTTGATTTATTGGTGGAGGATTGTATTGCTGACCTTGTGTCATATAATACGGTTGGGAAACTTGCTGTTGATATCAGAGTGCATATTGTTGTTGTTGAATTTGTGCCCCATGTTGTTTTTGCTGTGACACATTTTTTTGTTGTGCAACATGCAGTTGTCGTTGCTGACCATATGGTTGCTGAACATGTTGCCTTTTTTGTTTAGCATACTGTTGTTGTAAAGCATGTTGTTGTTTTTGTATATACTATTGTTGTAAAGAACGCTACTGCTGCTGTACATATTGTTGTTGGAGAGCATGTTGATGCTGCTGTACATATTGTTGGGTATGTTTTTGTTGTTGTGGGTGCAATTTTTGTACCTTTGAACCTTGCACATGTTGTACAATGGGATGAGATTCTTGACCCATCGACATTATTGGTTGTTGCATGTTATTAGCTTGTTGAAATCCAAGTGGTCCAAGTATGTCATCAAGATTTTTAGTCTTACATTTTTCTGGTTGTGTTTGAGACATCATGTTAACTTGGGCTGTGAATTGAGGTTGCACTACATCCATAGGTGGTGCTTGTTGAGCCACTTGCGCTTGTTTCACTTGTTGTGTTGGTTGTGTCACCTTAGGTGAAATTGGTGTAATATCCACAAGGCTCTTTTTCTTTTGATCTTGCAATGGATTTGGTATAGTTTCAGTAGTCACATTAGATACATCAAAAGTGGGTACCCATGGTTGTTCATTAAATGGTCCTTTGGACGTTGTTGCATTTGAAGTGCTTTCTAGGAATGTTGTATGTGCTACCAAAGGAGGACCACTTGGTTGTGTTTCTTCAAAAGGGGGTACATCTAGCATGCCCCAAGTAAATGTGAATGTCTCATTTTATCCTTTTGGTAAGCGATTCTTTAAATCAATCCTCCATGTTCTTTTAGGACTCTTCTTAGGGATTTGTGTAGCATCCATCCTCTCAGGAGGAAGGAGTGCTTCTTCTTCAAATAAAGGATTATCCAATTGTATATACTTTTCCCTTGGAGGAATATTGACAGTTAAATCATTTTTCTGTTAGCTCCATAGCTTACTCATCAAAGGGTTGTTCTTGCTTTATCTATCCCGCACCACTAGGGTTTGGTTTTATTCCAAAGTAGACAATGGAGGAGTTTGATATTCCAAAAATAGTTGAGGATTTGTATTTTGAATTGCTTTGATATACTGTCACGGATCTTGAGTCATAAGGTATGTTAATTTCCGCTGAATTTTCTTGTTATTAATGGCCTCATCAATATCCTCTGTAGGTAAATCTTTAAAGGAAGCAAATCTCCCTTGTGAGTCACCAGAATCTGAAGAGGGACTTGAGGCATTGCCTTGATCTTGATTATCTAGTGGTGGTGGAGGAGGTTGATAAGATCCACAATCTGTGTTTGGCATAGGTTGTTTCTGCAAATGATTAGGTTGGAATTGATTGATTTGAGAAAATCATTGGCATTCCTCCTCAGGTGCAGGAGGAACACTACCTTGACCGGGTGGCATAGGTACAAAGATTGGGTCAAATTTTGGGGGAGGTCCCCACTGAATAGTGCCAAAGTTTGGGGAACCATTGCAAGGATACCCCATGTTGCATAGGTCATTGCTTGAAGTAGGCTCTTGAGGGAAGGTGACATGTCTTAGGTCATTAAAGGTTTGATGGGCTCCTTCCAATTGTTGCATGTTGATTAGGTCAGTTTGATCATGATAAGAAACACCTTGTCTTGGATCAAAAGGTAATTGTGATTCTGGTTGTAACATAAACATAGGTAAAGGAGGATCTTGTTGCCCCTTGGATGCTTGAGACCTTGTTGAAAATGGCATGATTTCTATAAGCAAATGCAAGATTTTTTTTGGAATTTTGGAAATTTTGGAAATGCAACTTTAGAAATGCAAGGAAGTTATGCAAATGCAAGCTAGGGTTTATGTAAATGAAAGCTAAGGTTTATGCAACTGTGTTTTTGGTTTTTTGGACTTTAACAATTAATCTTTTGAAAGGAGACAAATCTAGGAGCATAACCTTATGAGGTTGAATAAGGATCTTGACTTGAAAAGATAGGATTTTGGAATAAAAGACAAGTTTGATAAAAAGGCTTAGGTCAAATCCATCATGACAAAGGTGGAATAGGACCAAGCTGATAAGGGGTTTGAAATTTGGAAAAAAAAGGGGGGGATCAAGTCAAGATCCTATTTTCAACATCATAAAGAGAGGTCCCATGATTTGGATACTTTCTAGGATTGTTTGCAAAGTTTTTAAGGAGGATCTAGGAATGAGCTAAGTATGCAAGAGGGCTATGAGTAGGAATTTATGCAAAAGGACTATAATGAGGGTTGCAATGAAGTCTATAATGCAAGGAATTTTTGAAATGCACAATGCAAGGAGATTAGTTCATGAATATGCAATATGAAGGCTACCAAGTATGCCAAAAGGTTCCAAGTGAAAATTTCAAGGTTCCATATGTTTACTCAAAGACAAGGTTTGTTGTGACCATTTGATTGTTCTTGAAGATTGATTTTGGAAAAAGTGTTGTTTAAGGAGAGTGGTTTTCAATATGTCTTCATTTTATTAAGGTTTGAACACCCACACAAGACACATCATTCAGAATGGTTGTTGTAAAATGAATAAACACACCACTTCCTAAGGATAGCAAGGACAGTATCTATTGAATCCCCACTTGAACCAAATTTTAGCCATGCTTACTAATAGCAGACAACCTAGAAGCTTGGAGGAATGGGCTCCTCCTTACATGTGCACTCACTTCTTAGGCACTCCAAGCTTCAACTCCCAAGGGATTTTTGTCTCGACTAATAGCCGCAAAAGTGTGGGGCATCTTAGTTGGTCTCTTACCTTCCACACCAACATATAGAAGTTTTTTGGCTACTATGACATGGTGTTTAATAAGGGCATTCATTTGGGTGATTATACGTGTGGCATATTAGCTCCGCTATGGAGGCCTCCCAGCCTACAGAAATTACGTTATGTAGGTTTTAATGCAACACAAGGGTACTGAGGGAGATCTTATTCCTAGTATAATGCATTCAACACCTGTCCATTGAGAGATTAATCATAATGGCATATTTGTTTCCCGGTTGGATGGGCATGGCTTTAGCCTATCACCGGTTGGGCATCCACTCTCACTGGCTCTACTAAAGCACTTGGGAGGTAGCCACTCTATAAGAATGATATGATTTTCTCTTGCACCCAAGATCCACAAAGGCAAGGGGAGATGATACGCTCATATGATTCTTAGGTTTTTACAATATAGAAAACACATTAGACACATGAAAGCAAAAGGTTCATTTCAAGCACCAAAGTGAAGTGTTTTCTAACTACAAAAAGCAAACACAAGAGTTTGGGAAAACACAATGTCTTCTGCAAAACATCCTGCATTTGAAACCATTAGTAGTTTTAGGATTTAGTCTTCATCCCACAATTGCCATAACGTTGCACAAATTCATTAGTAACACCAAAATCAAGTAATCTAAGTGTAGAAACAAGTATAGGAATGCAGAAACCCAAATATAGCATTTAAAAGCATCATTCTTACCACCTACGCAGGAACATCAACCACCTACGTAGCATCAAGGAAACCACCTATGCAGGAACAGGCTCCCACTTATGCAGCTTCTGACCACCTATGCCAGAATAGTGACCACCTATGCAGCAACTAATTAGAAGCCTAAAAATGACTCAAAACTTGTAAAAATAGAAATTTTCTCAACATCTAAACATGAAAAAACATCAGAAACATAACTAGGGTTCATTAATCATGTCATTTAGGTTGATTTTAAAATATTTGAAATGAAATTGAAACCCTAACTAGCTTGCATGTACATGAAAATAGTTTAGGAACACCTCAAGGACTAAATCTGTATTTGATCCTAAACTATGTTAGAGCTTGTTTTAAGTCCCCAAATCAGATATGCATGTTCATTTTAAACCCATTGACAACTCAAACAACTTGACCTTGCATGAAGCACTTCATTTCCACCCCTAGTTAGGCTAGATTGCAAGTTGCCTAAAATTTGAACAAGTTTGATAGCATGAAACCCTAGACTAGATGAGATTCATTTTAGGAACCCAAATACAAATGTGTATGTTCATTTTAGGCTTTGAAAATGAAAGTGTGAAGTTCATTTACCACATTAGAGTTCATTAACCAAACTTAGGGTTCATTGGAATAAATTAGGGTTCATTTTAACTTGAAAATAGAGAAAAGCATAGAAGGAAGCCCCAAATGTTGAATGGCTTCCTAAACCATCAAGAAATGATCCTAAACCCTAAAGGAGCATCCCATGTGACCAATTGCACAGCTAAGTAGCCACCTACAAAACTCTGCACTCCAAGTGCGTAGGTCTAGGTACCACCTACGCAGGACTTAACCACCTACGCAGAAACAGTGACCACTTACGTAGGTACAATGACCACCTGCGCAGCTTCAGTGACCACCTACGCAGCTCTCTTCCAGAACCTGAAAAAGACACAAAAACACCAAAACTTTCATCAGTTATGCATGATTCACGTCGGTTTCACCAAATGTAAGACTAGAAAAGGGGTTAGAAAGCACATCTAGGTAACCACAAACCCTAACAATATGCTACCCTAACTAATCTAACATTAAAACCATTTGAAACAAGAGTTGAAATATATACAAGATAAAACAAGAAAAAACTCCCTTCAAATGTAGTTCTAATGGTCTCCTTTCTTCTCCATAGAGGTTGATATGTTGCTCTTTGACAAACACCAATTGCACAAAGAACTTCGAAAGCTTGATTGACAATGAGAATTACTAGGAGGTGAGTGATCTTGAGGTTTTCTCAAAATCTCATGGTTAACCTTGAATGAGAGGAATGCATCCCATTTTATAGAAAATGAGAGACAATTTGGTGAGATTGCACAAAATCAATGCACCAACCAAGATTTTGGTTGGTAGGATGTTTGGAAGCATGAAACAGGGGAGAGATATTGAGGAGATATTGGAGGATTTTGTAGATATTAAGGAAGAACCTTAATAGGGATGAGAATCCTCAATTAAGGGATATGATATTTAGGTGAGATTATGAATCTTTAATCAAATCCATAATTTAATATTCTCAAATATTCCTCTAAATCAAATTAGATTTATGAAATTGTAAAATCCCATAAATTGAAATTAGCTAATTAATTATTGGAGACTTAGGGAAATGGGGAATAAATAAAGTTTGTTTATTTATTCAATTAGAACTTAGGATAAACTATGGGTTATTCATCCAAAGGGGGAAATTAGTATATTATAGGTCAAATTGAAGGTTTTGATGTTGAATTGAAAGGGGTTTGATAATTTTGATAATGATTAGGGTTAATTCTAAGGGTTCCAGAATAGTGTAGGAAATCACAAGGCATGGATGAGCTTTGACAATGCACCCGGATAATGCTGATTGGAAATGATTGAAAAATGCCAATGAACTTTGATGGCATCGTAAGATTGAAATGGGGAAACATCGATGATCTTTAACAATGTTCCCAAAATGATAATCAGAAATATTGACAATAATGAACAACACTATTGAATTGAAATTGATAGATTGATAGTGATAACACCGATGATCTTTGATAATGTTATCAAATGGTTGATTGAAAGGATATGAAGCATCGATGATCTTGGACAATGCTCCTAAAATGATGACAATATTGACTGAATTGGAATTAGGGTTTGATCGATTGGTTTGAAATTGGGTTGATTAGGCATCGGTGATCTTGGACAATGCCCCAGAATGGTCAGAAATGAGTCTAGACAATTTTTCAAGTGATTAGGAATAGAATAGGAAGGGTTTGGAATGATTTAGGAAGGTTTGGAATAGTTTAGGATTGAATAGGATCAGTTTAGGAAGGTTTGGAATGGTTTAGGATCGAATAGGATCGGTTTAGGAAGGTGTGGAAATGATTTGGGAAATGATCGATTTGATAGAGAAAGTAGAATTGTTAGTAAATAATTGAACAATTTTGCAATATTCAATCATTGATGAAAGACAATGTCGCTATACAATAAAGATCATATGCACGACATAAAGGAATAATTAGGTCACAAAACAAAATTTTGATTGTAAAGTGAACAATGTTAAAACACATAGACCAGTAGGCTCAAACCATTTTTAGGTGTCTACAGCTTCCCACAATAATTGTAGCTTGGATTCTTTAGTTTTTGTGGGGGTATAGTACCTTGATCTTTTGGTGCATTAGATGATTTTGGATGATATTAGAATTGGGTACTACTGATGTTGTTGGCATTCATGTTTTTTCACTGATGTCAACATATGTTTCTGTGGAGAGTACAGACTGGTTATTACTATTGTATGATGACTGAGAGAAGTGTACGGATACTATACAGATAAATTAGAATGATCGAAGATGTTGATATGTAGAAGGATGTGTGATGATTTTATTTCTAAGGTTGCCTCACTTAATATTTCATATTTGATTTTTTACAGACATTTTAGTGAAGGTTGGTTTCTAGACTATGACAGTGATGCTTGACAGAGCGAGTCTCTATGTTTTCAGGATATCTTATAGCCAATGATGATTCAAGTTATGCAAGATTAAGAGATGATAGAAGGTACATTGAGGAATGTTTGTTATTGATTGCAATTCATGTGATTGTTGGTGACGTCAGCTGTGGTGTATATTCTAAAGGAGACCTATTTGGGGCTGACTTCAGAGATGTAGCGTGCATTGTGGTTTGCGAGTGTGGATTGCAGATCTTGGATTATATCTAATGTGTTGTAGTTGATGTTTACTTCTTTTAGGTACCGTGTGTATCTTAGCAAGGGGTTAAATAATTATTTGCATATTGGGAAAGCTTAATTGGATGACCTAATCAATTATTGTAATAGGGTATATATGAGAGATCTTTTCTTTTGAAAAGATGGAATGGGTGATGAGAAGGTAATTGAAAAGATAGAGATGTGTGAGAGCTATGAAGCTCAATTGGCTGTTGGATGTAAAGCAGAGTTTGTGATTATAGTACTTCATTGGAACTGACCAAGCAAAGATAGTTGCTATCAGATAGTTCAATGGATGTATATTTCTTATATACACTTGTTTTGATTGTAAATCCTTGAGGGTGGCTTTAACCTTCTTTGGGAAGTGAGCCCACTTTTACTCTTAACTCCTAACAGGTTTTGTCCTTTAATAGGGATTGTGTACTGTAATGTTGTAATAAGCTCTTAACATGGCTAAATCTTTTAATAGGGATATTATACTCTCAGTACATTATTTATGGGTGCTAATTCCTACCAGGGTTATACCTTTAACAAGATTTCCTTGACAACAAAGGATTGTGTTATTGTTTTGGCATTTACTATGTTATCATTTGAATTGAAGTTTTGGTTTATAGAGTTTAATGTTTAATAATCTATCTCACAACTGATTCACCCCCTCTCAATTGTGCTTGTGGACTGTTATTCCTAACAATTGGTATCATATTTTTTGGTCCTTAGAGAGAAAGCTTAACAACTTGAGGTGATCTTGAAGATGATTTACTACAAGAAGGATAGTATGAAATTTGATCCTAAAAACTTTGATAGTTGGAATAATAAGATGAGAACACATTTTCTATGTTTGGGAATCGACTACTGAATGATCACAAAATGAAAGGAAAAGATAAAGACTGAGGAAGAATTAGATAAAGTTACTGAAGATGAAAATAATTTATTTTCATGTAACATGGTTGCAAGGGAATCATTGATCAACGCACTTTATGAAGGAAAATTCACAGAATTAAAATACATAGGTTCTGCAAATGAAATTTGGACAAGATTGGAAGGACTATATGAAGGAGATAAGATTACAAAATAGGCGAAGCTACAAAATTGGAAGACAAAGATGGAATCATTGAAAATGAAAGATGATGAGAACATTAGAGAATATGCACTAAGAATTACTAAAGTGGTTATTGACATCAGGAACTCTAGAGGTACTTACACTAAGGAAGAAGTGATTGCTAAGATTCTTAGATCTCTGATGCCTGCATGTAGAACTAAAGTACAAGCTATAGAGGAGATTATACCTTTGACAACAAACTTTAGTAGAGAGATGTTGATTGGAAAGCTAACTAATTTTGAGGTCACAGAACTAGGAGATTCTCTACCTAAAGTTGAGTCAGAATTCAAGGCGAATGTGCATAGAAATAAAAAGACCTTATCTAGAACTACGAACACCAGCAATAGTGACTTGACAGAAGAAATTGGAGACTATGTTGATGAATGGGAACTATTAGAATAGTCCCAAAGGATAACTGAGAGGGGGGGTGAATCAGTTATCCATAACTTTAATTCTTTTTCTTCTTTAACTTTAGAATACAACAAAGTAAATGCTTAATCAGATAACATAGTACACAACACACAATTTGATTACGGGGAAACCAAATGGTAAAAACCGCGGTGGGAATTAGCACCCACAATGAACTATACTTGTTTATAGTAATCCCTGTTAGAAGATATTTCAACCCTGTTAGGAGTTTTACTTTACAATGCAATAATTATAGTGACCTGGTTAAGGGTTGGACGCTATTAGGAATCTTTTACAAACAACCCTGTTAGGGGTGGTGGACTCACTGTCCAAAATATCACTGCTTAATGGTGAAGGATACAACCTTCTATATAAGAGATATGCACTATATCTGATGATGAACTATAGAGTATACCTACTATCTTTCTTAGTTCCAGTGTATTACAATCTTTCACTTCTTCTTCACATAGACTCTTGATGAATGAACCAACTCTGATAATCTGCTCTGTACATCTTTCTTCTCTTTTCGTATCATTCACACTTAGCGTATCATAATTGAATTTCTATAAGTATCTTTCTCAAAGTATGAGATCATGGGACCTGTAAGACAACTCTTCATAACATTCTTATCAACTCTACTAAGCACGCAAGCATAATTACAACCGCACAAGTATAAACTGAATAGACGTGACGCTTCACTAAGTTAGCTTCACCAAATCAACTCAAACAACATGATCTTGATGTAATATGATAGGTGCATTTAACTAAAGATATTTAACTCATAACTAACCATGAATATATTCACACATATCCTGAAGATAGGCGCAACTCAAGAAATACGTCAAATACATCAGCTCTGTATAGATACACTTCCAGAACTGTAACTGCCAATAACAAAATTACACAACTTGACTGAAACATCATATCTAGATCTGCGTGTATGAACATAACATAATAAAGATGTCAAAAACATGTATCTAACCACACAAGTCTTCATGTCATCATTCTAATAAGTACATATAGAATTAGTACTATGTATTATATGTTGTCATCAATGACAAACATACAATCAACCAACTAAACAGAATCAAATCTCCAACAATCTCCCCCTTTGACATTGATCGAAACATATGATATCAAAAACATCTTCTATTCATGGTTTCCTCTTTCTTTTACAATCTTCTCAATATCCTCATCAAATGTTTCTCTATACTGCTACAATTCGTCTGACTGTGTTTTTGTTCCATGTATATACTCCCCCAGAGTATATGCTCCCCCTTAGTACATACTCCCCCTTACTATATACTCCCCCTTTGACATCAATGGAAAAGGGAGCCATAGATCTTTAGGCATAGGTACTACTCCAGAAGTAGAGTAGTCAACCATTCATCAGTCACTTAATGATTGATGTTCTTGCTGCTTATTCTAAACAGACTCAAGAGAGGGAATTACTCCCAACTTTTCCCTGAGATACTCAAAATTATCCTTTGATAAGGGCTTTGTGAAAATATCTGCCAAATGTTCTTTGGTGCTTACATAGTCCAATTTCACTTCTTTGTTTGCAACTTTTTCTCTTAAAAAATGGTACTTGATCTCTATGTGTTTTGTCTTTGCATGCATCACGGGGTTCTTAGACATGTTGATAGTGCTAGTATTATCATAGTGAATAACAATAGGATAATCAACCTAAATGCCAAATTCTTTAACCATCTGCTTGATCCAAACCATGGTTGAACAATTCAGTGTTGTTATAACATATTCAGCTTCTGCTATTGATTGGGAAATACAGTTCTGCTTCTTGCTTATCCAAGAAACCAACCTGTCTCCAAGAAATACTGCTCCTCCTGAAGTGTTTTTCCTATCATCAATGCATCCTACCCAATCTACATCTATATACACATGAAGTATTACATTCTCTGATTTAGGATACCATAAACCATAGTCTATAGTTCCCTTTAGATATCTGAATATCCTCTTGATTTCCATTAGGTGATTCTGCTTGGGTTTAGCTGCAAATCTTCCAACAATGCCAACTGCATTAGATATGTTAGGTCTAGATTGAGTTAAATAAATGAGTTTACCAATTATAGATTTGTACAATGTTTTATCAACTACTGTGGAATCATAATCTTTTGAAAGCTTTCTTCTTGTTATCATAGGAGTGCATACTGGCTTATAGTCTTCCATCTGGAAGGTCTTCAGTATTTCCTTCACATATTTTGACTGATTAATGAATATGCCTTTGTCTGTTTGCTTTACATTTAGTCCCAAAAAGTATTTTATAGGACCAATCATGCTCATTTCAAATTCATTCTGCATTTCTTTTGCAAATGATGTACTGAGCTTGTCATTACCTCCAAAGATAATGTCATCAACAAATATGGCAACTAATAATAATCCATCAGGTGTCTCTCTTGTGAATAGGTTATAATCTGCTGCTCCTTTCTTGAATCCAATCTTGCTAAGATAACCATCAAGTCTCTCATACCAAGCTCTTGGGGTTTGTTTAAGACCATAGAGTGTTTTCTTCAATCTGCATACCATGTCTAGTTCATCTGAAAGATTAAATCCTTCAGGATATTCAATGTAGACTTCTTCATTCAAGTCACCATTCAGAAAAGATAATTTTACATCCATTTGATAAACTTTAAAGTCTTTGAATGTTGCATATGCCAAAAATAATTTAATGGCTTCCAGTCTTCTCACTGGGGCAAATGTATCAGTGTATTCTATTCCTTCTCACTGCACATATCCTTTACATACCAATCTTTCTTTATTTCTAACTACTGTACCATCTTCATTCATCTTGTTTCTGAATACCCACTTTGTTCCAATCACATTTTTGTCACTGGGTCTTGGGACCAATTCCCATGTATCATTTTTAATTATCTAATCAGATTCTTCTTTCATTGCATTCTTCTAATCAGAATCATTATAAGCATCTTCAACACTTAAAGGTTCAATCTGTGAAAGTAACCATACCTCTTCATCCATTGCTAGACTTTTTTCTTTTGATCTGGTCAAAACACTGTTGCTCTAATCTCCAATGATATCATCTTTAGAGTGGTATCTAGATGTGAATTTTGGAACCTTAGGTGTGTCTTTTTCTTCTGTAATCTATGATTCTTCTCTTCTTGATTCAGGGTCATTGCATGAGACATCAATGCAATCAAACATTTATTCAATAACAATATCTTTGTTGCTAGGCCTGGGTTCATCTTCAATCATAGGTGCATATTCATAGTATCTTTCTTGAACCATAAACTTGTCATAAATTTTTACATGAGTACTTTCAATTACCTTTTTCAATCTCAGATTAAAGCATCTATATGCTTTTCTTTTTGTAGAGTAACCAAGGAAAATGCCTTCATCTTCTGGCATCAAACTTACCAACACCATCATCTCTCTTGATGTAGCACTTGCTGCCAAAGATTTTGAAATACTTTACTATAGATACATTACCAAACCAAAGTTCATAGGGTGTCTTATCTGCACCTGGTCTCAATTGTGTTTTGTTGATAGTATACATTGCTATATTCACTACATCTCTCCAGTAGGTGTGCACAACTTTCCCTTCAATCATCATAGTGTGCACTGTATCAAGTATAATCCTATTCCTCCTTTCTGCAATCCCATTCTACTGAGGGGTTCTAGGTGCACTCAACTATCTTTTAATTCCATTTTCTTCACAATAGTCATAAAACTGATCAGAGGTGAACTCTCCTCCTCTATCTGATCTCAGACATTTCAGTTTTAATCTGGATTCATTCTCAACCTTGCTTTGAATATTTTGAACTTTTCAAAGGCTTCAGATTTCTCCCTTAAGAACGCAACCCACATCATCCTAGAAAAATCATCAACAAACAAAATGAAATACCTTTCTCCATAGTATGATCTTGTTTGGGTAGGACCACACAAATCTGTATGCACTAGGTCCAATTTTTTCTTAGCTGAGTTCTACTTGCTTCTGAAGGAACTCCTTACATGCTTACCCATAACACATTCCCTGCATATTGTGTCAACTAGTCTTGCAATACTTGGTAGGTCTCTAACTGCCTTGACATTATTGATCTTTACTATATTATCAAAATTTATATGACATAGTCTCTTGTGCCATAACCAACTATCATCCACCTTTGCAACAAAATAACTTACATCAAAATTGAGCTGAAAAACATTACCTTTTGTGTTGGATCCTAATGCAATCATGTCTCCATCCTTGTTGTTAATGATGCACTTGTTTTATTTGAACTCCAAATGATAACCCTTGTCAAGTAGTTGTCCAACACTTAGCAAGTTATGATGTAATCCATCAACATATAGAACATCATCTTTCTTGTTCTTTCCATCCAAAGTGATAGAACCTCTGCCTATGATAGGTTTAGGAGTGGTATCTCCAAATCTAACCATACCACATTTGTATTTTTCTAAATGAACAAATCTATCTTTGTCACCTGTCATATGATGGGAGCATCCACTGTCAATGATCCAATCAGTTTTGATGTCTACTTTGAAAATTAAGGCTAACTCTTGTTCTTCCTTTTCATCTGCAATGTCCATTTCCTCAAGCAACCTTTCCATGTCTCTAAGGGCAATGAATCCAATTTCATCTTCTCCTGAATCTTCATCAGTTACACCTTCTTCAGTATGATAGCATTCCTTCTTATATTTGGGTTTGTAGTCATATCTGAACTTCTTGACTCTTGTGGGACACTTAGATGCAAAGTGACCAATCTTGTTACATGAAAAGTATTTGAATGGAAGTTGTCCTTCATATTTTCCTTTTCCTTTCTTTTCTCTTTTAGAAATCATAGCAATGATTTCTTCTAGTTCTTCATCAACTTCTTCTTTCTCATTATGACTCGAGATGTGTAAGAATTTCTTAACATGGACTAAGGATTTGAAAGTTGTTTCACTTTTAGGTTCAGTCTTCAATCTTGATATCTCAAATGCAGAGATTTCGCTGATCAAAGTCTCTCTCTTAAAGTCTTGTGAGAATTGCATGGTTTCCTCTAGAATACTTATCTTGTTTTCATAGTCTGGTGTTAAATTAGTTTCTCCACCATTGTTTCTGATTCCAGAGATTGCTTCATTTATCCTTTGATTGTAAGCTCTAATGTTCTCTTTAGGTAACATCTCAAGACTATTGTATTTATTTTTCCATGTCTTCCTGCGTGCATTCTTTGCTTGAATATCTCCTTAAAACATATCTTCTAAATACTTCCATATGGTATATGCTCTATCGATTTTCTTGACCTCAAAAAATTCACTGTCAAAAAGGCACTGATTAGGGCTTCTTTAGCAATAGCATTATTGGTAAGTGTTTCCTTTTGTCTGTTAGTAGCATCATCCTTTGCAAGGTCTTTCAGAGATGGAATTACAAATTCTTGTGTATCAATTTCAAAGATCTCAAAGCCAACACACTGTAGATGTGTTATCAATTTGTTTTTCCAATCCAGATAATTTTTTCCATCAAACTTGGGGCTTTCTTTTCTGAAGTAAGACATCTAATCTACCTTAAGCTGTTAGGCTTCTTCTCCAAGGCACTTGGCTCTGATACCAATTGTTAGAATAGTCCCAAAGGATAACTGAGAGGGGGGGTGAATCAGTTATCCATAACTTTAATTCTTTTTCTTCTTTAACTTCAGAATATGATAAATTAAATGCTCAATCAGATAACATAGTACACAACATACAATTTGATTACGGGGAAACCAAATGGTAAAAAACCCGGTGGGAATTAGCACCCATAATGAACTATACTTGTTTATAGTAATCCCTGTTAGAAGATATTTCAACCCTATTAGGAGTTTTACTTTACAATGAAATAAGTATAGTGACCTGGTTAAGGGTCAGACCCTATTAGGAGTCTTTTACAAATAACCCTATTAGGGGTGGTGGACTCACTGTCCAAAAGCTCACTACTTAATGGTGAAGGCTACAACCTTCTGTATAACAGATATGCACTATATCTGATGATGAAATATAGAGTAGACCTACTATCTTGATCAGTTCTAGTGTATTACAATCTTTCACTTCTTCTTCACATAGACTCTTGATGAATGAACCAACTTTGATAATTTGCTCTGTACATCTTTCTTCTCTTTTCATATCATTCACACTTAGTGTATCATAATTGACTTGCTATAAGTATCTTTCTCAAAGTATGAGATTATGGGACCTGTAAGCCAACTCTTCATAACAGTCTTGTCGGCTCTACTAAGCACCCAAGCATAATTACAATAGCGCAAGTATAAACTAAATAGACGTGACGCTTCACTAAGTCAGATTCACTAAATCAACTCAAACAACATGATCTTGATGTAATATGATAGGCGCATTTAACCAAAGATAGTTAACTCATAACTAACCATGAATATATTCACGCATATCCTGAAGATAGGCACAACTCAAGAAACACATCAAATACGTCGAGTCTGTATAGATACACTTCTAGAACTGTAACTGCCAATAACAGAATTACACAACTTGACTGAAACATCATATATGGATCTACGTGTATGAACATAATATAATAAACATATCAAAAACATTTATCTAACCATGCAAGTCTTCATGTCATCATTCTGATAAGTATATATAGAATTACTACTGTGTATTATATGTTGTCATCAATGACAAACATACAATCAACCAACTGAACAGAATCAAATCTCGAATAGGAACATATACAGGAAGAAGAAAGAAAGCTAGATGAAGTGGTAGCCTTGATCACTAGAAGAGAAAAGAGAGGTAAAGGTAAATTTGAAGGCAAGTTACCTTTAAAATATTTTTCATGCAACAAGATAGGTCATTTTGCATCTCGATGTCCTACAAGGGTTCCAAAACATAAACCTAAGTTTTACAAATCAAAGTATCCAAAAGCCAAGGAATGTTATTATGCTAGTGAAGGTGTTTTTGATGATGAAGTTGTTGACTATGATGAGATTGGATTTATTTCTATTAAGGATGATCAACCTATACATGAATAAAAAGCCTTAGTATCTCATGTTGAAAATAAATCTGAATGGGTTATAGATAGTGGTTGTTCACATCGTATGACTGGATATAAAAACAAGTTTGTTATTCTGAAAGGGTATGATGGTGGTGTTGTTAGATTTGGTGACAATACTCCTAAGCTTATCATTGGAGTTGGATCTATTTTTTTGGATGGAAAAACTAATACTGACAATGTACTATTTGTTGATGGACTTAAGCATAATTTGTTGAGCATTGGACAACTAGTGGACAAAGGCTATCAATTGAAATTAAATAAAGGGAAATGTTATATCAAAAGTAAATTAGGAGACTTGATCACATTTGGTACTAAATATAGAGGTAATGTATTTGAATTGAATACATTTGAGGCTTCTCATTTTATTGTGGAGGTTGATGATAGTTGGTTATGGCATAAAAGATTTTTTTATGTTAACTTTGATGATATTATAAAGGAAAGTATGACTAATGCAGTAAGAGATCTACCTAAGATTGTGAAACCATCTAACACTATGTGTAGAGAGTGTGTTATGGGGAAGCAAACTAGAAGTATTTTTAAAAGAAAATCTTATTAAGAAAAAGGGAATTTGGATCTGGTACATACAGATTTATGTGTTCCTAGAAGAACAAGATCTTATTATGGTGAAAGGTAATTTATACTTTTTGTTGATGACTTTTCTCGAATGAAATGGGTTTTCAGAAACAAAATGGACGAGGAAGGAATAGTGGTAAGAAATAAGGCTAGACTGGTTTTTAAAGGCTACTCACAACAAGAAGGCGTAGACTTTGAAGAAACATTTTCTCCTATTGCTAGGTTGGAAGCTGTGAGATTATTTCTTGCTTATGTTGCACATAAAGACTTTAAAGTATATCAGATGGATGTGAAATCTGCATTCTTGAATGGAGATTCGGAAGAAGAAGTATGCATAGAGCAACCTGATGGATTTCCTTTGATAGAAGATGAAGACATGGTTTGTAAGTTAAAGAAAATATTGTATGGACTGAAAGAAGCACCGAGAGCATGGTGTGCAAGACTAGATAGGTATCTACTTCTTCTGGGTTCAGAAAAGGTAATGCAGACAATACTTTATATTTAAGAACTGGTGAAGATGGAATCCTAATCATAGAAGTATTTCTTGATGATATCATTTTTGGAGGAAATGATAAAATGAGTAAAAATTTCTCTAAACAAATGAAAAATATATTTGAAATGTCAATGATTGGTGAGGTGAAATTTTTTCTTGGTTTGCAAATTAATCAAAATAAGAATTGTATTTTTATATCCCAGACCAAGTACCTTAAAGAAATGTTGAAGAAGTTTGGAATGGAAGATTGTAAACCTATTGGGACACCCATGGTGATTGGTTATTGTATGCACCCTAAAATGGTCGCCTGGACTTTGGGCCCCATTTATCATTTTATCAATTTATCAATTTCTTGAATCAATGCTTTGGAACATTTTCAATTCAAATCAATTTCCTTGATCAAATTGTAATTAATTCAATTATTTCAATATTTCCTAAGGTTTGATCATTTTTATTTAATTAAAATATTTAATCTCCCTTTTAATTAAATAAAATTCATCTTATTTAATTAAAATATTTAATCTCCCTTTTAATTGAATAAAATTTATCTTATTTAATTAAAGTAAATTTCTCCTTTTTTATTAAATAAAATTTCTATTATTTAATTAAATTCAATTTCCCCCATTTAATTAAATAAAATTCTTTTAATTAAATAAATAGAAATCCCCACTTAACGCTCTTCTTTTGATGAAAAAGGAAATAAATTCAATAAAAATCCCTTTTTCTTCACATCTTCCTAAGTGGTGGGTTTTTTCCTCTTAATCTCAACCATTGATCAATTCTTTTTGCCTCTTAATCTCAACCGTTCACTTTCCTATATAAGGAAACCTCTCCTTCTCATTTGGGTAATCAATAATCATCGATCATACACAATTATAGTATTGTTATGCTACAGGTTTGGAGAGCAATTTTGGAGGAGGATTTGAGCACTTGAGCTTGGATATTGCAACTTCTCTCTTCTTATCTTCTTCTTCTTGCATTCATGGCTACTCATGTAGATTAGATTCATTTTTATTTTCATAGATAAATATTGCATCCATATTTTCTTTCATAGATTAACCATATATTGTTATCATTTAGATTAATTTCCTTTTATGCATTGCAATCATATAGAGTAGATCTCATTTTCATGAATTGAATCTCTCATTTCATGGTGTACTTGCATAGACACTAACTAGGTCAACCTGAGGGCCTTCATCACACACCTTTGCACTCCATGACTAGAGAGCTATGAGTCGATATTTGAGGCCTCATTCTTGAGCAACCTTGGATGGAATGATTCATAGAAGTGTGACACATTTTTATCACATATTTTTGGCGCCCACCAAGGGGCATGATGCTCCTGATTTTCTTTTATTTTATTCATATTTTCAAATATTCTAATCTTTACATGGATACTTTATTAAAAAATTTTCAAACCTAACCCTTGTGTAGATTTGCTTAGAGATGAAAATCCTAAATTTTCAAAGATTTGATCATATCTCCTAAACGGCTTAGAGTTTTGGTCTAAAATTTGTTTTGCAGGTTGGCAACATATCAGAGAAGATTCAATAAAAAAATTTAGAATTTTCTAAGGTATTTTGATTTTTTTATAATTTTTTCTTTTTATTTCATAAAACCTTAATTTTTAGCGCAAATCAGTGAATTTTAGGGAAATTTTTACATTTTCGGAAAGGTATTTAAATTCTACGGGGGGTCCATTCTTTGATTTTTAAATTTGGATGCAATATCATAGTTGATTTGGTCAATTTATGAAAACTGGTCTATTTTGGGAAAATGGCTCCCTAGGGCACAAATGAAAAGATCTTTTTAAAATTTTGACATTTTTGGAAATCTCTCTATTTTTTAATAGGGATCTATTTTTTGTATTTAGGATTTTGGATCCGAATTCATGGCATATAAGTCCAATCTTGTTGACTAGGTCAAAAATTAAAATTAAAAAAAGGGCATTTAATGATTAGCTTGCGCTTATTTTTCACATGGTTCAATGCATGATGTGAGTTATCATTTAGATTATTAGCTAGTTATTATTGCTCCTAAAAATTGATTTTTAAATCTAACCCTAGGGTTTGCATAAGTTGAATATACATTGCATATCTTATTTGCTTGTTTGTTTGTCTTGCTTGTTGGAGAGTTCGTGAGGATTGCTTGGACTTGCGTGGATAAACAAAAAAATGCTCATGTTACTTTGGATCTGAGGTATTTTGTTGCATCTCTATAACATTTGGATTTTGGAAATAAAATGAACATCTCATGTGTCTAGCTTGAGTGTTTCTTTCTTTCATAGATCACAATTCCAATTGGTGCTCTAAAAATGGACCTAGATTTGCTATTTTGCATATATGTTTCACATAGTAATTAGGCCCTATGAACACTATTTGTGGAAATCTTGAGAGAGTGGGCTTTATTCGCTTGTTTTACATGCAAAGCTCTTCTTGACGATAGATCCCCTTGTAAGTAGGGAAGGATTTTTTTTACCTCATTGGTCAACTTGGTTTGGGCTTCAACTTTTGGAAATACTTTCTCTCTTTGGGGGATTGGTGTCATTTGTTGTTGTGTGAGCCTTGAATGAGGTGATTTCAAATTAGTGGGTCAATTAATCTTGTTTTCTATGTTTTGGTGAGGTAAAGAGGCTAGAGGATTATGCTCTTTTCCTTTTTGGGAGAATCAGAAATTTGGAACCCTTGAATCCAAACTAAGTCCCCATGTGGTCCATATTGTGAGTCTTCCTTGTTAGAGAGGGTTAACCATAGTGGACATTCCCTTTATTGGGTCAACCACGTGGATGGAACCTCAAGTGGTAATAGCCATTTTCACCATGGTAGTGATAGCCGTTATATAAATGTCCTTGTGGAAGAAATCTCCATGGGTGTATTTTCTTGTGGGTTGTCAAATCTCCTCAGCAGCTCCTGATTGATTAAATTCTCAGACTGTGTTAAAACCTCAGTGCGTCAGGATTGGATTTCACCCACTTGAGACTGCAAAAGTTGTAGAGTCAAGCCATTACTAAGAACCATAGTGCAACCAACTTTTTATTTCTCTAAGACTATGTGTGTGGTTGGAAAAAATTTGAGAACATACACAAGTAAGATTCTTATGGAGTAGAAATACTATAACACTATCCATGTTCATGTGCAAGGTTTCTTTGTCCCTTGCTCATTGTTTGAAGACAATTGATTTCTTGAACTCCCTGATTGATGTCTTGTGTGCCTGATTCAATGATAAAATATATTAATGCACCTAGTTGGTTATTTTAAAAAATCAAAAATCTGAGTTTTGTGTCCTTTCCTTGCATGAGAAACCTGTCTCTTTGCACCATTTGCTACCTTTCCTCGCATGGCTATCTAGGTATCCTCGCGCGAAGTATTGCCAATTTGTTGTATGTTCTATTTTCTTGCACCACTCTATGCATTTCCTCACGTGGCTATCTGCAAATCCTCATGCGAGACAACATTTCCTCACATGAAATTGTCTTCTAGTGTGCTATTTTCCTGTTATCTGCCAACTTGCCAAATCTGAGTTCCTGAGTTAAGAAAACTTTAGTTGGTCTCCCCAAAGAGTGTTATGACATGTTGCTAATTATCAAAATGAACTTAAATGGTATCAATTTGCACTCTATTAAAATGACTCTTGGTCTTCTTTCTTCCGCATTCCCCATGTCTTCCTAGTCTTCCAATCCCATTCTTCTCTTCTTCTTTCATGCTTCTTCCTATTCTTCCTAAACTCTTCACGTCTTCTTGATTCTTTTCCTCTTATTATCTAGTCTACCTTCTTCTATTCATCTCTTTTGTCACTTCCATTCTTTATTCCTCTTCTTCTAGAACCATTAATCTAAAATATCTTGTTATGGAACCTCTCTTAAGGATAGATGATCTTGAAATTATTGCTCAATTCGAAGAGTATTGTTTTTCCAAAAAGTTCATGGATGATAAATTGGAAAAAATGATATATAAATGAGCAAATGAATTAGACGCCTTTGCTAGAATCATAAGCATGATCTTATCACAATAACATCCTTCTTCTAAACATCTTTCATCTTCTAAGACTTCTCATCATTCCTCGTCATCCAAATCTTATTCTTCTTCTAAGTCTTTTCATCATTCTTCATCATCCAAATCTTCTTCTTCCACTAGGTCTTCA
>MU226236.1:671295-691021 GCA_018584345.1 Thuja plicata
TTCACATCTTCCTAAGTGGTGGGTTTTTTCCTCTTAATCTCAACCATTGATCAATTCTTTTTGCCTCTTAATCTCAACCGTTCACTTTCCTATATAAGGAAACCTCTCCTTCTCATTTGGGTAATCAGTAATCATCGATCATACACAATTATAGTATTGTTATGCTACAGGTTTGGAGAGCAATTTTGGAGGAGGATTTGAGCACTTGAGGTTGGATATTGCAACTTCTCTCTTCTTTTCTTCTTCTTCTTGCATTCATGGCTACTCATGTAGATTAGATTCATGTTTATTTTCATAGATTAATATTGCATCCATATCTCATTTCATAGATTAACCATGCATTGTTATCATTTAGATTAATTTCCTTTTATGCATCGCAATCATATAGAGTAGATCTCATTTTCATGCATTGAATCTCTCATTTCATGGTGTACTTGCATAGACACTAACTAGGTCAATCTGAGGGCCTTCATCACACACCTTTGCACTCCATGACTAGAGAGCTGTGAGTCGATATTTGAGGCCTCGTTCTTGAGAAACTTTGGATGAAATGATTCATAGAAGTGTGACACATTTTCATCACACAGTTATAAACTTACTAGTAATGATGAAACTCAGAGTGTTTTCAGACAAAGTAAAGATCAATGATTGGAGGTCTACAATATCTAACTCACACCAAACCAGATATTTCCAATGCAGTTGGAATTGTGGAAAGATATCAAGAAAATCCTAAAGAAACACACCTTGTTGCTATGAAAAGAATTTTTCAGATACTTGAAAGGAACAATAGAGTATGGATTATGGTATGAAAAATAAGATGACTTTATTTTACATGCTTATACTGATGCTGATGGGGTAGGTAGTGTGGATGATAGAAAGAGTACAAGTGGTGGAGCATTTTTCCTTGGAAAAAAGTGGGTTTCATGGTTAAGTAAGAAGCAGGATTGTATTGCTCAGTTTGTTGTTGAATCTGAGTATGTTGTTGCTGATATAAATTGTACACAAGTTGTTTAGATGAAACAAATGCTGAAGGACATTGGAATATTTTTTGAAGAGCCAGTGGTTATCCATTGTGATAACACTAGCATAGTGAATATGTTGAAGAATCTTGTAATGCATTCAAATACTAAACATATTTCTATTAAGTATCATTTCTTGAGAGACAAGGTAGAAGAGAAAGAGATTAGACTGGAGTATGTTAGCACAAAGGAACAAATAGCAAATATATTTACAAAATGTTTGCCAAAAGATGCTTTTGAGTATCTCAGAAGCATGCTTGGGGTGAGAGCCCCTCCTTGTGGTAATTAATTGATGCAGGAATGCATCAGTCTAGTGGCTTTTAGAGCTATATCATTTTCTGGACTTGATGTATGGATCTACTCCTCAGGGGGAGTGATCGCAGAAACACTATAGAGCACATTTGGGTGATTTTGCACCTGGCTACTAGACATGAAAATTTGAAAAAGCTACACCTTGGAGAAGATTAAAGAATATTTATGGCACCCTTTTCCATTGTTGTCAAAGGGGGAGAGATTCTATGTGAAAACCCCTACTGCTTTAGGGAGAATTGCGTTGAGGATATTGAGAAGATTGTATTGAGAGAAAGTACTTTTGGGTTGATGGATTTTCCCATATGTTTCCATCAATGCCAAAGGGGGATATTATTGGATGATATTAGAATTGAGTACTATTGATATTGTTGGCATTCATGTTTTGTCACTGATGTCAATATATGTTTCTGTGGAGTTATTACTATTGTATGATGACTGACAGAAGTGTACAGATACTGTACGGATGAATTAGAATGAGTGAAGATGATGATATGTGGAAGGATGTGTGATGATCTCATTTCTAAGGTCACTTGGCTTAATATTCAATATTTGAGTTGTTACAGATGTTTTAGTGAAGACTGGTTTTTGGACTATGACAGTGATGCTTGACAGAGCGAGTCTCTGTGTTTTGGAGATATCTTACAAGAGATGATGATTCAGGTTATGTGAGCTTAAGAGATGACAGAAGGCATATTGAGGAATTTTTTTTATTGATCAAAAGTCATATGATTGTTGGTAACGCCGTCAATGGCGTGTATTTTGAAGGAGGCCTATTTGGGGTCAACTTCAGAGATGTAACATGCATTGTGGATTGTGAGCATAGATTACAGATTTTGGTTTATATATGTTGTATTGTAGTTGATGTTTACTTGTTTTAGGTACCATGTGTATCTTAGCAAGGGGATAAATAATTATTTGTATATTGGGAAATCTTAATTGGACAACCTAATCAATTATTGTAATATGGTATATATGAGAGATCTTCTCTTTTGAAAAGATGGAATGGATGATCAGAAGGTAATAGAAAAGACAGAGATGTGTGAGAATTGTGAAGCTTGATTGGTTGTTGGATGTAGAGAAGAGTTTGTGATTATAGTACTTCATTGGAACAGACCAAGCAAAGACAGTTGCTATCAGACAGTTCACTAGATTGTATATTTCTTATATACACTTGTTCAGATTGTAAACCTTGAGGGTGGCTTTAAACTTCTTTGGGCAATGTGCCTAGGTAGTGAGCCCATTGTTACTCTTCACTCCTTATAGGGTATGTCCTTTAATAGGGACTGTGTATTCTAATGTTGTAATAAGCTCTTAACAGGGATAAATCTTTTAATAGGGATACCATACTCTCAGTACATTATTTGTAGGTGCTAATTCCCACCGGGGTTTTACCTTTAATAGGGTTTCCTCCACAATAAAGGATTGTGTTATTATGTTGGAATTTAATGTGTTATCATTTGAATTGAAGTTTTGGTTTGGGTATGTGCACGAAGTTGTGAGTCAAAAAAAAGTGGACACATCTTTAAAAAAAATTCAAATTTCATATAACCCGATCGGGTTATTGAAAATTTGAAATTGTTCTAGGCTTGGTAACGAAGCCTAGAAAATATTATTAAAAAACTCTATATTTCTCTGAACCTGAAACATAATATATTTTTTAAAGCCCACGGATTAGGCCATTTCTAACACCTAAACCATGGAGCAGCAGAATGGAGGGAAAAAAAGCATTAAAACTCGATCATGCTATGAAGAAAATAATATTTCTTCTACATTTTCAAGTAATGGTGCCCCATAACAAAGGTATGTTTTATTGTTTTTGTTGTTGTTGTTGTTTTTTTCATTTGTAATCAAATTAGGTTATGATATTGATTTTTTATTTATTTTTATTAAATTCATATCAGATTCATCAAACAACCGAAGAAGACAAAAGAAATGAAAGACCACCCCCCGTAGAAGCACACCTATTGCAAAACCCTCAAAATCCTCTTCAATAACCATCGGCACTTATAAAACCTCCTCAAAATCCTCCTCAACCACCATCACCACCCGTAAACCCTCCTCAAAATTCTCCTCCTCCACAACCATCATCACTCATAGACCCTCCACATGTGGCATTAGGTCATGTAAATGAAACACAAGAGGACCTTGTGCAATGCCTTAACCAAAATAATGCACAAATTAATATATTAGTCAATAGGTTGAAGGCTTCCAGTCTTCAGCATCACTCTATCCTCGCCACTACATTAGAACAAATGTCCAATAGTACAAATGAGGTGTCTCAAGAGGTGACAAAATGGGGTTAATGGAGGGATAGATGTTGTACATATTATGTTGATGGTTTATCATATGAAGATGTGAAAAGAAAGGCCATAAAAAATGTGACATATGTGCCATTTTTACCGATCCTAATACTAGCACCTCCCTAGAAGATAATACAAAACAGTTTCCTATACATTGGTGTGCTCATAGGGGGATGAAATTAGATTTTTGGGATAGGTGGTACATGGTATTTGACCAACCACCTTGTAATAGTAATGAGGTTCCTTTATTTTTTTGAGGAAGCTATACTATGAGTTTATTCTTGGAGAGAAGTTGAATTACTTTGACTTTCGTGAGTTCTAGGGTAGAGGGAGAGGCTCTGCATAGGATAGACCTGGGGCACATAGGATTACCCAACCACAAGAGAGGAGGTGTATTTTGAGAAAACCCCTCATTCACGTTGTGGTCCCAATAGTGGTGAAGGAGTCTATGTATATACAGACTCTTCATGTGGTTGTATCATTGACTGATGTCATTATCCAACATGGCACTCAGATAGTTGGAGGAGAGGATGGATCAATACCTATGCCACCTCCATCTTCATCGGATGCGCCATTAGGACCATCCCATTCCATGCCAGCTCCATCATCATCAGATGCACCATTAGGATCATCTCATCCCGTGCAAGCTCCATTATCATCAGATATAGTTGTAGGGTCAGCCCAGCCCATTGAGCATAAATGCATCAATTGTAATGGTATATGTGATGGGCTAGATAGTCAGACGAGTACAGATAGTTTGACATCCCATTCATGTGTACATTGTGGGATAAGATGTCAGGCATCCACTACTGAGGATATGGCCCTCACAAATGATCTGTTGACAATGGTGTATGTTATAGAGCCGACACAGGTTTATTTAAATTTGTGCTTTGACATGTTATTTTAATTAATTACCTAAATCTATTTAAAGTAAATAAATTTTTATGTATAGAAGAATCTAAATTGATACATGAATAATATGCATTGCAGGGTACAGCTGGTGGTCCAAGCACACCAAGGAGTGCTCGTTGTAGTAGACGTGGATGGGTAGCTCAAACACCTGAGGTAATGTTTTATAAATATTCATAAAATAGAATAATACGTTGTTTTCAAAATATCATATCTTAATAATTTGTATGGTGGTAACTTAGTGTGGTATGGTGCAGGGCACTCTAATGAAGACATAAAGAGGGTCACATTGATAACTCATAAAGAATGAATGATCTAAAGATCAATATATTTAATGTGATATGGCTTGAAGCCAATCTGATGTAACTTGATGTAATTGGATGTAATAAGCCTAAATGTATAAAGGCATGAGTTGATGTAATAGGGAGTTGAATGCCTAGGTTGGCATAGTAAGCCTAGAAGGCTAAGGATAGGTCTTAGACTTGAATTAGTGGACTTAATATTATATTCAGGTCCTACAAGGACAAATTTCAAAGTCCTAGAATATAGGGAGTTAATTAAATAAGTTTTAGTGTTTAAAGATTTGAAATGTAATAGTTAGATTCCAAATGGAGGGAAAACCCTAAAAATAGATCATCTTGCATGAGGGCACAAGAGGTTGAGAGAGAGATTTCATTTTGGTACGGACTGTAACTATTTGGAGCAATAAAAGTTCAATTTCTTACAAGTTTGAAGCTTTACTTGATGTGATAGTGATTCATAAGATTGGAAATGGTTGCATAATGGTTTCTAAAGAATTTTAGATCAATTTCAAACCACTGTAACTCTGTTTTGTTATTTTAGTGTTGACTGTCCTGTAGGAGTACACAATTTTGCTTTGATTTCCACTATGGATTTGTAAGATCCATCCCCTTTTTGTACATATTGTTGCTTGGGGATGGATCAAAACTTTTAATATATCTTTCTAAAATGAATAATGTAGGAATGAAGGTTTTTTGCAGAGACCAAGGGTAGATGGTTGAGATTGGACAGTGTTGAAGGGTTATGTGCATGGTGCATGGTTATTGCAGTAGAAGATCTAACCACTAGAGGGGGTGATTTTGTGGTAGAATCCACTTTGGTATGGTCAGTGGGGATGGTGAATCATCAATAAATTTATTGGCATGGTGATTGGTGGTAAGAGATTGGCCAAGCCCTAGATTTTAGGGGTTTTGAGGAGAAAATTAGGGATTTTGAATTTAGAGAGGTCATAGAACCAAATTGGTTGTGGATTCATTTATTTGGGGTCATTTGATGAATTTTTTGAAAGTCTCAAGGTCTGGTGTTGAGAAACAAGTATAGTTTCTTTGTAAAAGTGGTCGAATTAGCCCTCCTAGTTTAGTGACAGTGGTAAATATGAGTAGGTTGGTCCAAAACACCAAGTTTTGGTTTTGGGATATGTTAACAAGCTTGGAAAAGGGTATTTTAATATGAAATGTGTTTTCAAATTTGTTTGGAACAATGTTGTGAAAATAATTAAAAACCCTCACTATTGTACTAGTAGGACTATGCAAGATTGGACAGTTTGGTGAAAAGAGATAGAATGTCTACAAGGAAGTGATTCTAAATTAGAGTAGAGATGAAACAGGTGTGTTGGGGTCCTTAGAGGGTTTAGGATCACCATTGTGAGTGTTTTTTCCTTTTCTTGCTGTCATGAAAATATTCCTCAGAGGGTTCACTCTATTTGTCCCTGACACTGACCAAGCATAGAGTAGAACAACAAAAACAAGGTTTTGAAACCTCCTACACTTTGAGCTCCACTAAATCAGGTGGGAAAACCCTTTAAAACTTAGAATAATAAAATCACTGAATTATTCTAGTTCGTTATTTGTGGAATTACATGGACTGGTCACTATAACTTTTACTAAAACAGACCAGACTGAAAGTAAAGATTGATTTTAATAATGATAGTCATTTGATTGAATAAAAAATAGACCAGTGCTCAATCCTAGGGCATGGAGTCATCTACAAATAGCTTTAACCAGCATGATTAGGACAAAACTTAAGGCAATTACAGGATCTGACACAAACATAGATATACCTTGTATATCTACCTCAGTACATTTAGCCAAATTAATCCATCAAATTTATTTTCTACCCTGAACTTTAGTGAAATATCTCTAAGGTATTGTTGTATTCTCTCCTTGAAAGAACCCTAGAAGTACTTCATGATCTGCCTGACAGATATATAAATTGAAAACATTCCTAGAACATTCAATTTATGACAAAATTCAGAATGCTAAAATGAAGATAGAAAACTCATTAAATGCTTCAGAAACTGTGAACTAGATTTTATTCAAAAGTCATTATCACTTATTACATTCAACAGACATTTCTCCAAAAAGACCTGATATATTGGTTCTCAAAACCAAAATTTACAATTGACTTAGTATTCCTTTCAAACATAAAAATGACCATCCTCTTCCCAGTAGTCTTGGAATCCTTTTATAACATAAGAATGCAACAAGCTACCAACATACTGGGAAGGATTACAAAACTGCTTGCAACAACTTTGCAACGAACTTAGAAACAAAATTTTGCAACCGAACACGGGTGGCAGCTTATTTGCAAAGTCTAACAAGGTTTGTCTTTTGTGGCTTAACCATATTTGATTCATCCTTTTAGCTTTGCCTCCCATCTATTCACTTCTTTGACGGTGGGGCAATCAAAAATTTTCTCTTCTTCTAGCTTGGCAATAGCTTCCACCCACCTGGCATCCATGGCAGTTCTAGCCTCAGACACAAATTTAGCCATGTCTCTTTCAACTTTGCAGAAGCCATCGATCAGTTCGTTGCAATATTCTGCATTTGTGTCTTTTTCCATACGTAGATTTATCTCTTGACTTCCCAGTATAGCATCAAAACCAGATTCCCAATCTGATTGTGCTTTCAATTCCCCTATTTCCTCATAAATCTTTGGGATCAATGGTGTACATTGATCACCAAACAGTTGCAACTTACTATTTATTAAATCAGATTTGTCATTAAAGAAGGCAAAAGTATCATTCAACTTATTAACCATATCAATGGTATCTAATACTTTGTCCGGGAAATCATCACTGTATAACATAGCCATTTTGAGTTTATCTAAAACTCTTTCCTTCCCTGACCAAAGCTTGAAGGCATGCTCTAGGAAAACCATAGCTTCTGCAGCTATCTTTGAGGCCTCTTGCAAGGATCCATACAATGTATAAACTACACCAATCTTATTCTTAAGAACTTCAATCCTGTGCTGCAATATGAGCAACATGACAGACACAACATTCATGCCCTATTCCTATGATATACCCTTTGACTGTGTCTCTGCCAAAGTAGAGTCTTCCTTGGCATCTTTGACAACATCTGCCACAATATTGGCTGCCTCTTCAAAAATTGGAGTCTTTTCCCTTTTTCTTTCTTCCAATTCTTCTTTTAATTTGGCAATTTCTTCTTCAAGTGTATGGTTCTTGACCACCACTTCCTCATGTTTCTTAGCCAATGCCATCATTCGGTTGAAAGTTGTCTCATACCTCTTTGACAGGTCATCAACTTTTGCCAAGTTCATAAATGAAACCTGTATCATTAGCTGAGCTATCTCAGTATCTGAAGTATTTTGCAGGTTCCATATCATCTTGTCAGCTCTTTTTTCCTCCCTGATGGTCATGACCAAGGGTTTCTATGTGGCCGAAGCTAATGACCATATTGCTAGGGTTTTGGATTTTGGGTCAAAACCTGATCCTTTTAAGACATCATCCATTTCAATTTTTTTCTTAAGCAATGGATCTTCCTGCCTCCTGATCTAATCAATAACAAATGTGGACTGCAAGTCCCAACCAGGTATCAGCATCACACCACTATTTTGTACCAGTAGTCTGGCTTGTTCCACAGTGATTTGTTCAGTTTCAGGGTCATAATCCTGAAGTGTTTGCACAATTTGTTCATTCTTATCTGTATTCTCCTCCTCTGTTGCTATTTCTTGTCTCAAGCTTTTCTGTTTCAATTTAACCAAGAAGGATTTGAACTCTTGAGATTTTATGAATTCATCATCCTTCATGAACTCATTTTCCATCATGACCCTTTCATCATCTTTTTCAAATAAGACCATTTGGTTATCTCCTTGGCCCTCAGCTTCTGGCTCCTTTTGCAATTGCCTTCTCAATTTCCTGAAATATTTTCCATGTTCCGAAATCACTGCTTTGGCCATGCCTTTTCTGTCCTGCACCATTTTGTGCTCTGTTTTCTATTTTTTCTTTGGTGGCTCTCTAGCTAAAGTATCCTCCTCACCTGCTTCTTCTTCTTCATGTTGTTCTTCTCTTTGTTCTTCTTTTTGTTCTTCTTCTTCTTGATGTTCCTCTTGGTGCTCCTTATCATGCAAAGCAATTTGAATAGGAGACCCTTTGGATTGTGCATCTTCAGCACTAAATTGAGGTACTTGTGACATCAAAGTGTCATATGACTGTATCATCTTCTCTATCCTCTGGAGATATGGGAGATCAGGAAAGAAACCAGAGAATGAATTATCTGATTTCTTCCATTCTAATTCTTCTCTTAGGAGGTCATTCCATTTTCTTCTCCTATCCTAGACTTCTAATCTATTCAATTTGTTCCTCACAATGTCTTCATCATCCAATGGCTCATGATCTCTGATCTTGTGCCAAGGAGTCATCCTTTTTAGGGCTGTTTGTACAAAATTTTCAGGATCACAGAATCTAGCAATTGCAGTAGACATTTTGTATTGCTTTAAGTAATCATTGATTGTATCAAACATCTTCTTCCCAATAGTGAAATCAAAACCCACCCATAATCTGGGGATGAAGGTTCCCTTCTTATGCCCCTCTAGAAACTCCTTGTCTAACCATGTAATCTGCCAGACAAATTCTAAGAAAGCAATCCTGGGAGGAACAAATTTAGGAAGAATATGAGGAGGCTGAGTGCAGCCATATACTCTGATAATAGTTATGTAATCAAAGAAGAAGAAATCAGCCTAGTTGTGGGAGATGGGCCAATTAGTGACATACTCCCATGGTCTCAAAAAATTTCTAACCTCAAATGGAAGTCTGTGCCTGTCTGCTCCCAACAAATCAAAAATTCGATCTACAATCCAGTTGTAAAAACATACAAATGAGGAATTGATAGACCCACTATCCCACACTGAGGTCCATCTTTGGATTGGCTCTTCCACACCATGTTCTGATACAAATAGTTGAAGCTCCTTATCCATTGATACTTTGTTGTAATATAGAATCATGTACATCAAATGAGAGTAATGTTTGAAAGTGGGCTTGGGGTTATCTGAGTGTATTTCTAACAATCCAGCATGGATGGCCTCAACTATGTAGCCAACATAATCATAATCAGTGTTGACTTTAGGGTGTTGGATGTTCATTGCTATCATGAGTATCTCCTGAGATACTGTAGAGTCTCCATCAAGGCCTAGGACCCTACTCACACCATATACAGTGCATTTTATATAATGATGAAACAGAGATAGGTCAAAAGGTAGCTTGAAATTGTCTATAATTTTCACCAGGTGCCTATCTACTCTGGGCATAAACTTAGGCATTTCATACTTTTTTATCAAATGTTCTCTCTTGACATAATCAACTTTAATTTTCTTCAAGTCAATATCAGTGCATAATGCATCGTTAATTCCAAACACCTCAGCTACTGATCTTCTATCTATGGAGACTAGGGTTTCTTTATTCTTTTTCCTAATTACCCTAGCCACTGGGCAATAGTTTTTTGCTAACTCCTTAATAAGACCAATATCAACAAAGACGTCAGGCATAATTAATTTAGCCATATTTAAATCCCATGGATTGCAAATTGGGACTGGCTTAACCCTATTGTTCCAAAAATAATGAAATAAAGTACTGCCAGAGTAGTCTGGGGTTACCGGATTTCTGCATTGAGACCACTTGTCGCTCCATTCTTCCCAATCTGCACTGTTGGTATTCAGAGTCCCAGGAAGAAATTCAACAAATTCTTCTGTATATTTCTTTGGTGTGACTTCCTTCTTCTTCCCAGACCCTTGTGAGGTAGTAGTAACAATAGCTTGACTCATCCTTCCTTTTTGAATTCTACTGTCTCAGACACAAAACTCCAGACAAATAAGCTTCTTACTCTTCGCAGAAAAACTCAGAATGTAGAAATGAGAGTTGTACAGAATTAAACTCAATCATTTGCACTTATAGCCATTTAAGAACTGTGTCTTGTCAACTTGAAAGCCGAATTCCTACACTTGAACTGTCATGAAGATTTCATTCTGTCATTAATTCTGTGATCAACTTGCACTATTTGATCCTAGCTGGAAAAGAGTGTACGCTTTTTTCCATCTGGCACTTGTCAGCCTGAAACTAGCCAAAAATACTGCACTTTATTTACTTTTGGAAAGACCCTTGCGAGTGAGCGACACACCCCTGATATTCAGTCGGTCGCATACTCACCATCCATCCTCACTTTACTTTTCACCTTCTGTGAGTGAGTGATGACCTCATTTTTGAACTTCATCTTATCTTTGTCGCATACTCGCTATCTTTTTATGCTTTGCTTTTGGGTTCATGCGAGTGAGCGATGCTTTCTTCACCTTTAATCTGTCACACCCTCGCTAGTTAACATTTCATGTCACTCGAGTCTTGGTGACTGAGTGACTATGAATCTTATCTTTCAGCTATTCCATCATCGCACACTAACTGGTTGTTTAAACTATAACTTTTGGATTTGAGCAGGTGAGCGACGTTCATTTCTTTACCGCATACTCTGTCTGGTCGCTTACTCATGCCACTTAATACTCTAGCTTTCATCTTATGCACGAGTGAGTGATGGCATATATCCTTTGCTCAGTCGCAAACTCGCGAGCTTGAAAATTTCACTTCATCACTAACTGTGAGTGCGCGACTATGCACCTTCTTTCTTTAGTCGCCTACTCGCGATCTCTTTTCCTTTCATCTTTGTTGATTGGCGAGTGAGCGATGTCTTTCCTTTTTAAACTCATCACATACTCACGGGTTCACTTTTGATCACCTCAAAGCATCAGTGAGTGAGCGAGGTGATGAATGGTCCTTTAGTCACTCGGTCGCAGACTTTCAAGAATCTTGAAAAATGCTTGTGCGACTGAGTGATGAATATTCATATTAGTACTTCATGCTTTCGTCACACACTCACACTGCAAAACAAGTGAGTTAGAACCTAAGCAAGTGGGTGACCTACAGGACATGACCTCATCGCGTAGTCTCTGACTTGTGACATTGACATAAAAACTTGATGCGGGTATGCGACTGTTTCACTTTTTAACAAGAATCGCTCAGTCGCGAAGCATGATATAGACAGCATAACTTAACCGTGACTACGCGACATACATATTTTTAACCCGTCGCTAACTCGTTGTTTCAATATTTCATTTATTTAACTCTTAGCGAGTGAGCGATAAGTTTAACCAATTTTAGCCCGCTCAATCACTAACCTATAACTCGACTTTCATAAGACATCACGACTGCGTGATTTACACTTTTAAAACATTGAACCCACTCACTCGCACACAAATCAAAACTAGACATAAGCTGATCACGATTGTGCGATTCTCTTTCACTAACAGCTCATCGCCCACTCGCACAACTTAAAGACACTTCAAAAAGACCGACGCGATAAAGCGACCAAACTAAAACATGACTTCAAAAGGGATTTTGACTTCTTTTGTGCGGCAAAGCATAGGATTTTAAATCAAGAAAGCCCGAGAAAAGCAAAGGTCAAGAAATTCAAAGAAAACCAATGCAGTGCTAACAGTGAGTAAGGTTCAAAATTGTGGTTGAAGAATTCTATTGAAAGAAGGATGCATAACATGGAGTTTGGAGCATGATTGAGTGGTTTGGGTTTGAAGAGGTGAAAATAAGTCAAGGTGTGGAGTCTAGTGGAGTTTAGTGGAGATTGAAGTTGACCTTTGATAGGTCTATGGAGTGGGATGGGTACTAGAGTGATCTCTAATTGAAAATTGAAGGAGTTGTCATTCAAGAAGGAAGGAAAGAGTTAGTAGTCTTTGAAGAATTGTATCTTACCATTAACCTCTACACCAAGTGGTATCAGAGCTTAGAAGATTCTTTGGGAGAGAAGAGTTGGAGGAGACAATCTGAGATTTTGAAAACCTAGAATCCTTTGTTGAACCCTTAGAGTTGAAGTATCCTTTGAGAGAATTCCAAGGTGGTGATTCAAAGTTGAATGGATCTTAGATTGTAGAGGAGGTCAGAGGTTTCTGATTGAAGGATAGGAAGGTTCAAGCCATCATAAATGAATATTTGGGTAGAAGAGAGACTCATGGGTATTCACAATTCAGAACACAATACAAATATATGGGTAAGGTTTGCAAAATGGTCATTTCTAGTGGTTTATTTTTCAATTTTGTTTCAGTTGAGATGGTTGAAAAGTTGATTTTACATCATATAGTACATAGAAGGCCTTACAAGGTACAAGGGTTACATGTTGGAAGCCAAGTTGAATTGACAAAGAAAGCATATGTTTACTTTAGAATTGGACCATATAAGGATGTTGTCTTGTGTGATATTATTCCATTAGTAGGATGCCATTTGATCCTTGGGAGGGCATGGCAAGTGGAGAAACATACTCTATATGATGGATAAATAAACAACTATACCTTCATGAATTGTGGAAAGAAAATGGTATTGAAATCCTTGAAGGAAGATGAATCATCATGAAAGCTGCTAATAAGTTTCTTGTTTAGGAAGACTGGGTTCCTAAGACAAAGGGAACAAGAAGAGGATAATGTGGAAGACATGGTAGAAGTCAATGCTTTGGAGTAGTAGGCCTATGATGGGGCACAAAGAGAGGTGGATCATATCAAGATCCTAGATGACAGAGTAGATGGTGTGAGTGGTTCATTTACGGGATCAGATGAGAAAGTAGATGTGCATGTGAAGATAAATAAAGAGGAGACATAGTATGAGGATACTCATGAAGATGAAAGGACTGAGAAAAAAAGGGTGATGTGTGGGCCTAGAGAAGAAAGGGCTCAAAAAGTTGAGATGACAGGGATTGAGAAGGAAATTTCAAAATTTGCAAAATGGGTTGATGGTGCTAACGAGTGCATGGATGAAGGAATCCAAGTTGGGAAAGTCAAGTGTCCATTAATGGTTACTTTTGAGAAGAAGGAAGATAGGGCTATGAAAGAAGCCATTGATGAAGTGTTTGCATGCCAAAGAGGATGGCATTGGGATGATGAGTTGCAAGAGGTCTCAAAGATGACAGGGGCCTTGGAGAGTGAAAAGTCGAAGCTCTTGAAGATACAGCTGAAAGAGGAAGCCAAAAGTTGGCATAAGAAGATGAAGAAGATAGTTGTCTAGCCTGTCAAAAGGCTTATTGCAGAGAAGAAACTACTGTAGAGAGAACTCACTGAGAGGGTTCAAGGAGTTGGTTGTGGGAAACCAATACAAGCTAATGAAGACAACAAGGAGACAAGTAGTCAACATCTTGAAGACAAGATAGATTTATGGGATAAATTAGATGCCATAGTTGAGGAATCACAAAGCAAGGATGGTGTAGCACAAGAATGCCTAGGAAAGGGGCATGATGGTGTAGGAGAAGATGGTCATGCAGAGACCTTCGTGACTAAATTGTTTACAAGTGTGGAGATCTCACAAGGAGTGTGTGAGAAGGAAGATGGAGTGTTGAACCAAATGAAGGAAGGAGTGGTGTACCAAAAATTTGTTTTGGTGAATAAGAAAGATGGGATAATTTTTATTTCTAACACTTTTGTGACAGGATTGCATGGATATTTTATTGTTAACCATGTGAATGATTATGTTGTAGACATTTATGGGAACATAGATATGAGGGATGACAGAGTTAGTGCTTGGAATATGGTTTTTGATTGCAGGTGCATGAAGTCAATGGACCAAGGATACATTTATGTTGCAGGTCCTCAACAAGCAGTGACTAAAGACTAGAGGAAAAGAAAGAAACTTGCCAATCCAAAAGACTTGGATTGATTTGATCCTTGGGAGTATGGTGCAGGGCACCGTGATGAAGACATAAAGAGGGTCACATGGATGACTCATAAAGAATGAATTATCTAAAGATCAATATATTTAATGTGATATGGCTTGAAGCCAATCTGATCTAACTTGATGTAATTGGATGTAATAAGCCTAAATGTATAAAGGCATGAGTTGATGTAATAGGGAGTTAAATGCCTAGGTTGACATAGTAAGCCTAGAAGGCTAAGGATAGGTATTAGACTAGAGTTAGTGGACTTAAAATTATATTCAGGTCCTACAAGGACAATTTTCAAAGTCCTAGAATATAGGGAGTTAATTAAATAAGTTTTAGTGTTTAAAGATTTGAAATGTAACGGTTAAATTCCAAATGGAGGGAAAAGCCTAAAAATAGATCATGTTGCATGTTTAGGAATTCCAATAAATTTGGATTGGTTATGGGAGTTATTCTGGGTCTATGTCAGCCTTGGAAGGCATGAGGGCATGAGAGGTTGAGATATAGATTTCATTTTGGTATGAACTGTAACTGTTTGGAGCAATAAACATTCAGTTTCTTGCAATTTTGAAGCTTTACTTGATGTGATAGTGATCCATAAGCTTGGGAATAGTTTCTAAATCATTTTAGATCAATTTCAAACCGCTATAACTCTATTTTGTTATTTTAGTGTTGATTGTCCTGTAGCAGTACACAGTTTTGCTTTGCTTTCCACTATGGATTTGTAAGATCCATCCCCTTTTTATACATATTGTTTCTTGGGGATGGATCAACACTTGTAATATATCTTCCTAACATGAATAATGTAGGAATGAAGGTTGTTTATAGAGATCAAGGGAGGATGATTGAGATTGGACAGTGTTGAAGGGTTATGTGCATGGTGCATGGTTATTGCAGCAGAAGATCTAACCACTAGAGGGGGTGATTTTGTGGTAGAATACACTTTGGTATGGTTAGGGGATGGTTAATCATCCATCAATTGATTGGTATGGTAATTGGAGGTAAGATATTGGTCAAGCCCTAGATTTTAGGGGTTTTGAGGAGAAAATTAGGGATTTTGAATTTAGAGAGTTCATAGCACTAAATTGGTTGTGGAATCCTTGATTTGGGATCATTTAAGGACTCTTTTGAAAGTCTCGAGGTCTAGTGTTTAGAAACAAGTATAGATGCTTTGTAAAAGTGGTCAAATTAGCCCTCCTAGTTCAATGACAGTGGTAAATATGAGTAAGTTTGTCCAAAACACCAGGGTTTGGTTTTGGGATATGTTAACAAGCTTGGAAAATGGTATTTGAATATGAAATGTGTTTTCAAAGTTGTTTGGAATAATTTTTTAAAAAGAATTAAAAACCCTCACTATTGTACTAGTAGGACTGTGCAAGATTGGACAGTTTGGTGAAAAGAGACAGAATGTCTACAAGGAAGTGATTGTAACTTAGAGTGGAGTTTAAAAAGGTGTGTTGGGGTCCTTAGAGGGTTTAGGATCACCATTGTGAGTAAGTTTCATGATTGTGGTTGAAGAAGTCTATTGAATGAAGGATGCATACCATGGAGTTTGGGGCATGATTGAGTGGTTTGGGTTTGAAGAGGTGAATATAACTCAAGGTGTGGACTCTAGTGTGATGAACTACAACTGATTGTATGTTTGAATTCATTTGTTGATAGTTAACCAAGTTATAGATATGATGATAAATATTATTAGTTAATGTATTCTAATTGATGTCAACTTATTTGAGTATCATAATGGTAACAAACATCTATTATGGATTGAAGGATAGAACAAACAAAGTTTATGTGGTCAGAAAATAAAGAATTCTGTATACACCAAGAGATAATGAACACCAAGTAAAACATAGTGTATACTAAGCACAATGATAACTGAGCTAGGGATCACCGACACAACATGGTATTGACCGAGCAATTTATTCAAACTGAGGCTGACTAGAATGTTGAGCTGGAAATTGATGATTACGAGGTAAATGATAAGGTTTTTTATGTTGATTAGATGGTTATGAAAATTCAAGGAAGATCGTATGACGAATATTGAAACATATTTTTAACACAACTGTTGAGGAAGGTTTAAGTGGCAAAATAACGATGGAGATTAAGTGGCAAAATCTAAAGGATGAAAATTAAACGAGTTATGATTGTTAGTAATAAGAGGGGGGGTGAATCAGTGGCCTCAAACATTTATCCAATTTAAGCTTTAATCCACCAATCAATACTTCTCCAATTATTAAGTCCCTACAAGATGTATGCCTTTGAAATACTTGAAACAAATAACTGTCTGTCGGTTTACCTTGTCTATCCTTATTCTCCTTGATTACCGATAAGCAGTAAAAACTTATTTACCGATGCTCAGTAAATATGCAGAGTATACCAATCAATCCATAAGTGCATATGTGGAATGTAAAACAATAAAGTAATAAACCATACACATATAACACAAGGATTTTAACGTGGAAATCATGTTAAGGGAAAAACCACTGGGACCGGTACCCCAAATTTTCACTCTTCTAAAGTGAGCCCTGTTAGGAGCCAACCCTGTTAAAGGTTACAAAACACATGGTTAAGTGTGACCTTGTTAGAGCATTTTTATACATAGGTTGTCACTTAGTATCTGGCATCTATGTTACCATCCTTGAATCAGTCTCTAGATTGTCAATAGGCTTTATGCTATTCTTACTACCATCCTTGAATCAACCTCCTTCTTAGACTATCAATAGGCTTTAGGTAAGACCGATGCTACTATCATGAGTCAACCTTCTGGTAATCTGTTAGGATATACCTCAATTACAAAAGAATGTTAAGTCCTGCTCTGTTAAGAGACTTAATGCTTCAATCGTTAAACTGAAACACAATGACCTGTTTCTAATGCAACTTTGAATTGCAGATATTAAGATCTATTTACGTACAATACCTTTCTGATCAATGTATCAATTCCATTCCTTTTTTCTTCATTCTTTCTTCTATGTGATGTTCTTCACTGTGCGTCGGTGTCTGTAGAATTCTTTAGCTCTCCCTTAGCTTGATTGATCAGGACTGCATGAAGTTTAACCTTCAACAGTTTCTCTTCAGCATCTTCTATCAATTCACTCCGCCGTGTATTTGATTGCTTACAGAAATGAATTATTCTTGTCTCCTATATAGACATGATATCCCTTACTTCTACGTTCTTGATTCTTGAATCTTGGCATGAAAACAATCTAGCCAAATTGATTTATGGCTTTAACTCCTGATTTATCTCATAGTTATCTTCTTGTCAACTGTATAAAGAATCTTTAAATAAATTACTTAATGGTGGTCAAATAAAACAAATAAAACAACCAGTTAAGTCTATCCTTAAGCTCTACCAGCTAGATATTTTGTTGTTTTCTAATCTCTCTATTCTGTCGGTCAATTCTGCAGTTCATCGCCGGTGACAACTGCCAGTTCCGTTGGTGCAACTTCAGTTAGCTTCAGGAACTCCATCCGTCGGGCATCATTGGATCTTTCTCGTCAGGCAACACTATTTTTAGCTCATTGGGCATCCTATGATTCTGCTTCATCGGGCAACACTATCTTCTACTTGTCAGGTATCACTGTGACTTTATCTTTGTCTTTACCGATGGTGTGCACTCCGCTAGTGTGGTCTGTCATTTAGTGAGTACTTGACTTTTATGCATTTCTTAAGGCATAACCCCTGTTCTATTGATTCTCTGTAGTCTTTGGCATTATGTATATGACCATATAGATGATATCAAGTTGACATCAATGACAATACAAACCATTAACTAATTTAATGTCTTGCATCATCTTCAACTTAACATTATCAAACATTCTATCAGTTACATGTCATCAATCTCTCCCTTTGGCATTGATGGCAACATTCTATATTATCATACTATACTATTTCTAATACAATATGAAGTACAATTGTTGAGATTCATCATATTACCAAACAGTTTGTTTTGATAACCAAAAAAAATGTCTGACCACCGGTAAGCTCTGTGTAAGCTTAGATTTGATTCTTGCAGCTTTTCTTTTTCTTCTTCTGATGTGTTGTATCCTTTGTCTGTGTCAATTTCTCTCTTGACTTTTCTTCTTTTTGATGTCTCTATCTTTTGTTTGCAACATTGATACAAATTCTCTCCCTATGGATATGATCTCTCCCTGTTTGGAGTAATCTAATAATGAATAGTTTCTGATGATAATATGGATACATTCTCTCCCTTTGACAACAATGCCAAAAAAGTCTGTCAAATAATGACAATGAAAAATCTGACATTCTGTCAAACAATTTCTTCTATCCATAATATATTCCTTGAATTTCCCTTATCCATCATCAATATAACAATATGCTCTAGTGCTTGGTTCTCATATATACCTTTCTATATATAGATGTAGCTTTGAAGTTCATCCTCTACTTGCATCAATCATGAATGATATTCTGATAATATATGGTTGATGCAGCTTTTAGTCCTTTTATTGACTGTTAGACATGGGTTTGACCCTTAGTCTTTTTCTCAGGTACTCAAATGTATCCTTGGGCAGTGGCTTGGTGAAGATATCAGCCAATTGTTCTTTTGATTGCACATATTCAAGTATATCACCTCTTTTTCTTGAACTTGTTCTCTTAAGTAATGATACTTGATGGCAATGTGTTTAGTCTTTGCATGCATGACTAGATTCTTGGAAATATTTATTACACTGGTGTTATCACAATAGATAACTGTTAGAGTATTATTACTCTATGCTTAAGCTTAACTTAGGTGCCTTTAGGGTTTCTATCTCACCTTTATAAGGTTGAGCGTTGTATTGTTCTCTCATTCTCTATTGCATTTTTCTCACTTTTTCGAGAGCAATATTCTTCTCTATCTTTTCTTCTCTTGTGACAGGTTTTTTGGCAAACAGAGGTTATTGGGTTGCTATGAAGTTGGATTTACCAACTTCTACATGGTATCAGAGCTCAGATCTGTGGCCGCCTGTTCCTGATTTGAAGATTTTCTGGAGCTTCAAGGGTTTCATCTTCGAGCCATAGTTTTCTTGGTTGAACCTGGGAAAATATTATTTTAGAGGCATCCTGGGCAAAAATAGACCTCTCCAATGAATTCAGAGGATCGATCCGGTGAATTTTGATATAAAATTCGACCTATTTGGCCTCCGGAGCATCTGAGAGAAAAATTTGCCCTATTAC
>MU226236.1:710108-721876 GCA_018584345.1 Thuja plicata
GTGGGACCCTTTAGGACACACTTCAGTGTTCTAATGTGTCAAAAGGGGTCGTGGGGACTTCCTAGGGGTCCTATTACATTTTATCACACATTAGGACCCCTAGGAAGTCCCCATGACCCCTTTCAACACATTGGAACAATCAAGTGTGTCCCAAGGGATCCTACAACCTCTTGGGACACACTTGAGTGTTCCAATGTGTCAAAAGGGGTCACGGGGACTTCCTAGGGGTCCTAAAATGTGATAAGCTATTTTGCTGGAGGGAATAGCAGAAAAATTTCACTAATTTGTAATGGCCCAAAGTGAAGGGAGAAACTCTACTTCCAGATGTATTTCAGGCTGCCCATCTATACAGTTTGGTGAAGAAGGGTGTGTATTTTCTGATTCTGACTACTCCAACTGTTACCTAAGGGTCCTAAAGCGTGATAAGGCATACTAAGACCCCTTAGGACACACTTGAAGATTGAAGAAAAAATCATGGATGACCATTGAAAGAAGCAAAGGAAACCAATCGGCCATTTTAAAAAATTCATGGGCGGCCATTGAAATAAGCTATTTTTTTGGAGGGAAGAGCAGAAAACTTTCGCTAATTTGCAATGGCCCGAAGCGAAGGGAGAAACTCTACTTCTAGATGTATTTTAGGTTGCCCATCTATATAGTTTGGTGAAGAAGGGTGTGCATTTTCTGATTCCTACTGCTATATTTCACTCACTTGAAACACCTATGTACTAGGAGGGTATTAAATTGTAATAACTATGTACAAAAGGTTGGAAGATTGCAGAAAAAATCATGGATGGCCATTGAAAGAAGCAAAGGAACCAATCAACCATTTAAAAAAATTCATGGGCAGCCATTGAAATAATCTATTTTGCTAGAGGGAAGAGAAGAAAACTTTTGCTAATTTGCAATGGCTCGAAGCGAAGGGAGCAACTCTACTTACAGATGTATTTTCGGTTGCCCATCTATACAATTTGGTGAAGAAAGGTGTGCATTTTTTGATTCCTACTGCTCCAATTGTTACCAATTTGTGCCTCCTAAATACTATGAAGATTACCATGTACATGTCTTTTATACGAACTTCGCGGGGTGAAGGAAGAAAATGAAATACTTAGGGCAAAGGGTGAGAAACAATTTGGAATTATTGAAAATCTGTGAGAAGAGATGAGATTATTGCGAGAAGAGGGGGAAAATAAACTGGGCCAAATTATCCAAGCCCTAAGACAACAAATTTCATCATTGCGTGTAGAGAGCGAGAATCAATTGGGAACAATTCAGAGAATGCAAAAACATATTGAAATCTTGCGTGCAGAGGAAGTGAAACAAAGTGAGAGTGTAGAAGAGGAGATTCGATTTCTTTGGAAAATCTCAGGTGAAGCATTGGCTAATCCAAATGTCACGCTCTGTGCTTCTGATGGTTCAACATTTCAAGCACATTCTCTCATTCTCGTGAGTGCTCTTTTCATTTTGCTTTAGTTTTAACATTCCTAGGGGTCCTAATGCGTGATGTGTGTGTGTGTGTGTGTGTGTGTGTGTGTGAGAGAGAGAGAGAGAGAGCATACTCATTTTCCTATACGTTGCATGTATGGGAAATAATGAGTACCTATTTTATACCTTACTTGATTCAAATGGATGGCAAAAAAAATGTTGATGACTAAAGATTATTTTAGGTTAATCATGTGTTAGATCGTCTCAAGATTTTTCCTACGCTTTTTGAACGAAGTCAATCAGACTCCGTATGTGGAATTTATGGCTTCCAGAAGAAAAGCCTATTTTAGTTTCTTCATAACCCGCTAGGGTTATGGAGAATAAAATGCATAGTTTTTACTTCTTCAAAACCCGATCAGGTTTTGAAGTACTTTTTGCTTTTTAGAACCCGATCGGGTTATTTGAAATTTAGAAACTCGATCGGGTTCAAGACAAATTGAGTTTTTTTATAATATTTTCTATGTTTGGTTAACAAGCCTAGAACAATTTCAAATTTTCAATAACCCGGTCGGGTTATATGAAATTTGAATTTTTTTTAAAGATGTGTCCACTTTTTTGGTCAACAACTTGGTGCACACACCCAATCAGTAAATGTGATCTAATCACGTTTTGAATTAATTGGTTAAATCAGTTGAGTAACTCCTCAATACTTGGTTAAATGATCTTCAATAATCAGTGTACTACACATGTGCTTGGTGTAGTGTGTCACTCGGTAATTGTACGTGTTCGGTATACTATTACTTTACTGATTGGCTCGGTGTGCATTATTGACTAGCCTATTACTTGGCTATCTCCTTTCACCGACTGATTCTCCTTGACTCCATGACTTTGACTAAACTAATGACAACAAAATATCTTGTAGAGATAACAATGCATAATCACTTGTTTGTCAGGGTCATGCCCACCTACCCCTCTGAGTTTTTTGTGAGTATGTTTATTGTTAGCATGGTTGTCTTTTTGGACACTAGTTTGATGTTCTATGTTTTCGGTTGTAAGAGTAGGATTTTTGTTTTTTCTGTTATGAGTGACACTACTACGTATTGTGGAGGTAATTATGTAGGTTAATAAGTCTATGGTTACTTATCCTACAAGTTATCTAATTTTCTTTTGAAGTGTATCTATTGTTAGTGTGTTGTGGATGTATTGTAAGGCTCAACACCTTAGTTTTGAAGTTGATTAATATGAAAAATACACTAATGCCAAATCTAAAGATAAAAAGCTCAAAAAATAAATAGCATACCCAAATTTCTCCTCATTAAACTATACAATAATTCTAACTTATTTTTCTTCCCTAATTTTCTAGTAGTCCACCCTAATGCCAAATCTAAAGATAAAAGCTCAAAAAATAAATAGCATACCCAAATTTCTCCTCATTAAACTATACAATAATTCTAACTTATTTTTCTTCCCTAATTTTCTATTTACTGTAAACAATTCCTATCACATATCCTCAATAAAAATTAAATATTATTCAAATTTTATATTCATATAGATAAGATAAGATAAGATAAAATAAATTTATTAATGTCCAACAAGAGACCAACAAGGATCTAAGGGATTGGAAAGGTACAACAAAAGGAACAGTGAACTAACAGACCACCAAACAGTGGCCGGGAAAATAACCAAGAGCAAAAAATGAAAGAAGATAACAAGAAACAACAGGCAAGAAGAACAGACACAAGAGAAGGATTAAGGATCATTTTCAGGTAGAAAGAAATCCAACACTAAAGGATAATGATCTAGATGAGCAAGAACCTTGGGTCATCGTTGTGAGCTACTAGAGATGTGTCGCTGATAGGTAAAGGTGTTGCGGGGTCTCACAGATCTAGAGTGGCTGGTGATGGAGGCAATGCGAGGCCGCTTCACCCCCCGTAAAGGAGACAAGGGTGAGAAGAAGGTCGTAATGAGCTTATTGAATATCTGTCTCTGGGGGGAAAGAAGCTATAGAGTATACTTGCAGAGCTATACAGTCTCACGGAGATAAAGTGCCAGGCATCTCTGATCGGTGTAGCTGAAGAAAGCAGTCAAGGAACTGCACCCTTTGAAAAAGCAATAGAATCTCCCTCTGATCTCATAGTAAGTAGGACAATGGAAGATGAAGTGTGTCTCGGTCTCAATCTCGGCCAGGGTGCATAACCTGCAAATCCGATCATCTCTATCAATGTGATGGTTTTTCTGGGCTTGAAAGCGGTGAGATCCAACCCTGAAAGATCCCAACGTGATGCGAAGGGCGGGGCACCAACGCTGAGATAAATATCTAGGACGAACAATAATCCCATCCCGAATGTCTAAAAAGTGCTCAGCATAAAAAGCCATCCTTAGGTGTAGACCCCCACACAGGTTGATGCAAGTCGTGGTGATATACTGCCTATATATGTTAAGTCTGACATGTCTATTCAACTCCTGTCTGGAAAGGAGGAGGTGAGCCGGAGCGCCAAGTGAGAACTGATAGGGGGGAGGTGATCAATGTCAATCCTGATGGAACCTAAAAGGGATGAGGCCTGGGTATACCAACAACGGGCTCTGGGGGAGGGGTCTGACTTGGCAAGCGCCACTGAAGAGCAATAGGCCAGGTAGGAGTATCTATTGCAACCATCGTTGGAGTCTACAAAACAACGGAGGCGGTGAATAAACCAAACCAGATCAAAGATGCCCCCCAATCTAAAGGGATGAGCCCTGAACTTAGCCAGAATGATGCTATGAGAGGTGAACCAATGACATCTGATGATATGCCAGAGGAAGATAGTCTAAACACGCTCAATAGAGGCCCAATCAGAATCCAGAAGGGACGGCCCCCAAACAATAGAGCCATAAAGTACTATAGGTCTCGCCAAGGAATCCAAGAGGGACAACTTAGACACGATGTCTTGAAAAATTATGTCTAAAACATTATCTCTCCAACATGGCAAGGGAACCCATCCCCTTACTGATCCTAGGCAGAATGGTGGGTCTCAGGCTAAAGCGAGGGCCAGAGAACTTGACCCCAAGGTAGGTGTAAGAAGAAGTAATCTCAATCTCCAGTCCCTGATAGTATAAATGAAGATGTGAGGTCTTTAGGCAGTTGAAGATCATCACTCATGTCTTACCGAGATTCACCACCGGCTGTCTCGAATCACAAAAAGAGGCCAAGCTATCAAGAAGTCTTTGGAGACTTTTCGGTGAGGAGGCAAGGAGAATCACATCGTCAACGAAGAGGAGAATGGAGATAAGAACCTGGTGTAGGTAGCAACCATCACCCGGAAGTGAGGAATCTCTAAGAAAAGCCTCGAGCTCATCAATGTAGATGTCAAACAATGTGGGGGAAAGGGGGCACCCCTGTTTCACTCCAATAGTGCTCTGGATAGGGTCAGAGAAACCCTCAGGAGTCCTGAACCTGCCCTTAACACGCTCATAAATTCTCATAATAGCTATCAAAAGAGTCTCAAAAATCCTGATATCTCTAAGTCTCTAGAAGAGGGCCACCCGAGGGACGGTATCAAATGCCTTACGAAAGTCAATGAAGCAACAATAGACTTTCACAGAATGATGGTAAGCCTCCTCAATAATCGCCCGCAAAGTCAGGATGTGGTCCATGGTCTGTTATCTGCCCGGAAGCCGGCTTAGCCTCTAGCCCTACAATCTCTCCTGTCCAACTCCCTATTAAGAATAGTATTCAGTGTTGTTGCGTAGAGTTTGGCGAAGGTGTGCCCAATCATGATGGTCCTATAATTGTTGGGGTCAGAAACTGACCCATCCTTGTGCATCAGATAGATTAAGTGTCTCGACCAGGACTCAGGGAAGCCAATGCAAACCACACTATTAAAGAGTAACGAAAGATAGGAGCTCAACATAGAGATACCGAGCTTGAAGAGCTCAGCCTAAAAACCATCCACATCAGCTGCCCTACTACATCTCATGGATCTAACAACCTCGTAAATGCTGGAAGTGGTAAAGATATGGCAGTGAGGGGGAGGGGTGAGGTGGAGAGATGGTTGGTCAGGGATGTCATAAAGAGTGGAGGTGTGGGAGGCAAGGGATCTAGGATTGATGGTGGAAGGCGGAGCAGGATGCCGAGGGAACATGGTGCGCCAGAAAAGCTTAGGATTCTGAATGAGCATATCGCATAGGGATGTGCATTGTGAGGCAATGAAAGCACGTCTCTTCAAGCAAAGAAAGTAGCAGTAGGAGGAACGGAGGCCAGCAAAGTCAGAAGGGAGAGTCTCAAAGGTCAAGCGCAAGGAGCGGTGGAAAGCTTTACAGTCATCATCAAACCACCAGTTCATAGGGCAAGTAATCTGGCGTGTGGATCTAAGGATAGGGTGGTGAGGGATGGAGAGGAAAGCTGCCTCCCAAATAGCTATGATCAATAGGTCAAACATGGAAGAAGCATGGCAGTAGTAAGAAAAGCTCTTAGGCGAGAGGAGACGATGGAGGTGGAGGGTAAAGAGATCATAGTCGCCCTCAGCAAACTAGAAACGAAAGTGGGTAGGAGAACGATCAAGGACAGTCGGGGGACGGGGATGGAGAGACAGGCGAGGGGGAGGAGAAAAGTGAAGTGCAAGGCTCAGAAGAGCGTGGTCGGCTAACAGAAGATGAGAGATAGTGAAGCGACAGATGGAAGGGATAAAAGAAGCGCTAGTGATAACATAGTCAACCACACTGGCACCACCACAGTGCGGCCAACATGTGAAAATCTTAGAACCAGGAAAGCAAGAGAGGTTATTCAGAATAACCAAATCACAAGACTCACAGAGTTGGAGGAGGTGACGGCCATAAATAGATAAAGGTTCGCCACAATCCTCGAAAACACGCTTGAGCCCCAAACTAGCAGGATCTAGTTATGAGGTACAGGTCCAATCAGTACCTCAGTCATGTATAAGGGACTGCAGCTCCCTAGTCCATGCATTAAAGTCTCCCAAAATAATGATGTCCCCCAAGGTACTGAATCTGGAAATGCACTCTATCAGATCAATAAATGGGTCCCCATCCTCGGTACTATGAATGGCGTATGGCAAGGAGGCCGGTGGAAAGTAGCAAACTGCAATGAAGATGTCTCTCTAGCGGTGGCTGGCATGACATATGCGGATCCACATGAATCTGGCATATGTGTCTGAATGAATCACTGAAGTAGCACTGAAGAGGTTGTTCCTAATCAAGCAAGCAACTCCTCCGGAGCCCCGTACACCACCTGAAGAGCGAACTTCCTCCCTGAAGACAGACAACCACTGATAACCGTCGAAACCCAGGAAGGGGCGAACAGGGCTCTCATGGGTTTCTGTAACCACCAAGATATCAGCTGAGCCCCCCCCCCCCCCCCCCCCCNGAGCCCCCCCCCCCCTTCCCCCCACATCTTGAAAGAGACTAGGTAACGACCAAAGAGAACTGTTACCATTCCAGCAGTTAACAAGAAGAGAGCCAAAGGAGGGCCCACTCTTGTCGAACTGCTGACGTGGTCGTCATTTGGCCTTTGTGGCTTGCCTCAAATCCCACCAGCTAGGGGGGAAATCCTGAATCACTACCTTGAGATTCCTAATAACTGCCCATTTACCACTGCGTCTGGCCTCAGCAATGAGGTTCCTAGCATGTTTCAATTCTGCCACCTATGATCTAGTGAGATCCTCATCTAGATAAATCTTAGATGGAAGAGAGAATAACTTCCTCTTCGCTCTAAGAACCCGCATTCTATCATGCAAAGAGAGAAGCCTCATAACAAGAGTACCATCGGGACAAACCCAACATCTGTCGAGTGAAATATCATGAATGTCAAGCAAATCCTTGAGAAAGGATTGTCCGACAGAGGAAGGATCAGCAGTGGGGGGGGAGACCACGAACACGCAAGTTCAACTCACGCACCCATCTCACACGCTCATCGTCCATCTTGCCTTGAACCAACTTCTCCACCCCTGAGAGAGGTGCAGCACTAACTGTGTTATCACAAATAGAGGCCCAAGTTTTCACCTTCTCCTCGGTCTCAGACATTAGAGTTGAGTGTTTAGCAACGATATCAGCTTGTTCCGCTTTATATCTGTCGAATCCATTGAGATTCTCAATAACCGATTGCAATTCAGATTTAATCCCTGCTGACTCGGAAATAAATGTTGATGAAAAACTGTGGAGTAGTTGTTTTAGTTCCAACACCGAGGTGGATAGAGTTTCTATAGTGGCATGGAGCTAAGAATTCTCAGCCTCCAGCTTGATAAGACGGTCGTGTAACCTCTGATAGGTAGGTGTAGGGGCCTCCCCAAAATCCCCAGCCATGACATTTCCCCCTGACATAATATGATTAACAACATCAGTCTGTACATTTTGCTGAATATTTTCAAGGTCTTTGACCGCAACCACATCAGTGGCCATTTGGGAGTCCTCAGCCTCAGTATTCACAGCACGAATATCCCCAACGTGTGGAAGGCCTCCTGTCCTAGCTACGTTTTTAAGTCTCATCAGCACCAAGGATAGCGGCACAAATCAAATTACATGAGACATTCCGTCAAACATTTCACGTGCATGCTCAGTTTCTCCTATATTCAATTTCGCATGCATTTTGTCAAACACATCGTGTGCATTTTGTCAAACACATCGGGCTGAGACTGATTAATATTCTGGGGTTGTGTGCTGCTTGCCAGAGAAGAGACTGTGGGGCTGTGTGCTGCTTACTGTGCAGCAGCGACACATTCAACTAAAAACATTAAAAAAATGCAGCCCAAAAATTTGTCAAATCCTGTGGGACAAATCAAAAATCTGTCAAATCCTATGGATAAAATACTTCAGATGCCCTATAAAAAAATGACAAATTTTATTGCAAGCCTGCCGAAAAGCTGTGCATTTGGTGAACGCCTAAAACTTGGAGTTTGGGCTGGCATGCGGCTTGTTTCACCAAGAAGCGCAGAGAAGGTTTTGTAAGAAATTATGCACACCCTGCAGTCGAATGAGACAAAGTGGCTGAGACAAAGCGGCTCGTTTCGCCAAGACGCACAGAGATTCTTTGAGGTATCGATATAAACCTTGTATAATCCAAATATGCCATGGCTAATCGACGCTGCCCTGGCTGATTGACGCTGCCGCTGGTATAAGAAATTAACTAAAAATGATAATAAAATAATAATAACAACAACAAAGAAATTTTATATCTATATAAGAAATTAACTAAAAATGATAATAAAATAATAATAACAACAAAAAAGAATGCATAGTAAACTAAGTTTTGTCTTTTTTATCCTTTTTAATAATCAATTTCTTTTAAATCTTAAGAAATAAAACATTATGTACAAAAGTAAATGACATCATTAAGTTTTAATAATAATTGAAGTCTCTGTAGTGTGATAGCATTCTTAAAATTGTTTAAATGTCTTGTGTGAAACTTGAGACCAATTATTCTTATGACCATTATTCTAAAGATATCCTAACTTATTTTAACTTATTTTTTCCTCTTTATTCATATGTAAACAATTCCTATTATATATCCTCAATCTAAATTAAATATTATTCAAATTTTATATTCATATAAGAAATTAACTAAAATGATAATAAAAATAATGATAACAACAACCAAAAAAAATGTATAGTAAACTAAGTTTTGTCTTTTCATTCTTTTCATTAAGAATCTTTAGAAATAAAACATTAACAATATGTACAAAAGTAAATGACATCATTAAGTTTTAATAATAATTGAAATCTCTATAGTTGATAGCATTCTTAAATTTGTTTAAATCTCTCTTATGAAATTTGATACCAACTATTCTTATGACCATTATTCTAAAGATATCTTGAGCAATATTTACCAATTGTGAATAAACAACTGCAGACAACAATAAACAACGAAATCAGAGCAGCAGAAAATGCCTCGTCCAGTTATGGTTTCAGATGTGACCAGAGGCATCGTTTTGCAAATTCACAAACTAAAAACAATTGCTTGCACAAATACGAAGATCTGCACATTCATAGCTAAAATTCCTCCGAATGTAATTTTCAGCCTGCACAAGATTAAATGGAATTAGATCAATTCATTGAAGGCATCTTTACTGAGTTTAAGCCAATGATTTAATCTGCTAATGTGTCGCATACCCTGTTACTCTGCTGAAGCCTGTAGAATACCTTGTCAGTACCCAACTCCCCATAAACATACATAATGTTTTCAGATTTTAAAATTTGCGTTGCAGAAAATACCCACCCAGAATCCTACACAAATAATCTGACAAAATTAGTTGCAGATTCATTTAAAAAACAGCCACCAGAGATCTCATACAAATAACCCAGCAATGTAAGGTGTAGGTTAATTTCAGCAATACTCAAAACTTTGTCACACAAATGGCCTGTCAAATTCACCTGTAGATTCATTTCATTACATCCAAACATCTCATACAAATAATCTGAAAAGGGTAAGTGTAGATTCATTCCAAAAACAACACCAAACATCTTAACAAATAGCCCAGCAATGTAAGATGTAGATTCATTTCAGTAACACAAACTTATCACACAAATAACCTGTCAATATTAACTGTAGCTTCACTTCAAACATTCAGACATCTCATATAAATAATCTGAAAAGGATGGGTGTTAGGTGCAGATTCATTTCAAAAGCACCCACCAAACATCCCATACAAACAATTCAGGAATGCAAAGTGTAGATTCATTTCAGAAACACAAACTTGTCACACAAATAACCTGTCAATATTGGCTCTGGCTCCATGTCGAACATCCAAACATATCATACAAATAACCTGACAATGTTTGGTGCAGTTTCATTCCGACACATCCATACATTCCATACAAATAATCCTATATGGTGTAGATTCAATCTACAGAAACACCCAAATATCTCACATAAATAACCCAATAACGTAAGGTGCAGATTCATTCCAGAAATACCCAAATGTTACACAAAAATAACCTTAACAATTTATATCAATTTCAGAAACGCCCAAATACCAAACCAGAATAACTAAACCATCTGTTATATATGTTATTGATTCCAGAAACACCCATATAATCTGACAATATGAAGTACAATTTGTTTCCTATAAACACTCAAACAAACTCACAAAAAATCCACATCGCTAGTAACTCGAGCCATGATTCTCTGAAGTCAAATTTATTATATAAAATTTGGGGCCTGGAAGGCATACATGGTACAAATCATATATCCACCAAGTCCTCTGGGAAAACCCCTTATTTCCTTAAAGCCTAAACAATACAAAAAATATCCTGTATATACAACAAAACGTAGTGTCCTGTCATAACCAGATAATCAATCAATCAATACCCACTACATTATGTCACGCGCAGATCAACATTAGACAAACCGTATATAATAATAGAGCCATCCGATCAACCCTGATGGAAACAATTCAGTGAAAGAAACAAGCCAGAAACGCAATGAGAGATCCCACTAAAGCAGCTGCTAAAGATGGAGCCCCCGCCAAATAAGCAGCGCCTGTAATCGGAGATGGGCTGGGTGTATCTGCATCCGCAGCAAAAACGGATGAAATCATGAATACCATCATTATAACAGCCAAAAGTAGGGCAGAAATGTCGTTCTGTGCTGCTCCTGCCATCTCCACACCCACTGTATCACAGATCACAATGTAAAAAAATTGCAAATTTGGAAGATGGGAGATCTCCAAACAGCTGAATACAGCCCCTGTGAATGGAAACAAGCGTGGGATTTGTGGAAATGCAGGCAAAAACAGAGAGAGCGGTTGAGGAAAGTAGAAGGGGAAAGAGGGATATTTATAAGCTGTAGGCAACGGATATGCCAGGAAAAGAGAGAAGTAGTCCATGTGAAAAAGAGGTGCTTTGTAGATGTGGACCAGGTCTAGGGGTGTCCCTTCAAAAATGGAAATGTCTGTTGCGTTAACACGGTAACGGGCATTTCCACATTGTTTCCTGCAAAGAGTGTAGTTTAAAATGGGTATTGATTGATTGAAGATTTTGAATGACTAGACCATCAGTCAAGTGACCATGAATTACAGTTCTAAACTAATTCATAGTCTTTTTCATATCAGATTTTTTGTTATGAATCTTGACAATCAAACTAGTTGTCTGTTTGATCTTATCCTCAAATAAATTGTATATTTGATTTTGTTACGGATTATTCTTTGGTATAATCTTTTAGGGCCCGTTTGGTTGCACCCCATAACCGGGTTATGGGCTCCATAACCGGGTTATGCAGCCCATAACCCGATTATGGGGTGCAATTCCTTGTTTGGTGACCTCTAAATTGAATGTGAATATGGATTTGCAAATCCCCATTTGTGCAAAAATGTGGATATCCAAATTCTTGCTAAAGAGGTGGAATGACTTTCATCTCC
>MU226236.1:721926-735553 GCA_018584345.1 Thuja plicata
ATATCCAAATTCTTGCTAAAGAGGTGGAATGACTTTCATCTCCATGGTTTTCATAGAGATTAAAGCCATTTTAACTTTGCCGTCGGGTCCAAGGTTTGCATGATTAAATTTTTTTATATATCTTGTCAGGTCCGGAGCACTGCGTCGATTTAACTGCTCGAATGTGGATTTACAAATCCATCTTCCAGGTCAACCAAACAGTCCCAAAAAATGAAAACCAGGGTTTGCATAACCAGGCTATGGATAACCATGATTTGTTTCATTTTCCAATTCCCCAACCAAACGAGCCCTTAGGGCTAGTAATCTTAGCATCTTCTAGATGTAATGAGTGTCAAGTGTTTTATTCATTCTCATGAGAGATGGATTCTTGTGAAGCACTTCTCATGAAACATTAGTGAATGAGTTTAACTCGAAACTACTCACTTAAATCTTGATAGCAATATCATAATTTTACTTTCATTCAAACAATTCTTCAATTTTAAGTTGGAAAGACTATAATTTTCATTTACTTATAATCTTGATGTTCATAATCTTTTATGAAGAATTTATTTAATATTTTTTCTTCTTAGTATGTAATAATCTTCCGTCTAATCTTTAAATTCTAGTACCTTTACACTCATCTAAACAATTTCTCAATTAAAATTAGAAAGGATATTACCTTCATCTACTAATGATCTTCATGTCGCTAGTATTTCATAGAAGCTTTTTCTAAACAATTTATTTTTTGATATTTGTCATAACATTCTTCTTATTTTTATATTTTAAGTGCATAAATCGAAGTCACTCTCCCTTATAACTTCATCTATCAAAACAAAACAAGAAAAAAGTTGTCTTAGACATGTGTGATTTTAAGCACAATACTAGCGATTGAGGAAAACCCACTACTTCCAAGCAAAGAGGTGGTAACTTGTGAAGTATAATAGACAAAAAGAGTAACTTAAAAGAATAAGTATTTTGTTTAATTGTACATAAGTTCTTTTGGTCATCCATTAAAAGAAGTAAATGGTAATATAAGTCTTTAATATAACTTTTATAGGTGTAATCTTGAAGTTACATTCCATTTCCAATCTTTTTCTTCAAGGATTTTAGGTCACCCGATTTAATGTGTTCCCTAAGTTACCTTTAAAGAGTGTAGAAAGAAAGCAAGACAAAATATAAATGAATTAAAGCAGAGGCAATGCCAACCTTTGAGAATGCTAACATAAAACATGCATGATTCAAAGTATTTTATTCCAACAAAATTAAAGAAAAGATGTCTCATATTTGTTTACATGTCAAAACATGTTTGGAATAAAAATTATATCTTGCACTTGGGTGTGGGTTTAATATTGCTTATAATTAATTGTGTGTGCAATTTTGGTAGAATATATAGTATTCATCAATTCTATATAATTAAAAAATGGCTATTTTTTAAAAAAAGTATAGTATTATCTTTGGGTATTAATTAATGCAATTCAGGAAAAATACTAGAGTTTCATAGGTTCACTCATCACGTAACTTAATGAGAGAAAACTTACTGTTTAATTTTCTATTTTTTTTATCTTTGCATTTGGACAACTCAAGGTGTTAGAGAATTAAATCTAAAACATTCACAATGTCTTTGGAACAAAAATTGTTATTTTTTCATTCACTTAGCATTGCCATTAGTTTGCTCATATTTTATGAGAGTGTTGGGATTATTTTCTATTAAGATAGTTTAGCAAAATAGAAACATATAGAAGTTGTTCCAAATCTGAATTGAATCAAAAAGCCCTATCAAAAGCAACCCGACATCCCCCATTGAAAATTACACTTACAAAATTGGGGGAGTGGTCCTATGGTTTAGTATTGTCTTATATCTTTTATCTACTTCATACAAGTATAGATGCCTTTACATTGTTTAGATTGCCATGTATATTATCAACTAGCCAAAAAGGAAGAAAAACATATATAAAAACTAGTCCCATCCATCTTGTATCCTTGATATCCACTAGGAGCAACTCCGTCAATATCAGGTTCATCATTAGAAACACCTTCCCAGCTCTAGTAACGTTTTCCACTTGATGTATAACACCATCTGCACCATGCCATGTATCCATATGACATTCATTAAGAAGCTTGTTCATATCATCTACCTCAAACTATGTTAGGAAACTTTGGTAGGTATTGATGTATTGAGCAAACTTCACTTCATCTTTGAAAATCATCAAAGAGCCTTCTTGTGCCACTTTCATGAGTTTACTTTTTGGGATATCCAATACCAAAGAGACCTGTGACATGATAGAAAAGTGGACAAGTTTAAGATTAAACTCAGTAGACCTTCTCCTTTCCTTTTGAAAAACCTCTCTATTTCTGTCCTTCCAAAGCAACCAAAGTACTCCACAAGTCAGGAAAAACCAAAATCTATTCAAATTAGAGTAAAAAATATCCACATATCCAGCAAGAATTTCACACCAGGAAAGAAGAGGGTTGTGATTTTGAACATTCATGATCAAGTTGATTGAGACAATTCATTTATAGTAAAAATATTAAAAATGTGAAACTTTATTGTCTACATATAAGATTTTACAATGAACTTCTTCACCTTGAATTTTTAGTCTTTGCATATGAGACTCCTCAACTCTATACTATGGTGAAGACATTAAAAAATGTGTATTGAAAATAATTGTAAATCCTAGAGTTTAAAATCAAACATGACATAGTATATGAATTTTTATAAGCTTGTAAAGTGTCATTTGATTCTCTACAAATTAATACATAGAGAATCCTTAAAAGAACAAGAAATTTAATGTTTGTTTGTTGATATTATTTGAGACTATTAAGGAGGCTTATATAGAGTTCTGTTAAACAATTAATTGTCCCTCCAATTATCATTGTTGACTTCATTTGCATGTTTTCATCTTGACTCTTATGTTTTTTCTATTTATATCTCTTTCTTTCTTCTCGTCGTTCCAAAGCCTCTACTCTATAAGAAAAACAAGAGCTCTAAATGGTAGGGTATCATTGAAGTTCTCATGGTAGGTCCATTATATTGTGCCAACTCCACAATGGCACATATATCCAAGAATAATAAGAACAACCAATATCCAAGCTAAATATGTAATTTGCTAGCTTGAAATTTATTTATATTGCATTCTCACCAATCCATAGGCATACAATCCACTGAGCTAGGCAAATCATATGCCAAGTGTGGATGTGTGAATATTGAAGTTGGATCTAGGTACTCTTTGAGTAGAGTTCTTGAAAGCCAAGCCCTAATACACTTTGGTATTTATAATATACAATATAAGCCCTCTTGGAAATATAATAGTAGCCCTCCCAACAATATAATAGTAGCCCTCTCGACAATGATATATAACCCAATGGTAAAATTGAAATTAATCACACAAAGACATATTTATATGAGATTTTGATTTGAAGAAATATGATGTGAAATTTACATAATTTTAAATTATGTGCTTCCTTATTTTAAAAACTAACACAATTTACAAACAATATTCATTTTTTCCCTCTTGTCTTGCATCCACTATTAGTCACTTCACTTTAATAAAGAATATAATAGCGACTACATATTATTTGGCTGGCAAATCATCCCTAGTCCTAAACCTCATATCTTTCACATGTAGTTGTGTCCACAATAGTTGGAAGTTAAAATTCTCGATTTGAATGCCCACTTTTCCACTTTGCTTCACATATTCATCCCTTCTAACATCTAAATTATAAAATAGCCATTTTTGGATTTTATTATATGTAGAGATGATTGACATGAAGATGGAAAATACAAAATCACACAAAAGACAATCAGAAACACAAAGGTAACAAAGTAAATAATTCTTGTCAATTGTAAAAACTCCTTCACTATAATTTTTTTGCTTGCACATCTTTTACTTAACATTCACTCTCTCTATTTTTCTCAATGGATTTAATCTTTGATCTTTCTCAAATCTTTGTATAACATCAACACAACAAAGAGACAAAGTTACAAATGTATGGATACCATTAGATAAGACCACATTATATTAGTCTGCATGATGTCAAATCCAAAGATAAAAAAACATAAAAACCAAATACTAAACCCCAATTCCACCTCATTAAACTATACAAAATTCTAATTTATTTTTTTCCTCGCTTATTTTCTATAAACAACTCCTATTATATGTCCTCAATCTAGATTAAATATTATTTAATTTTTACATTCATATTAGATATTAATGAAAGATGATAAATAAAATAAAGCATACATATTTAATTCAAGTTTGTCAATTATATCCTTTTCATTAACCAAGTACTTTCAAATCTTTAAAAATCAAACATTATGTACAAAAGTAAATGACATCATTAAGCCTTAATAATCAAAGTTTCTATAGTGTCATGGAATTATTAATAATTATTTAAGTCTCTATTGTGTGAAACTTGATAACAACTTGTGGAAAGTTATGCCACTTGAAGTGTTTGTCCCACTTTCCATTACCTCTTCTTGTTAGTGTATGCAATTAACATAGAATCTAACTTAAGTCTTGGGTATGCTCCCAAAGGTCTTAGGTTCAAATCCGAGGTTCGGATTAAAATGATGCACTTTGTATTGCGGGCGTGCTAGTGCATCTCTAGGGGGATTAGTCTCACCTCTGACACCCAAGTTATGGGTTGTTGGGAGTTGGGTTGGGTCGCGGGGATACCCCCTAGGCAAAACAAATATATGGAATCCTATTTTATGCTATAAATTTTATTTCACTAGAGTTAAAGCTGTTATGAATTATTGTGGTAATGAGTTTAATCCAAGTGAACTTGATATATGTGTTTTTTAAAATAATTATCATAGAAATTGTTAATTGTTAGTCTGAGTATTAAAAAATCAATTTCAATGTGATCATGGTTTTATATATAGTGACACTATACTAGATTATTTAAAAGATCAATTATAATGTATTAAAATGTATTGAATACTCTAAAATCATATATTCTCATTTCATTTTGTAGGTACATCAATAACATTATTCATCCAATATTATTAGTGAATGAAATATTAACTTGTCTTTAATAATTGACATTAATTATCAAAGAAATATTTCAAGGTCAAGTTTGTCATAAGTAACTAAGCAGTTTTCATCAAGAAACGATAATTGATTACCAATCATTGTCATCCACATCTACGTATTATGTAACTACCTTAATTATCATATTCATTTTATTATTAGAATTATAACTTGGTCAAGACAAAGGAAGAAGTTGGTACACTCCAGCACCTTAAATTAATAAGTCATAGGGTTTTCCTTACACATTAAGCTTTCCTTTAGATAATACAAAAATGGGCATTAAAGACCTTCTACTTCTGATAAAATTGCAACTTTCAAAATTAAATTATAGATATATAGATATAATTGTAGTATAGAAATCTATTCTCACTATTTGATTTTGTTTTAAGTATTTAGACACTCAAATATATTATCGCGGCCCTTAAATCCACAACTCAATATTAGACCAAGAGATAAAACATTTACCATTGCACAAAACTCTATCCACTATGTATTTTAATTTAATTGATTGTCTCACTTTACTACGTCTTAAGTCTAATTTTTAGCGTGGATAGGGGAAGACAAAGTAGTTGAACACTTTCCAATACTTGTTATAGCATTGTTGATTTAATGTCCAATATTTTTATTACTTAGATCTAAAAAGAAACAAATCATGTGTGCACCAATAAAACATGACTAAGTGCACAATTATCCATCTCACTTTTTGGGGGGTTTTTTTGAGTTACCTCGACAAAAAAATCATGATAATGTGGCCTTGAAAACATAGTACTAAGTAGGGGACTTGCCAAGTAGGCTATTGGAAAAAATTAAAAATTAAAAAATTGGTAGTGATTTGAAAATTTCATGTAAAATTTTGAGAAGTTGGAAGTTAGGGTGTGCAAGTATGGGGTCCTCTTCCCTATTAATTAAGAAATGTGAAGTTAGAGTTGCAACTACTAGGTCCTCTCCCCTATTGCTTGAGAAGTGCAAAGTTAGGGTGCTTAATTATTGGGTCCTTTCCTGTGTTACCTCAACTCTGCAACTACCTATCTATTATGTTTCCTTTGGCTTTCTTCACCACAAATTATTACATCTAGAATTACAACTAATGGTCCTTACCCTCTTACTTGAGAAATATGAAGTAAGGTTGCTCAATTATTGGATCTTCTCTTTAAGATGTCACTTGATACCTACATACATAAAAAATGCTTTGGGCTTCTTCCATGGCGAAAAGCCAATCTAGATGGTCTATCAAGCTCACATACGTTTTGTGAATAGGGTGTTTCCACGAAGGCAAGAAATGACATCCCACCTTAAGCTATGGTGATGTTTAGGCATATGGTCATATGAGAAGCTTCCAAAATTTGTCCCACGTGGAAGAAAACAAAGCGGCTAGGTGAGGGAAAATGGCCATTCCACCTAAACCCGACACAGATATGAAACGTAATCAGAAAGCCAACAAGTTACGACACGTTACCGTAGTCGGATGCCACGTCTTTTTCTTCATTTTTTTAATATTCTAAATATGCCACGTGTACACTAAGTTACGTTGTCTTTTCGAAGAAGATGCAAACTACAAATTTGAGTATCAAACACGGCGAATTAGCGCTGGCAATGATGACGTCATAAACCGCGTGGGGAAACTGGCGGCCGGCTTGACTGGCTAAAACAGTGTTATGATTGATTCAAAATTCCTCTCTAAACAACTCACTCAAAATTCCTCATAGATTGTGACATCAATAATAAAAACGTCGCCAGCTGGGCCGGTGTTTTTAAACGTTGGAACCCACCATTTCATTCCAACGGCGCGTTTGCGTGGCCGTTACGTTTGTTTGGAACTTTTGTCGCCATGTGACTGCACGTGCAGCACGAGCTGGCGGTGTTAGGAGGGGGCCCACTTTAACTATAAGGCGCGCCAATGCCACAAAATATCGTGGTGCCAGGCTGTTTCCTGAGATGTCGCTTTCGTCAACTGCTCTCAATCATTGTCGAGGTTAATATTTTATTGTGTTTGCCGGCGACGCGTGTTTTATGGCCGTTGGTGCAGGCCAAGGTCGGTTTGTGGAAGTGGTGCGCAACAGGAGAATAAATACCAGGTGTTCTCCTCAGTAATTCATCAGTTTGTTTGTGTTGATTTTAAGAGACTTTGCTTGAGAAATCCTGATCTGCTAGAGTTCTGATTCAAGTGGTTGAGGAGATCTCAAAGCAGCACTGCATTTTTTTGTGAAGAGATTTGTAAAATAATCGAATCTGAGGCATTGTGCTTGAGAATTCCTGAAACAAACAATGGCAGGAGCAGATCAGATGGTTTGTGTTGCAGTGATGATTGTGATGATGATGGCGGGCGTGGCTTATGCTGCAGAAGCTGAGGCATCTTCACCTAGCCCTTCTTTGAGCACAGGAGCTGGATTTGTCACAGGGGCTCCCTCTGTTACAGCTGGTGTTCTTGCTTCTCTCATTGCATTTTTGGCATGTTTCTTGAACTGAGTGCTGCTGGATCTGTTGTTGTTGTGTGATATTGGATCTTGGCTATTTCTCCTGATGGCTATAAGATCAGATCTCTTTTCGGTTTTCAGTTTGCAGGACAGATTTTTTGAGTTGGGCGGATTTGTTGTTTTCATTGATTAGTCTGTTAGGAAATAAAGGGACCTCTGAGTTCTGATTGTGACATATATTTTTACAGATATTGCTGTGTGGTTGTACACATATATATAATAAAATTCTTTTTAGAAAAAAAATGATGTTTACTACTGCACTTTTGAATGGTTTATGAGGTAGAAATTCAGCAGATCTACAGTTTGAGTGGTATATGGGTATTAAATCAGCAGATCTATCTTCTTCTTTCTGTTATTAGCTTGTTAGTCGCTGTGTAATACTCAAAAGATTCTGCATCGTTTGTGAATGTATATAAAATAATGTATTCTTGTCGTACACATTGCATGTTTCAATGGAAATGGGAGAAAAGCTTAAAATTAATTTCTTCTGAAGGATTAGAAGGGTATAAGTTTTTAATAGTTGTGGAGGCAGAAATTGTACAGTCTGCAGGCGATTTTAAAAATTGACGATCAACAGTATAGTCTGCGGGCGATTTCCATAATGTAACGGGCAATTATAGAAGTCAGGCAATTATTTGAAGTTTGGGCTGTTTGTGCGATCACAGTTGAATGATCTAAAATAACTATGTAGGGTATTTGATCTTGCAAATCTTTGTCAGAAGTACTTTGTTCAACTAATGCCTTGTTTAAGGTAAACGTATGATTTATCTTTTTGCCCTTTTAAATATTTTTAATAGTGTTAAAATAAATTTCTTCGCAAAGGGTTAAAGAAATCAGGGCTAAATTAGAATATATGAAAATTGGATCATGAACTAATCATAATTGTCAAAACGTATGACATATACAATAAAAATATAAAAGAATTTATATACAAGGATCACAATTAACTAAAAACACATATCTCTTTGTGCTCTCATTCATCATGATGATTGAGTGTGAGCCGAAATGTTGATGTAAAAACTATATACACAATCAAATCTAGAAACACTAGCACTAAAAATAAAAATATGATCACACTTCCAACAAATTAACTTAATTAATTAAAAGACACTTTTAGGTAGACACTTTTTAGGTTCTTGTGAACCACTACTCCACTACTCATGAAAGATGGGTCAACGAGGTCGACTCAATCAACTCAAGTTACCTTTAGTAGAGGAATCCTCACCTAATAAGAATGTATAAAAATGTGTCATACTTTTAACAAATTATATGCGTATATTAAAAATGTGTCAAAAATAATTTCAAAAGCAATGTTTAATATGTTAGAAATGTGTAAATGTTAGAGAATTTCAAATATGCTAAATTTGGAATTTAGACACAATTTGATAGATAGAATAATAATATGAACTTGATGGTGTACACAAAACACTTTATAAGTTGTCTCGAATGAATCTACACCATACACCATATGTTGTTTGGCTCTTTCACCTCCTTAGTAAACTCGCTAGAACTTGAGAACCTTAACATTAATGATTGCAATCATCATGAGATTTTCTTATATGATGAAATGTCCCATGTCTCATATTATGTCTTCCAATCAACAATGAGGAAGATATTTTGATTTGGTCAAAGAATAAAACCAAAGGTGTGTACAATGCATATTTGGTGTAAGTGTAAATTTAGGGTACAATTTTGCTTTTGGTAGACTATGATGGTCTATGGTGGTGGTGGAAGGAGCATTTGGAAGATTTGTGCTCCTTCCAAGATATAAAAAATTTGTGGCTTGCACTCTAAAATAAAGTCTTGATTTGGGATGTGCTGTAAAAACGAAATGGTGAGATCTTTGGCATTGTCTTTCGTGTTTGATGGATTTGGAATATATCGATCACATTTTAATCACTTGCCCTTACACTATCAAAGCTTAGTGTGATATGGAAAGATTGATTTGTCAAAGGAGTCTATAGGATGGAGGTACATTGGTGCTTTGTTTTGAGAATTGGTATCACAATGGGGCACTATTCAACTATAATACTCTACCTCATCTTGTTGCTTGGGGTATTTGGTTGGCCATAAATGCTATGATTTTATAAAATAATTTGATCCCTTCCTTTCAATGTTCAGCTTAGCTTTTATCTATTTTTGCCCATTTTAAAAATAAACCATAGGTGAAAATATGGAGTCCCATGACTACTCTTTTGATTGATAAATCTTATGCATGGGGTTTTTCTTCACGGAACTTGTTAAAAGGTAATACTACTTTTTGCGGGGAAGTCTAAAATATTATGTCTCCTTAAGCAGTGGTTTGGGTACTTTGGGTACTGGTACATATAACTTTGCACAAATTATGGCTTTGAAGCTACTGTTGACTTTGACTATGTACAAAAATTTAGATAAAATTCAAGTCTTTTGAGATTCTAAAGTCATCATCAAAAGGATGAATGAGATCTACTAGGTGGAAAATTTGATCCTCTCACCTATTAAAGAGTTGATAAATAAATTGTGCATTTCATTTGCCCATATATCCATGTTCATGTTTACAAAGAGTAAAATTTTGAGGTGAATATCCTTTCAAAGGAAGGTTCACAATTGGCTATAGATAGATGGGAAATATCGAACACTTAGAGGATTCTCATTTGCAAGAAAACACCCTTTCTATGTTAAATCATTCTTCATCCACTTCGTGTTCACTCTTTACTAGTATTTCCTTTGTGTTGTGAGCTTTGTCCCTTCTTGATGGGCTACTCTTCTTTTGTTTATTTTTCCTGGCCTTTCTTGGCCTCTTTTATATTTATTTTCCAACTTTTTGTTGTCCACTCTTTTCTTTGTAGTTGTTGTTGCTTTACTTGGTAAAAATTTTTTTGGGAAAAAGTCTTATGCAATGTCATTGATATAATTTGTTGATATCCCAACTTAATCAACTTTGTTCAATAGTTTATAAATATATTAAAATGTTATTTTCAAAAAAATAATAATCTTTAAATACTATCATGTGAGCATCACCTAGATGCAATGAGTGCTAAGTGTTCCATTCATTCTCATGAGAGATGGGTTCATGTGAACCACTACTCATGAAACATGGGTCAATTAGTTTGACTAAACAAACTACACAGTTGAATCCTGATAGCAATATCACAATTTGACATGCTGTGGAAAATGCCTCCTACTTATCAATTGATGAGCTTAAGGGGATTTCTAATGAATGGTTCATAAGACACAACACTTGCTGAAGGTTTTGGAAATGGGGTTACAAGCAGTGTCGATTTAACCATGGAGGAAACTCCGTAGTTAAGCGCACTCAAGCTAGAGTAGTACTGAAATGGGTGACCTCGCGGGAAGTTTCAGTGCTTCACCTTTGTGAGCAAATCACCTAGATGCTATGAGTGCTAAGTGTCACATTCATTCTCATGTGAGATGGGTTCATGTGAACACCTATTCATGAAACATGGATCAATGAGTTTGACTAAAAAAACTACACAGTTGAATCTTGATAGCAATAAAAAATAAATAAAGAAATCAAATAAGATTTGATAACATATTTTATATTATATATTAATAATTAGTCTTTAAGATCTTCTTCGACTAATATATATTTCTTTTTTCCTTTTGAAACTTGGTTTCTAGAACTGGTGTTGTTGATGTTATGTAATAGATATTGTAACATGTTATGATTTATTTTTTGTTTTGCATTTCAACTTGATCCACCATTTTATTTGTAAAACAACTTTGACCAATAAAAATAAAAATAAAAATAAAAATAAAGATAAAATGTTTTTTCAAATGAAGTAAATGTTTCATAGCATTTAGTTTTGATTGTGTATAGTTTTCAATCAAAGTTAAAAGAAGGAACTATGTCACATGAGAATTTATGAATGTCCTATAAAAAACTCTTAATTGAACACATTAAAAGTAAAATAAATGTTGTTTTGCTTCATATAAAATATCATAACAGTCCAATAAAAGTATGTCATTATTAAATAAGGCGTTCATTTAAAAACTAATGTTGTTATGTGGAAATATGTTATTATTCTATTGTGTACAACAATTGGGATGACAATTTATATGCATTGAAGTACTTCATAATAAGTTTGTCATATCATAAATATAAAAAAGTGAGTATCATAAGTACCATTTACTTTATCACAAGATGTGCAAGATGGTCAAGAAGCTTAAAGAACATTTAAAGTTGAATATAAATTATATTTTAGTTAATAATGTGTTATTTTTATAACGACAAATATTATTTCTATATTTAACTATTGTGTCATTTGTTAGATATAAAGATTAAAGGTAACAAGAATTACAGTTATCAAAAGGTATTGAGATCATTTAGGTTACATATAAATTATATTTTAAATAAGAATATGATATATTTCTAACATCAAATGATACTTTAGTTTAACTATTATGGGTACCATGATTAAATTTTGGCCAAGTATTTGAAAATCTATTTTATGAACATTTCTCACTAGTCACATCTCCAAAATTTAATTGTAAATAGATAATAGTTCATTTCACATTTACGAAAAAAAGTCTTACAAAGTTCCATATAACTATTACATATTCACACAATTATTTACTCTTCTCCCCAATCATCTTCATTGATTAGGGGGCAGGATCAAGCAGTTGGGCACCCTAACTTCATGCCACTCAAAATCCTACGTGAGAAATTTGAATTACTCCTATTTTTTTTCAGTACTTTACTTGCAAATCTCCTGCTTAATTAAGGTTTTAGGGCCACATCGTCAAATATGATTTTACTTCAACATACTTTTTGCCAAGATATTTTTGGGAATGATTGTGTATCAATTTTTATGGTTAAAGATTGATACACAATCATTCCTAGAATCATCTTGGCATTGTCATAGATTGTGGAAATTTATCGTCTCTGAATATACTTTTTGTGAAGGTGTCAATAAAGACCCAAAATAAGTGAGACTAATATGTGTGCAATAAGTCATGTTTTATTGGCGAACTGATGTGACATCACATGATTTGTAATTTTTTAGATCTAACAAATACATCTCATTCAATTATGGGTAGTCATTATCAACAATAATAAATTTAAAGCCACAATTATTGGTGCAATATTGCCAACACTATTAGGCATTTTATCAATAAGTGCTAATACAACTATTGAAACATGTTCAAGTAATAGGTCCTTTCTCCTAGAGGAGAGCACCTAATACTTGAGCATCCTAACTTCATATTTCTCAAAATCTTACATGAAAATTTCAATTCACTTCTGAGTTTTCTACACCAACTTACTTGTTAAGTCCTACAATTCTCAAGGTCTCATATATCAAATATGATACCACATCAACAATTATTTTTGCCAAGGTGTCCAAAAACACCAAAAAAAATAAGACGTATACTTGTACACTAAATCATATTCTATTGATACCCAAATACAACATGGCATGATTGATTGCTTTTTAAATTTAAGAAATATATTTCATTATATTATAAATAATCAGATCAATATTCACAAGTTCAGAATAACAACTGCTAATGTAATACTTCTCAATTCTATTGAATATTGAATATTTATCAACTACTAAGGTGAAACCCCACTAACCTATGAGTGGAATTGTAGTAGATGTTTTATTGGCCATGAACGTCCTGATGTTAAATTAGTCAAATGAAGTTATGCACCCACCACAATGTGATTTTACTAGAGTTTGGCTTTGGTTATCTAAATACCATTTTGTTAATTTCCCCTTAAAAATATCTATTTAAATATGCTTCCCAACTTGTCATTGAACCCCACACCAAACAAGCATTGGAGATGTAGGTTTAATAAAACGATGTGGAGGAATTTGAGGGGACAAATATGGAAGTCTAAGGATGAAGCTAATGCTCAGATTTTGGCCTAGAAAGTCTTACATAATAAATTGTCGGTTGGGAATAAGTTGAAATTCATGATCCAATCTGTCAAATGCGCCTTTTCCAACATGGTGAAAACTTAAAACACATATTTTGGGATAATCCTTTGGCAAGTATTAAATGGAATGTTATTTTTGTAACACCCCAAAATTGGCACCTTATAATCCAATCAATTTTGGTGCATTTTCTCATCTTCGAAGTCCTATTGTACTAGGCAAATTCTTCTCCTTATTGACTTTAATTGACTGAGTTTCAAAT
>MU226236.1:756587-785025 GCA_018584345.1 Thuja plicata
CCTGCCACATGATCGATAGTATAAAGAAAGAGAATATCAAATCACTAGTAGTGGTGCACAAATGAGCCAATCATGAGTCAAAAAAGCTAAAAAATGGCCAACTATTGGTATATAAATGATCCACTACTGGTAAATAAATGATTAAAATTGAGTGAACAGATATAGATGCTATGTCCACTAGTGGTACCTTTCCTCTAACGTGTTTGTCCTTTTATATACTACAAATTCATAGTTATGTTTCTGCCACATGCCACCTGCCACATGATCGATAGTATAAAGAAAGAGAATATCAAATCACTAGTAGTGGTGCACAAATGAGCCAATCATGAGTCAAAAAAGCTAAAAAATGGCCAACTATTGGTATATAAATGATCCACTACGGGTAAATAAATGATTAAAATTGAGTGAACATGTATAGATGCTATGTCCACTAGTGGTACCTTTCCTCTAACGTGTTTGTCCTTTTATATACTACAAATTTATAGTTATGTTTCTGCCACATGCCACCTGCCACATGATCGATAGTATAAAGAAAGAGAATATCAAATCAAACACATATTAGTGTTTCTGATGCTGTCCAAAACTTCTGCTGTCAGTTGACACAGTCTTTAAACAAATATATTTTTATTGTAAACGACATTGAATTCTACAATACGGCCATCTAATTTATAATGTTTATATTTGGCAGTTGTGTTTTGTGATCCGTGCGTCATCAAACAGAGTAAATGATACGCTTTGCCAGCGAGGTGGAATTTGAAAGGTGTTAACAATGTGGTCAGATGCTCACTATCTCTTTTTTATATAGTTTGCTACACTCACCGGTTTTGGGTGCGTTGGAGGAATTTGATTATAACAAATATTAATCAGTTGGATTGATAATTTGTAATTAAGAATTTACATAAAAGAAAGATGTATTTATTTTCTGGAATGATGATGAAGAAACATAAGATAGAATAATCGGATGGCTTGATAAATATGTGGTTAAGAATTTATATTAAAAAATGTATTTAGTTTTAAGAATAATGATGAAGAAATATTGTTGATGACAATTTAGAATTATTTATTATAACTATGGTATATTGTGTATAATTTGATTTATGCATAGATTTTAGATTTCATTTTGTGATTCTGTGGCTTTTAATTTATATTCTCCTCCCTCCCACACTCTTTGTTATTCTCACATTTTCTCTTTTTTTCTTTGTTATTCTCTCATTTTTACTCTTTCTCTCTCTCTCTCTCACTTTCAATGGTGTGAGAAAAAGCTGCTAGGCAATGAAATTTTCAAATGTCTTTCAAAATAATGTGTCTAAAGGTTCGAGATATGATATTTAGGTGGTCATCAATAGGGACTTTAACATGAAGTATCTTGTATACTGTAATTGGACTTGAGCTGTAGCTTTGGATGGCCAAATAAGAGTATTTACTCATGTTTCCATGTAATTGATTAAGTGTATTTTGTGCTTAAATTTCAGTAGTTAAAGTATTTTCATGAAAAATTAAAATTATGAAAATGAGATAATATGAATCTTTTCCTATTTTTGTGATATAGCTATTGTTTAGGAAATAAAAATAAGCTATAAAAAAAAAGGAAATAAGTAGTTAAAATGAGTAATCTTTGCTTATTGAAAAACTAAATTATACAGTGGCTAATAAGTAAGGGAAATATAATACGGTAAATGTGCATGAAATAGAGGCGGAAATTGTGAAGAGAATTGAATTAGGGACACATGTAGACCCACAAAGTTCCCTTTCACATTATCAATTAATTTGGGACGCGGTTGTTACCAAACACACGTTATGCGTTGTCATGACTTTATTCCAACTCACATTTTGAATCGTGTTTCGGTGGCTCCAATTCTCTTTTGCAAATTAAACGCGTTTGCTGGCACCATTAATATCCCCCCCCCTCTTCTTCACTATCTTCACACCCTTTACATTTCTAAACAGATTACAAAGGTTCACGTTTTCATTCCACTTTTCATTAATTGGTGATCTGTGAAATACCATCTGTTAAAATGGCAGGAGCAGCAGAGAAATTGAGATTCATAGCAATCTTTGTTGTGATGATGATGATGATGGTGATGAGTGTGAGTGCGCAGGAAGCAGAGGCGCCCAGTCCAGCAGTTATGACAGGCGCAGCTTCCATGGCGGCGATGCCATCTTTGGCAGCTGTATCTTTCATTGCTTTCATGGCCTGCCTTTTCCACTGAGCGCATGAATTAGTACAGAGATTCCTAGTTATGTTTTGAACGGATAGCAATGAGTGGATTTTATTCCTGGCACAGATTTTAATAGGGAGATTATATGATTACGTTGTTTAGCCCTGCAGAAATTAATTGCATCATTTTCTCTTTCGATCCGTAGACAATTGGGTTTATTGTTTTAGTTATTTATTTATATTATAGAGAAACATTCTTTTGGAAAATCGTGGTTTTGGCTCTGGTGATTGAAAATATTTGTTATGGATTTCAGATTTTGCATTCTAATGTTACTTTCTTTTGTGTATTTTATGGATGTATGTTCGTGTAGCGGATCTTTCAAATTTACAATCGGTTAAATGAAGAGGAGATAATTGACAATCTTATAATTGACAGTTCAACACGATTGAAGTTGATTAAAAGGCCTACATATTCTTCTAAGCTCCCACTGACTTCAATATTCCCTTGCCAATGTACATCACAGTAGCTTCTAAGCTTTAAATATTCTTCTAAGCTTCCACTGACTGTGTAACACAACATGCTTGCAGTTTTCATCATTGTTCTTTTAATACTCTTGAATTGCTATAACTAATCATTGTACCAATGGTCACTAAGAAGAGGATCTAATAGTTCAGCACTCTAATTTCAGGTTTCTTAAAATCTTACTTGGAAATTTCAAATTACTCCATTTTTTTTGTAGAGCAAGTCCCCTGCTTATAACTAAGGTTTCAAGGCCACATAGCATGTTTTTTTGCCAAGGTGTCCAAAACAGCCCCCATACTTGTGCAACTAATGTGGTCACACAATTGGTTGCTTTTTAGAAAAATGGACACATTTCCTGGGTAGTCATCATTAGAAAAAACAACTTTAAAGTCATAACTATTGCCACGATGTTGTAAAAAATATTGAATATTAAATCAACAAATCTGAATATTAAGTTAACTACTCCTATCACAACCATTGGAACATGTGCAAGTACCGGATCGTCTCCCCAACTTCCAAATCATTTGAAACACATACTTGCTATTAAATTGTACGAATATTCTTAATTCAATAGTCTGAAAGAAACTCTTTGTTGTGTAGAGAGAGTGAAATTTTGGATAATTTTGTGATCTCTTAAATGATCAAGCTTCCAAATTCTTAATGAAGTTTAATTTTTGATAGATAGTGTTATAGATTGTTTTCTAATTTGACCAAATTTGAAATAGTAAGTGTAGTGTTTCTTCATCACTACATAGAGATTTAACATATGAATATATAGGTTATATATATATATATATATATATATATAATTTGAACTTCATGATAAAGCAAGAGGTGGATAAAGTTGTCATGCAACACAATTTTCAAATATTTCTAAATATACTTCATAATAAGTTGCAAGTTTCAATAATCGTATTTGTAAAAATGATAAAATCTAAAAGAGATGGTTTCATTAAGATCTACAAAAGAAAGACATCATTACATACTATACTCTTTTGATATTAGTTCATAGGTCCAAAATGAATGTTTGACATTTTCAAGGCCACAATAGTTGGGGTGTGTAAAATGGGTTGGATGAATTTTAATTGATTTTTACTAATCAATGTGACTTAAGGTTGGATTTGCACTTGAGAGGTAGGCACTTTGTTTACTTGAATTGAGACAAATCTCTAATATCATTAAAATATATTGAATGTCTTTTTTAGAAGAAGTTTACTTTAGAATTTGGGAACCATATCTAAACAAGTGTCATCTATACAAATAAGCCCATTCCACCACCCAAACATGCATTACCTTCAAGATTCCAGATGTTTTCAAGTTGATTTAGATGAACTCCAAGAATTAAAAAGTAAGATTCAAAAGGCTTCCTTGCTTTGATATTAATTAAACAAGTGATCATATAAAGAAAAATTATATTTTTAGATGTTACAAAATAATTTGAAGGGTGATTTGTTAGCTATTCAGTTGTCGAACCAAAATGTACCAACATTTTTTTAATAGAGTTATACAATAAGTTTAATGTCAATTTGCTATTCAAATCAATATAAACCTTATCAATATTTTGAATTATTTCTAATTGTTATTTTCTTAGAATAAAATTTCAAACAATTTTTTAATTAGTTTTATAAATAATGAAATTTTTTAATTGGTTTTATAAATAATGACTATATTTCATTGTATATTGTGAAAGAGAAAATATTTTATCATTCAAAGAAAAGGTGCAAAGATAGATGGTAGAAGACACCCCTCAAAGTCTAAGCATGGTTAAGCCAAAAATGACTACAAGACAAAGTCACTTGGATGTTGAAGGTTACACTAATAAGAAAAAAGGTTACACTAATAAGAAATGATTGGATCAGAACCATCAAAATAATTTGATTAATCAAAATGTTTTATTATTGAATATTTTAAATAATATAAATTATTGATATAAATTTCAAAAATAAACTATTTAAAAATTTTAATTAATTTTTTTATTTAAAAAATATTAAAATTTCTTTGTGAAATTTTACAAGATCGATTTTTTCATAAATTATCTATTAATCATTCATTTTCATAAATAAATACTAAAAACTAAAAATAATATTGAAGTTGTAAAGCAAAATTAGCCAATGAAAAAGAACAGAGCAGAGTTACCCTGTTATTTCAAAGATCTGCCACACCAGTCTACACCTAAAATACAGAAAAGAAAGTAACAGTAGATCTGCAATTTCTGTAATCCATAACAATTATCTGCAATTTCTGTAATCCACAACAATTATTTTTAAGTACCATAGCCGAAACTAAAATTTTCCAACACAATGTAAGTATATGAATAATATGAAAAAACATTAATATATGGCTGATGTTTACTGATCTAAAAAAAGAAATTTATTTTCCACAGGGATAGACGGTGAAATAAAAACAATCTCCGAATAAAACTCTGTGCTGTAAAGCGTTGCACAAGAGAATTGTTATTGGCCATTAAGACAAGATTGCCACCAACAAAATCCGCTCATTGGTTTCCATTGACAACCTAAGTGAGAAGCTCTGTGCTAACTGCTAACAGCTAACACCTCAGTAGAAAAGGCAAGCCATGAAAGCAATTAAGGATCCCATGAGACCAGCTGCCAAAGATGGCATCACCGCCATGGAAGCTGCGCCTGTCATTACTGCTGGACTGGGCGCCTCTGCTTCCTGCGCACTCACACTCATCACCATCATCACCGCAATAGACATTGCTATGCATTCCAATTTCAGTGCTGCTCCTGCCATTTTATCAGAGGGTATTTCACAGATCACAAATTACCCAAGAGAATAAATGCACCTCTTTGATCCCTCGCTCTGTTTTGAAATGCGAAGGGTGTGAAGAATGTGAAGAAAAAGTAAGAAGAGGCGGGGGATATTTATAGTGCTTCAGCATTCCCGCGTCCTCTGCCTCCCAGGAAACGCGTTTTGCTTAAAAATATATTATGCAGGAGTTTGGGTCAAATGCAGGGATGGGCCAAATCTTTACCCACAAAACGCGCCTAAAATCTGGTTTGAAGATAACTCACGCGAATAAGAATATGGAGAGCAGTTAATTGCGGAAAGAGAGGAAAAAGTAAAAGGCATGTGTTGGGAGTGGGTCAATTGGATGGCTTAGACCGACTCTCAAATTTGTTAGTGATGGACAGGAGTAATATATTTTTTTCCTTTGGGAAATCTAGTTAGGAGAGGAGTACTATTAGCTAAGGGCATTTCAATAGTTGTCAAGTTTAACAATAGTGTATTATTATTGAAATATTTTTGTAAAATTTGTACAATTATTGGAGCATTTGTGTAAAAGTATTGGATCAATTTTGCAAACTTTTTGGTTGTCTAATTAAACATAATGGTACAAAAGAGGCCACTGCGACACTTTGAAATGACCAATTTTTAACCCTTCGATGCTTAACAAATTCCACAAAGAACATCATTAATATTTAGTAAAGTCAAAAAATACTTTTTAATTAATTATTGGTACGATTCCTTACTTAGATTTCTCATTGAAATGGGAGGGATATATAAAACACATTTTTTTTCAATTAAAAATATAGTATTCATTTTTTAGTGGCTTTATTATTTTAGTTAATTAAATGCACTATTGTAATGGTAAAATTAATGATATATTCATTTATGAAGTTTGGTTTACAATTTTTTCGTGAATGAGTGTGTCAACATTCTATTAATTAAAAAATATAGTATACATATTATGAAAAAAAAGTGCAATACAAATTCTTGTGAGCATTCAATAGAGACTAATCATATTTTTAAAGTGGAAACACCCTAAAAATCATTTATAGAAGATCAAGAGTCACTGTCTTTTTTAACGAATAAGTCATATACCAATTTTTATTAACTAAAAGGATAATCTTACAATAGGTGGGATTCTTTGCAAGCTTTAAGGGTTGTAGGGTAGGATTTTAGATCAAGTTCACTTGTTGGACCGAATTTAAATAATTATAAAACTAATATTTTATCAGTGTAGAGAGATTTGAGATATTAAGATACACGTGAGAGTAGATGTACATTATTTTTCAACATTATCAGGAAATAAAGAGGAGAAATTTTCCAATGACATAGTTTTCAAATAGATTTCATAATAATTTGCTTGCGAACCTCAACAATCGTATTACTAAAAACCCCCAGAGTATATTTTCATGATCAATAATATGTGTATACGGTTAGAAGGAAAGGCGTGAGAAAATGTTAGCTTCTTTGTACATTAGCATAGGTCAAAAATTCAAGTTTGACATACTATGTGGTCATGATAGTGGAGGTGAGAATACAAAAGAAACTTGATATGAAGAAGCTTATGCATAATTAGTTGGGATTGACCATCAAGCTTAGAACTCTACAACTAAAGGCTAAGGTGTTTACATCTAGCAACTAAAAATTTGCATTTCCATCTCTCAATGAGGTGGTTCATAAAGGAATGCTTGGAGAAGATTCTTTTGTAAATGACTTTAAGAGGAAAAATTCAATGTTTTAAGCATGGAACCAACCTTGATCCTTTGAGAATCTATAGTAGAACAAAATAATTAGCTTACAAGTGAGAGGGAGATATTGGGCCTTGAATTTTAGTAATTTCTAACTAATCAACATGGTTACTTGTTTGGATTTGTGCTTCAGATGTAAGCACTTCTTTAACAAGAATTGAGATAAATCCCAAATATTATTTAAATTTTGAATGTCTTTTTAAAAGAGTTGTTAACCTTAGAATCTAACAACAACATTCAAAGGAACCCCTATTGGTTTGGATCAACTGATTCCAGAAGACAAAAATAAAGAAAAAACTTAATTCATGCAAGATAGACTATGTGTAAAGTATTGATTTCATAAAAAGTACTTTTTTAAAGCTTTTTAAATAATATGGAGGTAGTACACTTGCTAGAAAATAAGAGATTGAGAAAATAGTATCTTTAAAGAAAACTTTCTTCTATGAATTGCTAACAATGGTTTTTGGACCGTGTAGTGGAGCAAATTCTTTTGAAGGCATAGCCCACAAGAGTAACACAATTGGCTTGGGCCATGGGTTTGCTCCCTATTGGTTTTGAGTTCAACTCTGAGGTTCAGATTTACCTGATGCACGTGGTTTGCGGGCAATTGGGTGCATCCCTTGGACGCTGAGTTAGATTAATAAAAAAAATCTTCTACGATCCTTTAACAGTACAAATGATTTAAATTGTTGATTTTGAATGCACAGAAAGAAAAAGAAAAAAAACCTATTAAAGTCCAAAACAAATTCCTTTCTTTAGCGGTAATTTTAGAGAAGTGATCATGTATGGACAATTTCTCCTCTCAAATGAAATATCTTAAATTCCTCTCAAATGAAATATCTTCAATTTCTCCTCTTTGCTGACAATGTGATTCTCCTTGCCTCCTCACCAGAAAGTCTCCAGAGACTTCTTGATAGCTTGGCCTCTTTTTGTGATTTGAGACAGCTGGTGGTGAATCTCAGTAAGACACGGGTGATGATCTTCAACTGCCTGAAGACCTCACATCTTCATTTCTACTATTAGGGACTGGAGATTGAGATTACTTCTTCATACACCTACCTTGGGGTCAAGTTCTTCGGCCCTCGCTTCAACCTGAGACCCGCCATTCTGCCCAGGATCAGTAAAGGGATGGGTTCCCTTGCCATGTTGGAGAGACAGTGTTTCAGACATCATTTTCAGGACACCACATCCAAGCTGTCCCTCTTGGATTCCTTGGTTAGACCTACGATACTTTATGGCTCTATTGTTTGGGGGACGTCCCTTTTGGATTCTGATTGGGCCTCTATTGAGCATGTTCAGACTATCTTCCTCCAGTGTATCATCAGATGTCATCGGTCCACCTCTCGTAGCATCATTCTAGTTGAGTTGGGGGCTCATCCCTTTAGATTAGGGGCCATCTTTGATCTGGTTTGGTTTATTCACCGCCTCTGTTGTTTTGCTGACTCCAATGACAGTCGCAACAGATACTCCTACCTAGCCTATTTCTCTTCAGTGGCGCTTGCCAAGTCAGACCCCTCCCCCAGAGCCCGTTGTTGGTATGCTCAAGCCTCTTCTCTTTTAGGTTCCATCAGGATTGACATTGATCATCTCCCCCCTATCAGTTCTCGCTTGATGCTCCGGCTCACCTCCTCCCTTCTAGACAGGAGTTGAACAGACATGTCAAACTTGACATATACAGGTAGTATATCACCCTGGCCGAGATTGAGACTGAGACACACTTCATCTTCTGTTGTCCTACTTACTATGAGATCAGAGGGAGATTCTATTGCTTATTCAGAGGGTGCAGTTCCTTGACTACTTTCTTCAGCTACACCGATCAGAGATGCCTGGCACTTTATCTCCGTGAGACTGTACAGCTCCGCAAGCATACTCTACAATATCTTTTCCCCCAGAGACAGATATGCGACCAGCTCATTACAACCTTCTTCTCGCTCCCGTCTCCTTTACGAGGGGTGAAGCGGCCTCACATTGCCTCCATCACCGGTCACTCTAGATCTGTGAGACCCCCCAACACTTTTACCCATCAGCAACACATCTCTAGTAGCTCACAGCGACGACCCATGGTTCCTGCTCATTTGGATCATTATCCTTCAGTGTTTTTGGATTTCTTTCTACCTGAAAATGATCATTAGTCCTTCTCTTATGTCTGTTCTTCTTGCTTGCTATTTCTTGTTCTCTTCTTTCTTTTCTCGCTCTTGGTTGCTTTCCCGGCCACTGTTTGGTGGTCTGTTGGTTTGTTGTTTCTTGTTGTACATTTCCAGTCCCTTATATCCTTGTTGGTCTCTTGTTGGACATTAATAAATTTATCTTATCTTATCTTATACATGAATAGGGGATATCTCCTCTAACATGAAATTTATTCCATTTCAGCAGAAGTTTCTTCGTAACAATCAATTTGTTGTATCCAATCAATTTATTAATATTATTTGTTATTAGTAGCTTCGATTTGGAAACGATCGATATTCAAAGTTTGTCAAGAACAAATAATTTATGTTGCTTCCTCTACCTACCAAATGCACTTTGGAAAACGTCTCGGAGGAAATTTTGGCCAAACATAGCGTTGTTTGAAAAGGTTTGTTTTAGAGAAAAAGTCGTGTCAATTAAAAGTTCGAGTCCCGATAATTGCGGAGAGAGCGAGTTCTTATTAGACCACGTAGTATTGTCCATCCGCGTTTTTGGTCAATGGCCGGCTTGGGTTATACCATCACTTACGCGAAAATAGTTATTATTGATAGATTATAATTCATTGTATTTGTCTGGAATAAATATTTTAATTTAAATATATAATATTTGTTTTTGAGTGGTCTTATTATCTTAATTAAATAAAATATTATAATTGTAAGATTGTTATATTCCTATTAGTTTTTATTTAGTTGTGTATTCATGTAGATAGGAATATTTTTAAGTAATTTTATTTGATAAGCAGTATATTTATGTGAAGTTTGTCATATATTCTACATTTTAAAGTAATTTTATTTGATTGACAATATATTATTGTGTGAAGTTTGTCTTATAGTCAAATCTAGGAGCTATCTCTATTATGCTCTCCTTTAGAATTATTCACTTATATTCATTCTCATCTCATCTTTATCCTCATATATTATCATGCATTTATCTCTCAGTAAGAAATTACTATCACAGCCCTCAAGAAAGTAACATTACAAGTTGCGGAATCCATAACAATTATTTTCAAATACCATAGTCAAAGCCAATATTTTCCAAAATAATGTTGGTATATAAATATTATGAAGAAACAACAATAAATGTCCAATGCTTACTGATTGAAAAATATAGTTTATTTTCCATGGGAATAAATGATGAAATCAAATATTCTCTAAATCTAAATCTATGTTGCAAAGCGTTGAACATGATCTGTGAATTGCGAAAAGCGCAAATTCTTTTAATAACATATGCTATAGTCCAACCGCCTTTTAGGTCAATACCCGTCTTCGATTATATTCTAATTCTAAAAAAAATGGTTTATTGATAGAATGAATGGAAGAAAAAAAAGTAAGATTTTAATAATGTATAGAAGGTCAAAGTAGTTTATAGGACTTACCTACTATGTACACTTCTACAAATAGGGAGTAAAAAACCTTAAACGATTTGTAACCTTCAAAAAAAGTTTTGATTTTCAATTAGTTTTCAACGATTTCTAGGGGCCACACTCAAATTTCATGTTTTTAGGATGTGTCCACTTTGCAAATTCATTAAAAATCATACATTCATAAAAAAATTAGTAGAAAAATATGGTATAAACTAAGTACTCCTAGTATAAATGATGCACCAAGGACTCCTAGGGAAGAGGCGCATTATTGCCTTTTGATCGACACAATGAAAGGGTCGAGGCCTGTGTTGGGAATGGTGGGAACCCTTTTGGGGGGGGGGGGGGTACCAGCTCAACGAGGGCTAGGACGGAGTTCATTGGCAAACAAAAACACAATGGCGATGCTAGGGTATCTTCACCCTTATCGTCGCTTGATTTGGGGCCTCATAGCCATGGAGAAGGACAAGGTGGGCTTTTGAAACAACTTGTGAACATGGCCATCTCAGTAGAACTAGAGGGTGATGTGGAGGCAGAGGATTCATTGTTTTTTCTCTTATAATAGGAATGCATCCCATTGGTCCCACACCCTTGAAATACTATGTTACTGGCACCAAGTCAATGAAGTCTATATAGATCCAATTTGCACACTCTTAAACATCAAATATTTAACTCAATTTTACACCATGATATGTAAAGGAAAAGAGTGCTATTTATTATTATTTATTTAATTAACATCCAAAAACTTGTCTTATCATAGTTGTTGTCTTAAGCTAGAAATTAGGAGATTTAAATACTCGTTGCTTCTAGATTTAATTGTGTGAGATTATTTTGCCTCAACATTTTCAATATATTTATTTAAAAAAAATCAAGAGATATATTTTAAAACTATGTGGCAATTTTAATTTTAATTTTAATTTATTATGTTTTATCATGAGATTCCCTAATGTTAATCTATATAAATGTGTGTATGAGAGGGAGAAGTTAAATATTTTCAGAAGCATTGTTCTATATAAATGAATGTTTGAAATGAAAACTTTAACTTCAATCTTACTAATCATGCAATTTTTTTTAATATTCTATACAATTTATTAAGTATTAAATAAAATTACAACTTTGGTACATCATGCAATAAAATAACTCTTTTATAAAATTCAAAGTTAGTCTAGAACTATTATAGACATCATTATCACTAGGGCAATGTCATATTCGCAATAGGGGGAGAGGGACACATGGGGAGAGATAAAGATAGAAAGAGGTAGAGATTAATGGGGGAAAGCAAGAGAGGAAAAAAATAGGGGTAAGGAGATAGAGATGAGGATGCATATAGTGTTGGAATAATGGAATGGTGTGTAGTGAGATGGGAGGGGTGAATCGGTGCCCTTAAAACTTTTTGTCAATTAACCTTAATCCTTTTAGTAATCAATTCCTTGCATTACCGACCATATGTGATATTGTATCTTTATGTATGTAATATCAATTCATAAAATTAATTTACATGTAAACATTCATAGAAACATTCATGAAATGTAATGACACATGACACAAGATTTGGTAACACATAAAACCCCTATTAGAAGGTAAAAACTGCGGTGGGGATGAAACCCACAAAACTTCACTATCTGCAGAATAGAAGGGGTCGGTTAAGGCTTACAAGTTTGATCACTTTTGATGATCTTACCCTGTTAGGAGTAACATGTTTAGACTGGTTAAGGTCTACTATGTTAAGAGATTTAGCAACACTGTTTAGTGTGCACTTGGTTAAGAGGTTTACAAAAGGATTGTTAAATCCACCTTCTCAAAGGATTTCTTCTATTTTCTACACTTGTTAGAATGTAGTAAAAAATACTTATTGACATGAGTATATGCAATCTAGAATGGTTGATTACATATCCATTAAACTTTACAATATGATGTATCACCTATAGTGACTAATTAATACCTTTGTTATGCTTGGTAGCCTTGGATCTTGTTCTTTATAACTAATTCCATCTTTTGTTGTCCCTCTACATAAAATTGTGTCTCTGATCCATAGATGTGCTCCTCGACTACAATCATCATCACCTTATATGTTTTGATTGATTACACATCTATTTATACAATGAATTTGACCTAAATGAGTTTCACACTTTTTAATGATAACTCTATGATCAAAGGTTTACAACTTGACCTTGATCTCCTAGTTTCATGTTTTCAATCAGTTAGACTGATTAAAACAATTACAAATACTTTACTTGTCCCTCAAGAAAATGGATTTAAAGCTAAGCTTTAAGCTAAATATAAAACTTAAGTGTTTTATCTAACGTGTAAGTTAGATCCACATTTCTCAGAATAAAGTTGTCTCTCGGTAGACTGGTGCTCGGGTTTTCTCTTTAGTCTGCCTGTCAGGTTTCTTTGTAGACTTTCCTCTCGGGTTGCTCTGTAGACTATCTGTCGGTTTTCTTTGTCGGGTTACACTGTAAATTTCTGTCAAGTTCCTCTGTGAATTGTGTTGTCAGTTTACACAGTGATCTGTCTGTCGAGTTCCTCTGTAATTGACATTTTTGGTAACCTATGTTTAACTATTGTGTCGGGTTGCACTATAGACCTGTCTTTCAGTGTTGATGATACTGACGGTTCAAAAAATGTTTCCCTTGTATACTAATGGAAAAATATGATCGTCAATTGTATATAGAGGTGGATATGGATATGGAGAGGAGATAGATACAAAGAGAGAGGAGACGTATTGATAGTATATTTTTTAATATAGACATTTCAACCACTACTCATTATAAATTTATATTATATCTACAAAACAAAGATATAAAACAACACTTTATGTCTAACATCAATGCATATCTACGAGCTGAAAAAAGAATGGACATGATGGAGAAAGATAACATTAATAACAATAACAAGAACATTGCGGAGGACAGGGAGCTGGATAGCAAAGTGAATGAGCTGAAGAAAAGAGTCGAAAGTATAGAGGATTCAATGGTCAAAATCGCTGAGCAAAGCTACAATATACTAAAGGCTTCAAATGATAATATTAAGGTGATTATTGACAAATTTGAAGAGCAAAGAGGGAACAAGGAGGACCAGCCACTGAACTGTGGAAGGGATAAGCTACCAGAAGAGGGAAATAAGAAGACGACAAGAGAGGCCACAAAGAAGATGGAGAACCAGGAAGCTGATAAAGAGTTGGCAGACCTGAAAGAGGTTGCGAGTAGAATGACTGAGCTGGAGATGCGTGCTGATGAGATTCTCAGAGACATTGCCTGATTTGCGTTCTTGGTGTTTTGTCCTGGCTTTTTTGGTTTTGTCCCTGGCTTTCTGTATTCTCTGGGACTGTTTTGTTTAGATGTGGGATTGCCTGTTTCTTTTAGGTTGATACTTAACGTTTCTTTGCTCTAGTTTTTTATATAGCTCTGTAGGGTTTCAGGTACCCATCAAAACCTGTTTTCCTTAATAAAAAACATCAATGCATATCTCTTGATTCACTTTTATTACGTCGAAGACATTTCTTATATGAGATTGACGAGTTGATATTGGCAATCAATGGCTTGTAGTGATGGAGAAGGGTTGAATGACCATATAAGCGTTCATGGTCGGTGGATATCACTTTTTATTTAGTATTACACAACTTTATTTGAGCATTGATTAGTATGTGATTCCATGAAGTTGTAGGGTCGATTTGAACAAAGTGCAGAATGTTTCGATCCCAACACAGTCATCTAGAACAAACTCAAAAACATGTCGAACAATGGTGTTTCAGGCAACCCCTACCCGCGATCCCGTTTCGTTGTCAATGGAAGCTTCTTATATGCATTTCATAAGCAAGGCATGATGCAGTGTAATCCTCACAAGAACATTTGGTACCTTGTGGATTTCATTCCACAATAAATTTTTGTAACTACTTGTGCTACTGTTTGGCGTGATAAGCTCTTTGTGAGTTGGTTTACTTGTAGTGGCAGCGATCAGGCCTATTACATGCTTGATTTATCGACACTTAAATCTAAGGAAGCAACAATTTCCACCCAATGGATTGTTGTTCAGATATCCCCAAACTTTTCAGGCTTTGTTCAATCTTTTGTTATTGTGGAGATTTGAGATACCGTTTTCAAAATCTCTTTTTAATGTTGTTTTTCTAAGAGGGAATTGTCAAGGCTAAGATGAGAGACCGTATATTTTAAAATTATTATTATCTTTTTAATAATTATGAAAAGTTTTAGCATAAAGCTCGAACTCTACAGAGGCGCGAACTTTGAAACAGATAATTCATGGGAACTGCTTGTCAGGTTCAAATCTCATGCAAAAAATATAACTCAATCCGGTCTCTATATCTTTAGAATTTATGCCCCTTCATACAACTTTGGTCGTGTTGGGGTTTCCGCTCAGAAATTAAGGGTTTACGAAAGAGTCGTATTTTGAAATCACCATTATATGAGAAAGATCAACATATGAAAATACCTGCTTGCGCCAAATGGTAGCTTTGGAATAGGCCATGGACATTTATCAAAGCGTAAAGGAGAGGAGAATTTCATCACCTATTTTAGTTGCAGTTGCCCCAATATACATGTATGCAAAATGTGGAAGCATTGATAAGGCATCTGTTGACAAAATGGCTTAATGAAATGTGATTTTTTAAAATGTCATGATTGTGTGAAATGCACAAATGGGTTTGGTAAAAAAGCTATAGAAACTTTGGTGTGCAATGGAAACGCTGAAGATATGTGAATACATACATACATATATATTAAACGAAATTATTAAGGTTTATAAGAATTCAATTAAATAAAGAGACACATTTTAAAACTATAGACTTTTTTTTTTCTTAATTGACCTCTCGTATTTCTTCCGCATACTAATTGCACACCAAGATGCAATTGCTAGTCACAAAATTAACTATATGCAATTGCTAGTCACAAAATTAACTATAATGACCAATGATACACGCTTACCCTATACCATCTCAAAGTCTATTTAGAGAAGAGTCATGTGTGAAGGAGTCAAAAGTTCTAGAGTCAATTTAGAGTACAATATAAAATTTTCCATTGACCGAAACACCGGACCATAAAACACGTTACGTCTTGTCGAATTTTTCCACTTGAGACGTGTTTACGTGGCTATACACCCCTTCCGCCCACTACACTTTGGACGCCCCATAGTGCGTTTGCTGAGCACTATAATTATCCTCCGCCTCTTCCTTATACTTCACCATTTCACATCCTTCACATTTCAAATCGTTGTGAGAGTTGAAAGAGGTGCACAGATCATTTTCGACTTGTGGGAAATTCGTGATCTGTGAAATACCATCTGTTAAAATGGCAGGCACAGCAGAGAAATTGAGATTCATAGCAATCATGGTTGTGATGATGGTGATGAGTGTGAGTGCGGAGGAAGCAGAGGCGCCCAGTCCAGCAGTAATGACAGGCGCAGCTTCCATGGCGGTGATGCCATCTTTAGCAGCTGCTCTCATTGCTTTCATGGCCTGCCTTTTCCACTGACCAAATGGATTACTACACAGATTCTCAGTTGTACAGCGAATGAGTAACAATGACCAGATTTTGTTCGTGGCCTCCATGGCTAAGTACAACGCTCTTGTTTTGCGCTTCGGAGCACATGTTTTAATTCGGAGATTATCCGATTATATTATTTAGCCTAAAGCAAATAAATAGATCGTTGTTATATTTTGTTGTTTTACTTATTTGATATAGGTAATAATTTTTTTGGAAAAATCTTGATTTTGGCTTATGGTACTTGATTTGCAATGAATTTTTAGATTTTACAGATCTACTGTCACTTTCTTTTCTGTATTTTGGTGTAGCAAATTTCTGAATTTCAATTATCAAGAAATGGTTGAGGAGGAAGAAGAGTCTAATCGTGCTCTGTTTTTTGGGGGGTTAATTTACCTTTACAACGCTTCTTAAGAACTCTGTGGTTAAAAAATAAAGTATTTTATATATTATTTTCAATTAAAAACTATCTCAGTTTAATTTGAGGTGTATAATTATCATATTTTATAAGGGAAAAAATATCATTTTTTAAGGCTCAAAGAACCTCTTCCTCTAAGAGTTAAGCCAAAATCCCTCTCGGGCACAATGCCGCCTCATCATAAATTTAGTGGTTAGTTAAATCTCTTTAAAAATATTGGTAAGTATGCATTTGACATTTGACATTTTAAAAAATGTGATCTTATTTTTAGTTAGTTAGGGTTACTTTTCTATTGATTGGTTTTTCCTCTTTTAGTTTTTATATATCTATCTACTCTTGTATCTTGCATTTATTCATGTTTTTCTTGTAAGTCTTGGATAATACATTTTTTTGTTGAGCCATGTTGAGACAATTGTGTTTCTCTTATGACTTGAAGTTGTCCTTATTTTACTAGTTATATTCTTAAATATTTACAAATTAAGGGTTTGAATGAATGTTCTACACTAATTGAGTTCTTTCTACTAGCTATATTCTTAAATATTTACAAAATAAGAGTTTGAGTGAATGTTCTACACTAAATGAGCTCTTTATCTTTTTAGCATACTCTAATAATAGTAGATGAAACACGTATTTATTCTATAATTCATAGTAGATGTGACACGAAATGAACCATGTAAAAAAAGGCACTCGAGGGTAGAATGCAATTAGAATCAAATACAATACTACCACTCTCCTTAGATGAAGTATGTCATGTATTACAATCATGTAGGAGTATTTAGTAAGAGTACATCGTATAAAGAAGAAAAATTGATTACGAATCTCTAATTGAAGAAAATGAACATAATATGTAGTGAAACAATATTAAGTGATCTCATTAGTGTGAAACAATATCATAAAGAAAATCAAGGACAAATGCATCACATGTCAAAATGCATGTAAACATCTCAAATGTAGTGATATACACATGAATGAAAGTCAAGGTCATAAGAATACATGATGTAATCTAACTAGAGCTCCATACAACTGAAAATAAGACAGTGTTCGAAAGACTACACAATTGAAGTGTAAAACACTAGCAAGAGTGATCAAATGATATGGAAATTAAGTAAAATTTATTGTAGATTTAAAAATATCCTCAATTTGATCCAAAATAGAGGTGAAATATCAACCTTACGCACACATAATGTTACAAATAAAGAGAAAGCACATGTAATGTTGGGTAGAGCGCATGAAGGATATGTTAAGAAGCATATTGAATCCTATAAGAAAATTAATCAATGAAGCATAAGGGTACAATATGAAGATCAAATCTTAAAGTAATAATGAAATAAAAAATGCATATTTAAAACTCTAGTAAGATGCAAAACCCTAGTAAAAAAAATGAGGTTGTGAGATCAATGGGTTCACAAAAATTATGCAAATAGAAAATATCTCTCCTAAAGAGTGATTTAGGGTTTTGAATGCAATATTTATAGCTCAACACAAATTTATCTGGATGAATAAAAAATAGCTATTGACATACATAGTTTTAAAATTAAATATCAACCAAAGTAAATGTGATGGGTAGAAGTACTTAGCTACGTGACTAAAGAATAATTGCTTTGATAAAAAAAAAATTATTACTATTAACTAGGACATGAATCTCCCTATTAGTGAAATGCCTTAGAGCCCATGTTAAATTTATGCTTTGTTTGGGATCAAGTCAATTGGTTGGGGTCAAGTTTGTAGTCACAAATTCATCCTCTACATCTAAAACTCAACCCTACACAATTCAAAATTTTGATTTGATAAATACTTGATCATTGTTTTCTCCTAGTTTGTTTTTTTCTTTAATCTTAGGGCTAGTAATGTTGAGAAGTTCCTTGGAAGGGCACATGTTCTCCTAGATAATCCCATGAACATGGTGTACAAGATCAAAAAGAATAATACGTAGTCATGAACATGCCCTTAGTCCCAAGAACATGGTGTACAAGATCAAAAAGAATAATACCTAGTCATGCACATGCCCTTAGATAATCCCATGAACATGGTGCACAAGATCAAAGAGAATAATGCGTAGTCATGCACATGCCCTTAGATAATCCCATGAACATGTTGTACAAGATCAAAAAGAATAATATGTAGTCATGCACATGCCCTTAGATAATCCCGTGAACATGGTGTACAAGATCAAAAAGAATAATACACAGTCATGCACACACCCTTAAAATTCACATGTAGATTTAGGTTCCTTTTAATATACCAATTGCAGTGTTGTAATTTGTGATTAAAATTTGGAGCATGAGGATATTCCTAAATGTGAAATGAATGCAATCAAACAACTATACTACGACTTAGTATCAAATTCCACAAAATGTGTTCTTAGTCAACTTAGGAAGGGAGAACAAATGCTTAGTCAAAATTTGAATTTATTTTTAGTTTATAAATGCAAGGGCCAAGCTCATGACCATGCGATTGATCTTGAGATTGCAAAAATGATTCAAGTTGGGCAAATAATCGAATCAAGTAATATAGGTGTAAAATAATTGTATTTGCAAAAATGATTCAAGATAAAATAATCAAATTGGGTGTACACGTGTATAATGATTCTATTTTTTAACGAATAGGTACATTAGATTCTATTAATTATATCTAATTAAAAATAAATAAAAGCATACACATTCATTAAAAAAAAAATGTAAGTGGATACACAATCACACCCGTAGGGTCTCACATGGTGTCAATAATGACATAATAAAAAGTGGCTTCAGTAACAAGAATAACTCTACTCGAAAAATAATGATTATATATTTGAATATGTTCAAATATGATAAATACAGAGATTTGATAAATGCATAAGAAAATGTGCATATAATAATGATAAGATAATAATTAAATATGTGAGAAAGAATATATAAAGCTAAATTAGGTAAATCATTTATAATTTGGAGATGCCTTTTTCTCATTTATTAGCCAGACATTGTTAAGCAGAGAATATGCTTCCACAGCAGGGTTAATGCTTAGCATTTACGCTAACAGGACAGTCTGTTTCACACATGATGCACCATCATTTTGCTCGCCAATTAGCTGTCCCAGCTATAATTCTGTTCTTTGTCAAAATGGACGAATGTTTTCTATATCGCTTTTATTGGTCCGTTAGAAAGAGGAGGAAGCTCCTATAAATACCCCTCGCCCGTACTAATATCTTCATTCATTTCCCTCAGAATTTCCTCTGTTTTATTAGGGTTTCTGCATTACAAATCCCTCGTAAATTAAGATCTGTTGCGTAGCAAATAAGAATGGCAGGGGCAAATAAGATCTGTTGCGTAGCAGTTTTGGGCATGATAATGACGGCATGGGCAGTGAATGCTGTGGAGGAAGCGGCGGCGGCTCCTAGTCCATCTCTGGTTGCAGGCTCCGCTTCAATGGCGGCGCTTCCCTCTGTAGCAGCTCTTCTTTTCGGATCTCTCGTTGCGTTTTTGGCCTGATTCTTCATTTTCCTGCATGCATTTTGCCCTGGCGAATCTGATTGTCCCTTGATTTGCAAGGGGGTTTTCCTTCTGCATATATTTTGCCCTGCATATATTATTCTAAGAGTTGTTTGTTTATTTCATTGTTTTAGGCTTTTAGGAAATAATCCATTCAGGACAGATACAGGTGTATATTGTTGTAATCCGTTCTCGTACATATATAAACATATTCTTTTTGGAAAATTTAGGGTTTTCCCTTGTTATGGAGTGTGTGAGGAGCCATGAGAGAGACTTCCATGTATTATTGCCTGAATTTTCATTTCGACTGCACAAATTTACTTAGTGTGTTTATATAAATTGTGTATATAATTCAGAAATATGTTAAATCTTTTTGACAATGCTTTTTATTTAATATTATTATTTTAAAAAATGCTTCCAATTTGCTGGATGGGCATTCTTGTAAATAATAGAGAAATGATATGTAAACAACATACAAAGAAGACAAAACACAATAGACACGATTTTATCGTGGTTAGGCAATTTGCTTATGTCCACACTCTAAGCAGGGAATCCTTATATTAATCTAATCAACAATACGATACAATGATACAATCCATTATACAATACATGACTGCCCATAGTCATTTATAAAAAGCTCTTTGAATACGAAAAGACAAAGGAAATTGAACGGTCATATAACCGTTGGGCTTCACATCCCAACAATCTCCCCGGTGAAGTCCAACCGGCACAACCACGCAGTGTGGCATCCCCTCCTTCTCATTTCGAAACTCAAAGAGCAATGAGACCTTGAAAAGATCTCAACGTCGCAGACTCTGTTCCAACACCGTTCGAATGAGTCTTCTCCACATCAGATCATAATTAAAAACATCTTCTCCTCCAACTTTACCAGGCACTAATTCACCAAGAACACAACTTTCTCCGCGTGCAAAAAATATTCCTGCTTCATAAACGTCTTTTAATGCCACATTCGAACCATACCAGGGACCATGGTAGACAATCCCGCAAGAAGCTTACCTTATTTGCTCTCCAATTTTTACATCTTCCCTTAGAAATTCATAGTCCAAACTATTAGCATCCATTTCCAGTTTTTGGACGACATTGCTACTTGTGCTACTGCTGCTACTATTGTTGCTTGTACTGTTGATGTTGGTTGATGACCAAGACCCTAGAATCTCACTAGAGTGATCGACATCAGCTGAGTCACTTTCTCTATAACCTCCAAGGTGATTTTTCTTCTGAAGACCAGCCTCATTTTTATGGTTAGAGTGTATCCATGGCCACATAAAGTGAGTCTTTCCCTCTCTATTTTGATTGCTATGCAGGACAAAACTTCCAACCGTAAGTTGTAGACCAGTCAACCGTCTTTGAGCAGTTTGAACCTGCGAATCGTTACTCACATTGGACTGTTCATTATCTGCACTCTCCCAAATTGAACCTGCGGTTGTTGGACTGTGGATAGCGGCATGAAATCTAAGATCGATTTCAAAGTTAGCAAATCAGTTTCTCATTTCACCCATCCCATCACAGATAGTCCTCAGGAAAAAACACTTTCCATCTACGTTTATCCAGACTATCCATCTCTGCATACCAGTTTCCACATCAATTTGTAACATATGCCAAAACTCCACCAAGGACGAAACCACGTCAACGACGACCTCTACAGTTGTCTTACCGCCTTCGAATGCCTGCTTTAGGTGCACAACACTTTCAGACTGGAAATTCGTCCAGTCTCCCCTGCTGAAATACATAACGCAAGGCAGGACACTGCTTTTCTGAAAATTTTCATTATTTTCACAACTGCCTTTCCATCGTGGCAACACTTAATAAATCCACCAGATATTTTGACCCTATTTGAAGGGGGCACAATTGACCATTGTTTCGCATTCAGCTACGAAATTACATCCTGTTGTCGCTTCAACTTGGCCTTGTCAACGAATGGTGGCATAGGAGTGTCCATCGTGGACATCTTGTGTATTTCCTACGAGTCAAATCGATTACTTCCACCGTGGTCGCAAGTAACATTTTCTGGTTTTAGTCCCTGTTCTTGAACATATGAAGATGGAGATTTCTGTGTTACATGTAATTATTTTTGCCAATTCTCTGTTCTTTCGCCTTTGTCAGTTGATGCTTGTTTGCAAACTGCATCTCCCTCAACTCAGGGGGCAAACTCCATAGCAGTTTCAACTTGGGTCTCGGTCGTTGGTTCTATCGGTGAATTTTCTTCCTCTTTGTCTGCCCCTTCATCTTCTCCCACCATGAACTTCTCATCTCTCACAAACTTTCGTTCTTCAGGAGCAGGTGCTCCTTCGTAATCCAGCTGCAACATCCTATAAACTTTGGAAGCAAAAGCATTAGGACCATCAAGACTAGAGCCAGAAGTAAAGAAAGCCATTTTATAATAGACCATCACCAAGTCCTTAACAGACTTTCCAGTCTTGTTTGTTTTTGCCCTCTTCCGTAATTCTTTCATGGCGACTTTCTTACGTTGCACACCACCCGTGCACTCAAGAATTTCACAAATCTCAAATCTGAGAGCTTCTAAATCTTCTTTTGGTTCAGCTTCAGGCTTATCTTCCCTGCCATCCCACCAATGCACATGGCGAATCCTTTATACTTTTGCAGGTCCAACATCATTCTCTACCGAGCTTAAATTTTCAAGAATTCATCAATGACAAAATCAACTTCAGCTTCTTCCATCTCTGCTCTAGCCTCACCTTGGCTCTAATACCAATTGTAAATATTTAAACAACAAAGAAATGAAATGTAAACAATATACAAAGAAGACAAAACACAATAGACACGATTTTATCGTGGTTTGGCAATTTACCTACGTTCACACTCGAAGCAAGGAATCCTTATATTAATCTAATCAACAATACGATACAATGATACAATCCATTATACAATACATGACTGCCCAGAGTCATTTATAGAGAGCTCTTCGAATACGAAGAAATAGAGAAAAGTGAACGGTCATGTGACCGTTGGGCTTCACATCCCAACAATTATGATACCAGTTTTTAGTATTTTCTGCGAAGAATCTAAAAAGGCTCTCTTCTTTTGTGGATGGTTCCATTCCATGCGCTCTTAAGTTCCCTGTCTATGAAGTCGAAGCAGTTTATACTTATAAAACAAGGTACTTATAAAATAGGGTGCAAAATTTTAAACAATTTGCAATTTCTTCTTTTAATATGTTTTTTTTCTATGTTTGTTGTTTTGTGTCTATACCACTCTTATGTTACAAAATATGCATATTTTCTTTTCTTAGGGTAGGTCTCCACGTGGCTGCTGATGCTCATCATTTTTAACAACAATTTGTGGAGCTGGTGCCCCATGGTAAATGAATTTTGCTGCTTATTTTTTTAGGAGACATAAAAAATATAATGTTTAAATAAAATCTTAAAAATAAATTTGTAGATAAGTTTTTTTTTAAAAAAACAAGACATAAAAAAGAGGGAAAATAATTTGTGGAGCCATGTGTCATTTTTGTCAATAAGCAGAGGCTGCTTATTTCCAATCCCTCTTTTTTCAATGCTTATTTTTAATTTTTAAGCGGTAGTTGCACTTAAGCAGCCGCATGGGGACACCAAATTATATACCACTCTCATGTTACAAAATAGGCATATTCTCTTTGCCTACTCTCTTTTTCCATTCTTCTTTAGTATCATTCATCTACCCGTGTCACACCTCAAATGACAACAACTAGAAGCTCGATCTAATTCTCATTTAAAATTGCATTTTTAGATGCCAAACTTTTTGCATGAAAGTGCATTTCTTCATAGAATTATACAATTAATTTTATTTATTTAATTTTTTATAATCATATATTTTAAAATTTATTTTATATTTATGAATATAAAATATTTATGCAATAAAAAATAATTTAATTTATAATTTCAGAATAGATAAAATATATATTTATTATTAGTTAAATTACAATTAAACAATGATTACTTGTCATATTTTCAAAAAATAGATTGGTGTAGTAAAGCTTTACTTTAAATTTACAATGATCTATTAAAAAGTATAATGGTCTTATTGTAGAGGGGCCAACTATATTATTAAGAGTCGTAGTCTTTTCCTTAATGAAGAGAAGATTAATGATTTCTTAAATTATATTCATTTTTTTTAATAATATTAAATTGAAAATGTTAATATTATTGTATTTGTTTTTTATTAATTTTTTTTTATATTAATCAATAAAATAAGGGTGTTGTCCCTTATAAAATTATAGTTTAAGGGTGTAAAATAACTAACAACAAATTAACTTAAACAACTATTACCAAAGAAAAGTAGAAATTGTTAGCAACAACTACCAACAAATGGTCTACTAACATATTCACAACAAGATATAACAACACACTATAAGTAAACGAAATGTTCACCTTGGAATCCAAGTCCAGAGAGGAAATAGTAGAGCCTAAAAAACCAAGAAGTAAATAAACTTTTGTATTGGAACCAAAGTCCAATTTACTAATAAACACAAAAAAGAAAGTTATGTTGAAAAGCCCCTGAGGGCCAAGAGCAATATAAACAAAATATAACTAGGGAGAATTAAGCATGACCAACAGATTTTATGTAACACCTCGACTAGAAGAGTACATGACCCCAAAAAAGCCATGTCTAGCACATGTTTGTACACAATAGGATCCAAATGAACTAAACATAGGTGTCATCCATCAATATAGATAACTGAGCTCTCTTCCTTTAGGAGAGTTTGAACATTAATTGGAAGAGAGTCCTTCCTCCAACATCTCAATTCTACCATATTGTAACTGAGTGCAACCATGACATCATCTACCATATTGCCCTGAAGACATGATTAATATCAAAGAGATCCAGTCTTAGGAGTTTGTGATTATCCCCCACAATTTCTTCAATAGACTAGTTGACCCAGGATAGGCCTTTAACTACATCAATAATGAGTTTTGAATCACCTTATATTCATCTAGTTACCTAAATTCGATTGAGAGAGCGATTCTAAGACCCTATACGAGGCCCATTCCTTCAGCTTAGTTATTTGTATTATTTTGAAGCATACCACTGTAAGCTGCCACCATCTCTCCAGAATCCATTCTGATCTCTCCTGCAACAACACCCCACTAAGGTTGTCTTGTAGCCCCATAAAAATTTAGTATGAACCACCTTGGTCTAGGGGGAGTCTATTTAGTGTTCCTCCTCATTCACTTCAAGATATCAAATCAGACATAAAATTCAACAAGGCTCCAATTCTTAGCAAATCTATTATCAAGTTGGGATGGAGGGAGGGAAGGGCAAGATCAAGTGGTAACTACAATATTTTCCATAAGAAACTTGTAGAAGGCCCTAAAAACTTCTTCAGTTGGATTCTCCACTCGGAAGATCCTGTGGTTTCTTTCCTTCCATATGCTTTAGCCTAGATGAGGGAGGATCTGATTCCTATCCAATCTAAAGTGAAAGGTGTTGAACCTCTCCATTCATAACCCAATCAATTTGAAACTTCTGCAACACCATATTATATAGGGTTTGCATATAAGTACAATGGACTAGAAGTTGGAAGGCATTCTCCTCTTCATTCTTATAGAGAACACAAAGGTTAGGCACCTATAAACCATGTTTAACTTTGTCTATGTCTGGGCCTTCAAAAAATAGATTGGTTTGTACACTCTTGCCAAACAACGTCCTCAAAACCCTATCACTTGTCCTAGAAACTTGAAGAATAGTTAAACAAGATTTTACATGCTCTCCTCCAAATGAAGGTTTGTTTTAAAGCTCAAGGCAGAGTCTGAATTTCTCTGCAAATCAGTAACACACAACTCTCCAATTTTAAAAAAATCTATACCAACATCATTCAAGAAGATTTGGGCTTGAACAGTCAGAAATAAGTAGCAATGTTCCTTACCAGGGATCCCTCTTGGAATCCAACAGAAGGCGATCTGCAAACTTCCATAGAAGAAGAACGACATCATTTCAGTTGCCTAAAAAGACATGCCCATAACTTAAAATAACTTAAGTTCACTTAAGTTGCATAAAAAATCATGCACACAACATAAGGTTAGAATTGAGAACAAGCTAAAGACCCCAATATTTACCCAATGATGCTTTAAGTCCTTTTCCTCTTGGATAATCCAAGGAAAGAATAGTCAATGTGCTGCTAATTCTCATGATTTGAGTTAAGGACATTACAGTATGTTGTATTTAATTTTTTAAAATATTCAAATAATATGGAGGTATATTTCAAATTGAGTCAACCAGTTTAGAGAGAAAAAATAAGAGTTCAACATGCCTATATATTAATGGAAGCCATCAATCTGATTGGAGATCACATGGATTCGATTTTAGTTTTAGTGGACGAAATAATTTGTAATAAAATTTGCATTCATGCAATCAAGCTATTCCTAGGGTAGAAGCTCGGCTAATTTCCCTCATTTATTTTCATGCAATTACTCTATAAATAGTATAAACATCATTTGCACTTGGATTTCGGGGTATAGAAAGTCTCATGCTTGCATATTGTTGAAATTTCCATGTAGTGTTACTAGTAATTTGGAATTTCATATCCATTCCATAGAATTTAGTCTACATATCTTGCTTTTAAGTTACTAGTGAATTATTTTTCCAAATGTACAAACTTTGTTTTGCAGTTATATTCAAAATAATCGTGCCTTTATACCAAATCCTTCATTAATTTACCAAAGTATTTGTTTCTTTATGCTTGATAAAATCCACACATATAATAATGAAAACAATATAATGAAGATGGATTTCACACAAAACAAGAAATGTTCATGGACCAAGATGCCCTAATATCCAATATAAGCAAAAATAGAGTAATTACTTGAAGTAGGGTAACACTATACAACACTCCTTATGGAAGAAGTCACTCCATGCTATTGTTGGAATTATATTGGAATGATGTACTGAGAGGGGAGGGGTGAATCAGTACCTCTAAAACTTTTCTTGGTTAACCCATTAACCCTTAGTCATCAGTTTGTAAATTCTCTTATCTAACTGTTCATCTTTCTTTATATATATGCAATCATAACATAATTTCTTTAATATATTTACCATACAAGAAACATTCATGAAAATAGATAACACATGACACAAGATATGATATCGTAGAAAACTCATGTTAGGAAGTAAAAACTGCGATGGGGATTGTTACCCACAAGACTTCACTATCTACAGATAAGAAGGGGCCTGTTAAGGCTTACAATTGGTCACTTCTGATGACCTACCATGTTAAGAGTATTACAGTGGAGACCTGTTAAGATCTACTTCGTTTGAAGCTTTAGCAACACTATTAAGTGTGCACTCTGTTAAGAGATTTGTAAAGAACAGTTAAGTCCACCTTCTACAAAAGTATTTTAGATGTGATGCACTTGTTAGAATGCAACTATATAAGTCTTTGATCTGATGATGTATGCAATCTCCAATTGCTGATAACATATCCAATAAAGCTTCCTATGTATGAGTAATCACCTTTCCATGATTGAATAATACATTTGTCTGCTCGTCGGTAGCCTCTGTGTGTTCTTGATAACTAGTGTGACCTGTTTTTGAACTTTGCATGAACTTTGCCTTCTGCTCCTTAGATGCTCTTCGTGGCTATCAAAAATAATGAATTCATAATTCACAATTGATTGAACATCTATTTATACTAGATTCTAGCTCAATTCTTGATTCACGCATTTGCAAGTCAACTCTAGATCCAAGGTTTACAACTTGACCTTGATCTTTAGTTAGATTTGTTTTAGATCCGTTAGTATGCTTTAAAACATTTACAATATGCTTGCTTGACCCTCAAGTAATGATTTAAAACAAATTAAAGCTCTATAAATAAAATTACAATGCTTTATCTGACGTGTAAAACTCAGATCCACTATTTGCGGGTTCTCTAACTAACTGTCGGTTCTGTTGGTCGCTCTGCGCTGTCAATCTGTCGGTTTTCTTCGTCGTCGGTGTTCCTTTCTTGAACTGTTCATTGGGTATGCTTTTTCTGTGCTCTGTCAGTTCTGTTCTCAAAATTGTGTCGTCGGTGATAATCTTTGTGTTATGTCATTGACCCGTCGGTGATGTCCTGTTTACTTCATCGGTGTTAACACTTGTCAGTGTTCGTCGGTCAATTCCATACTTATCATTTTCTCGTGACTTTTTGTTCTGTCGGGTATGCTCGATGTCTGCCGGTTATGCTTGCAGTCCGCCGGTTATGCTTGTACCAATGATCTCTGTCAATATTTTTCACTAAGTGTACTAATGGCAAAATAATGTCATCAATCTCCCCCTTTGACATTAGTATCAAAAACATGATATGTGCAACATACTGAATGTATTAGTATGTACACCTGT
>MU226236.1:785355-795706 GCA_018584345.1 Thuja plicata
TTTCTTGCCTCAGCCTGTTAGCCTCAATGACCTTGTCATGATGTGCCTTGATACTGTCTGCATTTGAGGTTAGGCTTTGTGCACTCGTTGTGACATTAGAATCTATTTCTGCTAACTTGTCACTATTGTCTTTTATAAACTTTTTCAAGCATGCACATCTTTTGAACTAAGGTAATTGCCTTAGCAATCATTGGCTCTAATTGATCAGTTAGTTCAGAGAGATTTACTTTGTTCACTGCCACTTCTTGGCTAATCTTATCAATTAACTTGTATTGATATTTTTTCTCTGCTTGTTCTTCCATTGCTTGTTCTGCATCTATATTTTGATCTGTGATGGCGTCGGCAAGAACATCAATATGCTCCTTAACTGTAGCATTTGGTTCAAGTTTCATCTCAGGAACAAGTTATTGGAGAATGTCTCTTGCCTTGTCAAATGCTATTTTTTCCCTGTGTTCCTGTATCATTTTCTTCTGAATGGATTTCCTTTGGCATATCACTCCAGACTCTTGAAGTTTATCACTATCCAAAGTAGTAATATCCCAGTTTGGGACTTCTATTACTTCATCCATTGTAACAGCCAAGATGTCTTTCTTCAATGTTTTCTTCTTCTTCTTCTTTGGCTGGGTGGCAGATTGATGTATAACCATTTGTAATCGTTGAGATTGGGTTGACCTGGTAGGTGAGGGTTGAGAAGATGAGGCATCCTTTTGTTTCTGTTCTGAGTCCACCGGCCGTTTTTGTGAAGAGGTCTCCTCATTGGCCTTAGGTGTATCAACATATATATTTTATTTTTGTTGTGTGCCTTCATCTTGCTTGACTTCTTCACACTTATATTTTTCTTCAACCTTTCTCAATGTATCATCAATTTTGTTATCTGCATCTTTGTTTTGATCATTTGACACTTCTTGTTGATTGTCAGTTGCATCCTTCATTTCTGTATCTGTATCCTTTTGAGTGTTGGATGCATCTTTGTTTTCATCAGTACCCATATCCTTGGGTATATCATCATCCTTTTTAGACGATTTATCCTGGCTTGATTGAATATCAATAGCATCTATTAATATATTCATGTTTGTTGGTGTATTGACTGTTGCAGTGTCAATATTTGAATCTTGTCTGTCGGTATTACCCTTTGCAGTATTTATGTCTTCATCTTTTTGTATTCCTACTGCAGGGTCTTTTCCTTTTGTGTCATTGACAATGTTATCTAACCATGATTCATCGTTTATATCATCATCTAAGTTACCTTATATTGTTAACTCTTCTTTGGTAACTTCTTCATCCTCTAAACTGATGTGAATTGGACTTGCTGGTACTTGATTTTCCTCACTGTTTTTAGGCCATTCTTCATCTATAATATCAACCTGTTTCTAGCCAGTTATTTGAACTTCTTCACTATCTAACTCAGTTGTTGAGTTATTTTTCTGAGTGACAGTTTCCTTCTCATAACTGCTCTCCTCGGTAGGATTGAGTATCTTGCTCCATTTATCATGAGCTTCTTGTTCTAGCTCTATAAACTTCTCTTCAAGAAATTTGTAGGCTCTCATTTTGGGTAAGAAATTTTTCTCATATTTCTCCATGATTTCATTTATTTCTTCCCTTTTTGATTCAGGAGGCATAAGAGAAACAACTACTCTTTCTCTTATCCTTTTCTCCTCATGGAGTGCAAATGTGAACCTAGAAGATAGTCTAATCAACAGTTTTTGAGGTACATCACATGTAGTGAATTGAAGTGGGACATAATAGTGTTTGCGCATTTTAGCTATAATTGTATCTTCAATTTTATTCTGTTCTACAGAATCTCATCTCAACCATTTCCTAATCTTAGGATGTCCAATAGATGATGCTTCTAAAATGTACTTACAAACTTCATCAATGTGTTTAGTAGTTGATGTCACCTTTGTTGTTTCCTTAGCTTGTTCAATTGCAGTGTTAGGCTCATCTATAGCCGAGTCCTCTATATCCTCATTTGTCTGAACAAAATTTCTCCTTTTGGTAGGTTTCCCAACTGTTGTTTTCCCTTTGGTGTGTTAGGTTACCTCTTATACACCTTTCCTTTTACCATGGGAGTAGGAGTTGCATCCTTTACTGTCTGACTCCTCGTTCTTGACTTCTTAGGTGGAGGAGGAGGTGGTGAATCAAACTGTTCTTCCTCTGATTCATTCTCTTCTACTGTATCACTGATGGGTAACTGGTCCTCGGTGATTTCCTCCTTGCCCTCTTGTTCCTCTTCACCTTCCTTTTCTTCTTCACCTTCAGAAGATATATTTAATTTCTTTTTCAAATTCTTCACCATTCTGCCTGACTGTTTTACAACTTTATTGATAACAAGATCTGTTTTAATCTTTTGTTTGGCCTCTTCATAGGTGCCAAATCTTTGTTTCTTGTTGTCCACTGGTTCATTCAGTAGTGCCTAAATGCACTCATTGGCTAGTCCTACTTTGATTTCATATTCTAACCATGTAAGCCATGACTTCCTAGGTACTACAGCTTGGATGTATGTGAAATCAGTATCTACCATGAAACATATATTTTATTTGTGTTCCTCTATCAGATTTTCAGGAATCCTTGTTCTTGATTGCAATATTTCCTTGATGGTTTTGAAATACTCATGCATCACATTATCAAAATCTGTTCCTAGTGATTCTATGAATTCACCTATCTGAATGGTTATAGGTCTTCTTGTGTTCCATACAACTTTTCCTATTGAAGGAAAGTATTCTTAAAAGTAAAAGAATATGCACATTATGAGGGAACCAAACTTACAAGTGTTTGTTCTTGTTGATCTTATAGTGCACATGTTCTCTAGTTGATGTAATAGGATCTCTGCGAGATCCATCTTCTTTCCCTGTTTGATGATCTTGTAAGTCGTTCTCATAGCAATACTTGATATTCTATTCATTCTGCTTGCTTGGAAGATTTTATATCCAACAACACATGCTCCAAACTTTAGCTCTACGTCGGTAATAGTGTTGACCTTAAGTGCTCTTTTGTCTGATTTAGCACCAGTCAATTTTTCAACCTCTGCCAGGGATGGGTGCTTGTGAGCTTGGGGTTTGTCAGTCGTAGGATAACCAGTAATCGCGTGAATAACATCCCTTTTTATTGGCTTTGGCTTATTAAGCCATAGATTCTTGTTGTGCATTCTACTAAGAACAATCTTTATCCACTCTATTTTGAAGACTTTGGGAAAATGCAGTGCATTCGTGAGTCCCTTTACTTCCAGATGTTTATTCTCTTCTTTGAGCTTTCCAGCATCATCACATAGTTCCCTGTAGGCATTATCTAGGTCTAGATCTCCTATTTCTGAGATATTGTAGTGTATATAGGACCTCACGTCCTCTACCAGCAAAACCCTAGGTGGGATTCTGGAGAATGCTCCAGAATCGTCAGGTTGTGATGCAATTTCTGGGTGTAGCTTGAATTTGGGTTCAGCACAAGAGCCTCTGCTAACAAGCTTGAATGATTTATTCTTGTCTTCCTTAATCTTCTCAACTCTAGAAGTTGATGCCATCATTTTTCATAATTTTAGGGCCTTTCACAAATAAAACAGTGCGGTCGGTGAATGTGATTACTTACGAATTCTCTGTGATTGCCTATGAATGTGAATTTGTGTCAAATTGATTTTTGCTGGGTCGCACTCCAAATTGCTTGAAATCACTCTGCTCTTCTCGAAAATCGTGGGTGCAAAAATGAGTTTACCCGTTGGGATTTTATAACCTTTTTGTGCCCTAAGTTGTCATTAATGCTTACCAACTCGTCGGTATATAAAGACTAAGTTTGTCGGTAGAGACATTCATAACATCTTCAGTTTCTATGCAAAGCGTCGGGGTTGCTAGTAGCTTTGGTGACTTCATCGATGATAGTCGATAAAGTGGCGAAGACAGCTTTTGTTGCCTCAAGGTTCATGGATGTCCGTCGGTTTACACTTAGCTTGTGTAATGAACGATAAATTCTGGTAAGTAGTGATAAATTTTGTGTGTGTTCACCGATGCAAATTGTGCCCAATAACTGATGGTTTCTTTTCAATATTTTAACAAACAACAATATATTTACATCTTTATTCATGCTAATACTTCAATATGAACTATGTGTAATGGAATCGATGCATAATATAACTTGTCATAATGCAGTTCCGTACATACTTGTGCATTTTAGTTGGACGTAGTGATGTCACTGGATCCATTGGATGGGGTGTCATCATTTGAATTTCTTGTTCCTGTACCTTCAGTGTTTATGGCTTTTACCCACATCTTGTTTCTCATTCTCTTGATGCCATCAATGGTATTTCCATTGGGATGAGTACTTGTATCTGTCAGTCAGTTTTTTCAATCTTTTATCACATGTCCAACCTTATGACAATGCAAACATGCCATACTTGGATTGGTCCAACCTCTTGACCTTCTGCTCCACTTTCTCATACAGTTGGCAGCAATATGACCATACCTTCCACATGCTGTGCAGTTTATCCATGTGTTATAGTCCCAAACATATGAGTTACCTACTCTTGTTGGTTTGTGGCTTTTATCAGTTTCTTTTGGTGGCTAGGCCTTGTTGTTCTTTTTCCAACATTCTTCATGTGTATGACCATTCATCTTGTAGGTAGGACAGTACTTGTCCATGTAGGTTTTCCTCTTTGGATTTGTCACTTTGGATCTGCATTCATATGCCTTGTGTCCTTTATTTTGACATTTATAAGCATTACCAATGAAAGTAGATTGTGCTTGAGAAATACCTTTCATTTTGTTTATGCAGATGTTTGAGGTGTGGTCGGGTTTTCCACAGTGATTGCATGACAACCTCTTGGATTTTGGATTTGTGAAAGCATTCCTTTGCTTTGGTTGATTAGAAGATTCACCATTCTCGTTGTACCCTAATCTTGTGTAGTTGTTGACTCTTCTTTGTCCATCAAGAAAATCATCCATCCTTTTGTTGCTTTCTTCAACCTTTTTGATCAATTTGTTGTGTTGATTTTGGATTTTGATTTCATGCTTCAATTTTTCATTCTCTTCTCTTAGCTCACCGATAATCTGTATTCTTTCAATGAGTTCTGTATTTAGCCTGTTTGCTTCTTGACTCATAAGAATAATCTGGTTGGTAACCTCATGGTGATGCTCAGTAAGTCTTTGAATCTCTGATTCTTTCTCTTGCAGCTTCTCTGTTATTTTCCTCCTATCATCAATGGCTAGTGTTTTTTCATAATCATCTTTTCTTGCATCATTCATGACATCAATCATTTTTACCATTTGAGTTTCTTGACCGATTTGTAGCATCTTGATTTGCTCTGTCAGATGTAGATTGACCTCTTATAGACTTGTGATTTCTTCTACTGATGCGTCTGAAGCTTTGCTTGTTCATGATTCTGGTGTATCAAAGTAATCTTGTATTTCTAATTCTTTGTAGTCCTTCTCATTCAGCCTGGTTGCCCTAATCTTTCTTTCATTAAGAAGTTTTCTTAACTTGATTCTTGCCTCTTTATACTGCTCATAGTTTATCTGCATCTATAGCTGCTCATTCTCAATAGTCATGTCTAGTCTATACTTTTCCATTGCTCTGATCTTTTCTCTAAGTCTTTAAGATTTTCAAGAAGGAGACTTAGCTCTGATACCAATTGTTGGAATTATATTGGAATAATGTATTGAGAGGGGAGGGGTGAATCAGTACCTCTAAAAATTTTCTTGGTTATCCCATTAACCCTTAGTCATCAGTTTGAAAATTCTCTTATCTAACTCTTCATCTTTATTTATGTATATGCAATCATAACATAATTTCTTTAATTTGTAACCATACAAGAAACATTCATTAAAATAGATAACACATGACACAAGATATGATATCGCAGAAAACTCCTGTTAGGAAGTAAAAATTGCGGTGGGGATTGTTACCCACAAGACTTCACTATCTACAGATAAGAAGGGGCCGGTTAAGGCTTACAATTGGTCACTTCTGATGACCTACCCTGTTAGGATTATTACTGTGGAGACCTGTTAAGATCTACTTCATTTGAAGCTTTAGCAACACTATTAAGTGTGCACTCTATTAAGAGATTTATAAAGAACGGTTAAGTTCACCTTCTACAAAAGGATTTTAGATGTGATGCACTCGTTAGAATGAAACTACATAAGTCTTTTATCTGATGATATATGCAATCTCCAATTGTTGATAACATATCCAATAAAGCTTCCTATGTATGAGTAATCATCTTTCCATGATTGAATAATACCTTTGTCTGCTCGTCGGTAGCCTCTGTGTGTTCTTGATAACTAGTGTGATCTGTTTCTGAACTTTGCATGAATTCTTCCTTCTGGTCCTTAGATTCTCTTTGTGGCTATCAACAATAATGAATTCATAATTCACAATTGATTGAACATCTATTTATACTAGATTTTAGCTCAATTCTTGATTCACGCATTCGCAAGTTAGCTCTAGATCCAAGGTTTACAACTTGACCTTGATCTTTAGTTAGATATGTTTTAGATCCAATAGGATGCTTTAAAACATTTACAATATGCTTGCTTGACCCTCAAGTAATGATTTAAAACAAATTGAAACTCTATAAATAGAATTACAATGCTTTATCTGACTTGTAAAACTTAGATCCACTATTTGCGGGTTCTCTAACTGACTGTTAGTTCTGATGGTCGGTTTGCTCTATTAGTCTGTCAATTTTCTTTGCCGTCGGTGTTCCTTTCTTGAACTGTTCGTCGGGTATGCCTTTTCTGTGCTCCATCGGTTTTGTTCTCAAAATTGTGTCGTCGATGATGATCTTTGTGTTATGTCATTGACCCGTCGGTGATGTCCTGTTTACTTTGTCAGTGTTAACACTTGTTAGTGTTTGTCGGTCAATTCCATACGTAGCATTTTCTCATGACTTTTTGTTCTGTCAGGTATGCTCACTGTCTGCCGATTATGCTTGCAGTCTACCGGTTAGGGTTGTACCGATGATCTCTGTCAATGTTTTTCACTAAGTGTACTAATAGAAAAATAATGTCCTCATCTATATCTCCAAGAGATCCCAAATACAATACAATATTCCACACACCTATCCTTACAATGATAATCACCTCCTTTATATAGACCTCAAGATACAATAGGAGATAATCCTATTAAAGGCCTACTCATCACCTAATATAATTAATTACAAGTTATCCACATGACCTAAATTAAGGGATGTGCATCATATATCAACATCTCCATCCATCTAAATACATCATAATATCATATCCCTAGGTACTTTACAGTGTTTAACCTATTCAATCCTTGTGTACTTGTATTATCGAGTCTTTGATTTTAGTTAAACAATGCAAGTGTGTAGTCTAGGATTGATTCAAGTCAAAAATATAAAAATCATTTGCCTTAAGTTGAAGAGCATCCTAGCATTTTGCATTAGGCGGATCCAAAAAGATAAACTTCAATTTTATTTAGCATGAATGGGAATCACCATAAAACTATGGTAATAATTAAGAATAACAAGTATATATTGCCCATAGTAGGTTAATTTTATTTTACAAAAAAACCTCCCCTTCTAATTTGAAGGGTCATTCTAGTGCACATCTATCCCAATTTAATTTGCACTAAAAGGTGTGAATTAAGGTGCTAACAATATTGAAGTAATAATTTTAAATTTTATTGTGGTTTTGTTTATTATATGAATGTTAAGTTAATTTCTCTTAGAATGCAAATATGTATATTTATAATTTATTTTGTTTATGGACAAACCCAACCCTACATTTTTTTTAACCAAATCTGTAAACCTAACCCCCAAACCTGAACTAGAATGATAACTTAATTTAAAAATTAATGTTGGGTTTTGCTACAGTATCTCTTGGATTCTTGAAAGTTTGAAACAATGATGAAAACCTACTGTATTGCTGGAGGAAACCTTTGAATGCATATTTTAGTAACAACTGAATATCATATACTCAGCTAAGCTCCAGTGGCATGTCCTTCACAATCTACTACTTAATATCATATACTCAGCTCATATCCAGTGGTATGGCCTTCACAATCTACTACAAACAAACTGGCACACACTTCATACTAATGAAATTAATTTTACCCAAAACTAGAGTCTTTTATTATGGCACGCTTCACAGATCTGGACGACTTCTATTGGTGTTTTTGAAATTTTAGGACATCATTTTTTATCATTACAATATTTTTCATTGATTTCCTTTTGGTGACCGTGATGAAAAGGTGGGAATGGTGGACTTCAATCACTAGTTTGAGGGACTACAATGATGTTCTTCACACAAGAATAACTAGGCCTTCTCGAGGATCATCCTCATTGATCCAATGCCAACTTCACCTAATCAGAGTGCACAACTGATTTCTAATGCCACCACCCTCTCTATACCTTTAGAAACCACTTCATTTCCCTCTTCCAATCCATTGGATTCATCCATTCAAATGGATCAAGCAAATATCTCTTACTAAGTGCTAACTAGACAAATCACCAAAAATATACCTCCTTGCTGCCTCTAGATAGACCCACACACAAAGAGGTGTAACTCTTGAATTGGAACAAAAATTTGTGATTTCTCCGGTTAGACTTGGAACAAGTTGGATCTCTCAAATATATCCAAATATTAGTAAGATCCAATGGTTGAGTTGGGAGATACGGCCCCCGCACTGGGACTGTTTTATTTTGAGTCAATCTTTCATTCAAACATGCTTAATTAGTGATCACCTTCTTCTCAATTTGACCTTCCCTGCATAAAAACATGTAATGGAACATATAATACATTGTATTAGGTATTTCCCACAAGTAACATCCACCATAGACAGTGGGAGAGCCTAGGGCATCATAGAAGCTTCAAAGTAATTTGTTGATTGCACACAAAGTTAATCTGGACAGTCAATACAAACTTGACTTCCCTTGATTCAAAACTTCATAAAAACACACAGACTTGTATGGAAATGATAAACAACTTAAAATACTATCATTTCACTCCTTTTCCAATCAAATTTGTATTGAAAAGAGAGTTTAACAATGCCAAGAAGGATGACTGTTCCTTACGGCAGCAAGCAATCACTTTGCAGAGAATTTAATTTCATTGATTCAAAACTTTGTTTTACATTTCTTTCCTCAATAAATAAAAACTCTCAAAATCCCTACCACTCTTCCCACATACCAAAACTCACACTCAAACCAATCTAATAAACCTCTACCAAAGCCGGCCAACTACTTGAAACCGTTACGGTCAGTTTTGATGAATGTTAAACATTAGTTTTTTGTTTATATTTGTTATCTAGTTGACAACCTAGTTGTCAACTCGAAAAATCCTTATCTTTTTACATTTTATCAACCTTTCCCAAAGGATTTAGGAATCCCATCCTACTCTAGAGCCGTAAACCCTTCTAAAACCCTTACATAAGCCTTCAAAGGCCTATTTTGTGAATTTGGGCAAATTTCACATTTTTGCACTTCATGTGCATTTACATCATTTTGACGGCTCTAGTGGCCAGTTTACATCCATTTGGACCTTTATAGGTCATTATCATAATGCAACTAACCTAGGATCAACCTAATCACCCCTAGTGACCCCTAGGATAAAATCTGTCATGGAAACACTTCTCTCCATCGAATGCCCTAGCCTACTTAGTTTGCCAAAAGTGTCCCTATCTTCCTTTGTTAGTCCCGTGCTGCTTCACTTATGTTGAGTCCTTGGGAAATGTTGGTAATGGTGCCACTATCAAGTACAACAAAAGGTTCAAGAGGAAAATAAATAGCATCAAACCCTGCTCCTTGCATACTTGTTATTCACTACTAAGATTTCATACATATAATAAATTATACAATCTCTGCTAAATAGCACTTGGAGTATTTTGTTCAAATATGATGGATGCCTTCGGATTGGCTGATGCTTAGAGAAAACTATTATAAGAACGAGAACCAACATGCTGGAATTTTTTTTGCAATTGACGCTAGTTGTCAACATTAAAATATAATCAAAAGACCGTTGGATGTGGTCAAATTATTTGCTTATTAAGATGAGTCCTTCAGATGAGATAGAGTATTCTTCCTACAACTCAGACAAGGAGATAAGTGGTTTGTCTTGGAAAGGGGTTTGACTACCTTAAAGCAGTGTAGCATTTATGTCAAGAAATATTACTGGTGTACCATATAGCTAATCTGAGTTGCATCCAATTTAGTAGCAAGATCTGATAGTAGGTGTAACCACCTAAATTTGGTCTGTCGCAACTATAGACCCTATTTTCCCGAAGTGTGATCATACCCTCGATTTATGTCCAAACGACCCTGTTACTGCTTGGCATAATTCTTTTAATCAATTTAATATCCTAGGTGATTTTTATCACTGATTTATTTTAACTATTATAGCCATACAAT
>MU226236.1:805463-832572 GCA_018584345.1 Thuja plicata
ATCTATTATCTCATGCTAGTTCTTTGTTTTCATTTCATGTTTTAAAGCTAGATTGTATGCTTTTTCTCATTTTTAGTTTAAATTCAAATCAAATCCTTCATGCTAGGATAGTATTGGTTACTGATTTTGAGCATATTTCTAAGGGTTAAATATGCAACTAATCATACTCTTTCTAGTTAGAAGGCAATAGGCCGATATTAGTGATTTTGAACGTTTTGACTAACCTTTCAAGCTAATGCAATGACCTATTGAGTGTTTGCGTCATTTTCAACAGGTACCCATTTACACACACACAGTAGGCTCTATGGGACCCATCTTGTATATTATTTCCATGTGTAAAAACTAATTTAAGGGACAACTCAACATGACAGGCTTAGCTTCTGGATAGACAACATAAATATTTTATTTTTATCAATATTTGCACTGAGCTGTCTCACTCATTTTCAGGGAAGAAAATATTTGGGAGGAATTTGGCGTGCTTAACTTCCTTTAACAATGGGGATTGTAAATCATCTGACCTATGCAATACTATTAAGTGCTTAATTGTTAATTATTCAGATAGGTAACTGTGACACATCTAGGACTAGAAAACTAAACCCACATATAATGCAAAAAGAATCAAACTTTTCACATAACTTATATACATTAAATTTGATGGCGTAGGAATTTAAAGCATTCAATGACATTTAAATGCATGTAAAGTATACTTATAACATACCTTGATGCCAAGAATAGAGGGATTTACCTCAATGGTAGCAGAGTTGTGTAGGGAAAAGGAAGTCTTATGAATTTCAATTTTGGAAAGAGGTTGATTATCATGCGGATATGAAGTCCCAAATGCTGAGAAAAATAACAAAAGCAACATCTCAATAATCACTCTCGAAGCTTTCTCAATTGAATGTATGTGTTGTCTTACCAATGCACTGTCGATCCATGGCCAAGATATACAGTATAGTAAATCAAATACTACCTTAACTCATCTTTCAAGTAAATAAAAGCAACCAAGTAACACCTACTAAGATGCCTTTTGATACTCCAATTCAAACATCGGAACATGGAAATTTTTTTGCTAGCATAAATCAAGCTAATGTCATGATATGTTAGCAGAGTATTAAGTTTTTTAAGGTTATGCAAAAAATAAAGTCAACAAGAGCTGTGTAGCAGTTGGAGTCCCTACCTAATGTTAAAAAATAGAAAAAAGTATTGAGTGGTTAGCTCATAAAACACTGCTCAACTCCTTGGTGCAATTATGAATGACTAATCTGTAGTTGCAGGGAGGTGATTTGAACTTGTAACCTTATACTGAAGGATAGTATTTCTACAACCATTTGCAAAGTTGACATGAATTAATAAATCACTGCACAGACTACTTTCTGCCTTAGTTGCAGACCATGCTCTGGTGGATAAATTTGTATGGGGTTTTGTGCTTACAACAACATAAATTATTATGCTTTCCGGCAGCTAAACAAAACATCTTATTAGTAACAACCAATCTAATATATATTATAATTTTTAGAAGTACCTGGTGAACAACATTTGGTGCCTATGGTGTGAAACTTTTTATGATACTTAAACAGTCTAGGATGTAGTGGCTATGTTCATACAAAATAGAAGATAGAGGTTGAATGAAATATAAGACATATTTGAGAAAAACAAACAGGAAGAGAATGATAGAAATTTTTTTTTAAGACGGAAAGCCCAGAATAATCTAGTCTATAATATTTGTATGTCCAACGAAAGAAACTAGAGAATGTGGGTCTCTTTTTCCAATTTGGAGGTATTTAGAAAACAAGTATATATGCTATACTGTCTAATTCTGCAATATGAGTTTATAGAAAACTGTTGCATTTCTTGGACATGGTATTCTTGCTATAGATGAGAGAAATGCTATACTTCTAGTGCCATCCTCTTTGAAGAGACCCTTTACTAGTCTCCAACTGATGGATGTTGTTCAGTCATGGTGCTATTCTCATATTTTTGTGCTTTTAGCTTGACTTGAACTCATACCAATGCAAAGAACCTATAAATTGTATATATTTTATAAATATTTAATGTAGTGTTGTAGATTTGGATAAAGGAGATATTTTGTCTGAAACTGATAAATGTTCAAAGTGCCAATTCTCTTACCATCTTAAACGAAATGAAAATTCCCATAAGATCACTGTGCAATAAAACTACACAATTTTTTTAAAGTTATAAATAAATTAAAGATAATAAATAAGGAACACCATCTCAAATTGTTGTTTAAACTAACTCTATAAAAATAGAGCTGTATTTTTCTTTTCACTTCGACATCTATCAATAAGAAAGTATAACAATTCAGAAAATTTATTGGAGCACTATCAAAAAGTCATTGTACAGGTTAGTATAAATCATTAAGACTTCAACACAGTAAATGTTGGATGAATTTCTCATAAAGTTGTCTAAAAAATGAAGTGATTAACACCCCTTGCAAAACTTGGAAGATGATTTTCAGATGAAAACGTCATATAGATTCTATTCTGATTTTAATTTTCAATTGTTAAAGTGTTCTATTCACCAAAGATAGTGAAAGTAAATTTTTAACAGCTCCATGTACAAAGTATATAGTCTATTTATCTTTTAAAATAGAATGTCAATTGTAATTTGCATAAACATGGCATTTTTTGGAATACAATCAGATTTGAGAAACACTGCTTCTCACCAAGACTAAGCACATCTATGCTTGTTTCCAAGTGCTCAAGAGGGACATTTATCCGATTATATATGTTTTTCCTCTTGCAAGCCCATCCCTAGTATCTTCGCAAATGTAGTTGGGCTTAGCATTCAGAGAGCTACCTATTACCTGAAGATCTAGTGGAAAACCTTTACACTCTGTTTGTGCGTGCACATTAATGAAGCTAAATTAAGCTTGCACTTAGATCTGGGGGAGACAATTAAATACTGTTCTCTTCTTGTGAGCGGTAGCCTACCTATTTGGAAATTTCTTCATCGCGTTTATCTAGAATGGTAGATATATCAAAAGCACAATGACATAAAAGTGAAAGGGCATGCTCCTCTTGCAAGGATGGAAGGGGATTATGGCCTTTGTTGAACCATGAAGGGATTCACTAAATGTTCTTTTTATCTCTGGTGGTTATACTAATTCTTAGGGGGGCCAAAATGTCAGGTCATATTCATTTCCAATATCACCAGCATCAACAACTGTAAAGAAAATTAAAAATTGAAATTTTAGAAGATGTTGGTTATGAAATCACAGCCAACACAAACAAATTAAAGCATCACCTACCTAGGCTTCTGAGTCAGAGAGTCCCTATAGATCAGATCAGAAGTAGGGTAGAAGAAGAAGAGAAATGGAGGCGACAACCATGCTAAGGATTGACTTGGTCAGATTTGCGGTGATGGGGCAGAATCTGGCGTTGAACGTGGTAGAGAAGGGCTTCCCAATTTTTGTCTACAATTGTACGACAAGCCACCTGGACTCTCAAGGGTTTCTACAATCCCAAATATTTTGTGTTGTCGATGTAGTGGTCCTGTGTTGTGATCATCCTAGTGAAGTTCGGGGCACCTGTGAGCCAAACAACATTGGAAATTTAGTTTTTGCATCAGCTAAAACCCTAGCCGTTGCATTAAAAAATGTTTGCTTCTTTCACTATTTTGATTACCTAGTAAATTTCCCTTCCCGCTAATGTTTTTTTATGACCTTTAAATTTCCCTTCCTGCTAAGTTTTTTTTATGACCTTTCTATTTTGCACACCAAGATACAATTGATAATTGATAATTATTATTAAAATGAAATTATATATATTTCTATGTAAAGCATATAAAGATGAAATCTAAAAGTAAATATCTCATATCTATTTTTAAAAAATAAACAAATTTTAATAAAAAATTTATTAATAAAAAATTAATATAAAAAGGTATACTTTTATTGAATTTGAAGAGACATGCTTTTCAACAAACAAATCGTTCAGTCAGCCATATAATTTTATGTCTATAGATAATTGATTTACCCTATATCAAAAGGACAGGTTTGAATCCTAATAACATCTGCACCAAAAAAAATTTAATTTCAAGGAAAGAAAAAGATAACAAAGAAACTCTCGCAAGATGGAGTACGCAGTAGAGAATTACTTTTACTCTAGTAGCGAAGACTTAGATTATTCTGGAGAGGAAAGATACTTGCCAAAGAAGAGTGACATCAAGTGCTATAACACTTTGAGCTCACAAGACATCCATCGAGAATAGGAGAAGGCCATCCACTATGTTTCTTCCCTTTGTTGTTTATCCCAAGCCCACTCATGGATTCTCTTGCAACATGTAAAGTGGAATGTCAAAAAATTAGTTTCAAAATGAGTAGAAAAGTGCAAAACAATTCTGAGTTATTTCACAAGGCTTCAGTAAAAGAGTTTAGAGCTGACGAGAAGTTATATTGTTCCATTTGCATGGATGGTCAATTTATTACTGACATGAAAGCCCTTCCCTGCGCCCATTTTTATATAACATGGCTAATGGGTTAACTACATTCATATGTCAATCAAGGAAAATAGAATTGGTGCTTTATTTCATTACAAATGAACTGGATAGAACAAGCATAAGGAAAATAAGATTCCTTACTCAAACAGTGTTTTAATTTGTATAGAAGACATTGTGCTTTAATTTGTGTATTTTTTATTTATATAAATTATGAAATTTCATTACAGATGTGAAGAAATGAGCTTGTTGGGCATTTTTTAAGCTTGAGTTTTCTCAATTCAAAGATATGAAATGGATGAAGATGACAATTGATATGGATATTGTAGACAAATTTCCATTTGGATTGCAACATTCTTATGCTCCCTTCCCCTCTTAGAAGGGGAAGTAATATCATTTCCAGATTGTGAAAAAGGGACTGAAGGTAGTGGAGATTGAAGAATATGTGAATGAATCCTTTTGAAAAGGATCAAAAATCCTTTTTTAATTTTTTGAGTTATTTTATCATAAGCATCCCCTAATAGAATAATATTAGTTTTCTCATAAATATTTTGCACTAAACTTATCAGGTCTTGATCTGGAGCAATAACCACAAAAGTGTTCATATTAATCTCAGAGCTAAGAATATTTCCCTCCTCTCCAGCAACTATCATAATCAAAGGGTCAAGATCATTTGGTTTGGTCAATTTCTCAGGAATACAGTTAGAAACAGTATCATTATACCCTGATCAGAATATTGTCCCTTCGTAGCAAGGACCAAATCAATTTTTTTATCATTATCAATCCTAGCAACAGAGCCCTCGTTCAATTAGGTAATTTTTTCAGGAATACAATCACTATACTTCAGACCAAAGATTTGAACCTTTGTAGAAGGGAAAGGAACCTTAAGACTAGTGATAGAATTAGTAAATCATTTTTATCATTTTTAGCAATATTTATCTCACCAGGAGAGATGATAACATCTCTTACATTAATAGAATCAGGACAAAATTGCCGAACTAAATTGATAGTTTAATGTTTATTAGAATTAAAAGATAAGATATTCAGAGGTGACATTGTTTTACCCATAATGAAAATGTTAGATGATGACCCTCAAAAATTTGAGCCTGATAAATCCCCTATCACAGGTTGATGTGTGGTAGGATTCCTATCTGAAACCCCAATCAAGTTTAAAAGTATATGGGACAAATCATTCTCTATAGGCTTCACCCCAACTAAGGATTTGGTTGAAGATTTATCACCAAAAGGGGGAGTTCATTCAAGAACAAAAAGTAAATTTGTATCAACAATAATGTTCGATGCAAGTTTCCCTAATTTTGCATAGAATTGCTAAATTTGAAAACTCAAAAGGAAAATTGGGTAATAAAAACCAAACTAGAATCAAATTAGAAAGAGTTTGAGAGGCTTAAAAAAGGGGTTTCCATGGATAAACAAGAAATAAAGTCTTTCCAATCCAGTAAAATGCCTTTTAAAAAAAAAATCATTTGCCCTAATGAAATGAAAAACAATAACCAAACAAATTGAAGAAAAAACCTGATAATGCAATGTGTCATATCATGGATTTTCTTATGAAGATGAGAAAGAGAATTTTATCTCCCCAAACCTAGATGAAATCGCATGTGATAGTAAATCCTTTGCCTTGGTGTTATGAGGGGTAGAAAGTGCATCTACCTTTCGAACAGGGCTCCAAACTTTTGCAGGAGAGATAGTCTTTCCACCTCTAACCTCCTACAAGTCATTTTCCCTATGCCCTCCATTCTCACTCGTACCCTAGTCTTGTCCTCAAGATCCGACCCAACTGTAGTATTTCCCTCAAGATCCCCATTATTTCAAAGATATATCCATTTCTTATTAGAGCCCAATGAGATCAAATTCAGATTTAGAGCCACTGTCTTGCCAGGCCGACAATAGTTCCTCATGTTGTTGTATGAAAACAATGGAGCCCAATCACATGTCTAACCCTAGATCTCTTGCCTCCTCCATTGTTTGCTAAAAAAAAACCTAGATAAACGCTGAAGAAGGGGCAAGGGTTTCATATTTGGTCCAAGCTGGCATGACCAGCGCCTTACTCACTTCCCCTTTTTCGTAAAGCCATTGAGAAGCATGTTTGGCTTCCTCTCGAATATATAATTCATCAATCCTTGAAGCATCTATAAAATCCCCTAGTTGTCTTGCGCATGCACACCTTTCGCGTGGCCCACTACCGCCAACAGCTTGCTCATCAGATTGAATTCCCGCTCCAACTTTATTTTTGCGAACATTAAATAATGTCACTTTAGAGACGAAAATAAAAATAAAAATTAATAAGATAAATAAAAATAAAAGAAAAAATAAAATGAAGACAATAAATATTATTTGATGCAAAATAATTTTATTAATATTCATTGATCAGTCAATTAAGAGTTGTAACTATATTGGGTTTTTTGACCTTGTATTTTTTGTTTTTATTGATTTGATTAATGTAAAATATTAGCTAAAAGTGAGGCTTTTATAAAACACTTTAGTTAATATTAAATTATTGATAAAACAAATAATTTAGCACTGTAATTATGAGTCAATTAGGACTAATCAGGGATCAAATATGATTGCAAATATCATGGAGGAGAAATGCGAGAGTTTCTGATGAGTTTTTCAATATTTATTATTATTTAAGGAGCCTTTTTGGGTTTGACCTCAGTCTAGGATGCTTTTTGAACAGTTAACTTTGATGTCTTTCTTCCAGTTCCACCCCTTTTTAAGGGATTTGATCTCATACTTGGACTGAGCCTATCATAATAATGCTTATTTTTTACTGCTCACTATTTCCTTGCACATTTTTCCCTTAGCATTTCCATTATATTCAACAAAGATAGTGATGCATTAATGAAAGGAGAAAAACTCCACCGATGAGTAATGAAAGTTAAAAAATGCAAATGTTATTTTTTTTCATAAAATGTGTTAAGGCCTTAAGACTATATTGAGAGGCCGCAATGTTTTCCATGAAATAGGTATTTTTAGAGCACTAAGCCACCAAGACGACCGAATGACTCGCTTATAAGGTAGGGGTGCCATGAGGGGGTCGACTTAATTAAGCTCTATGGATTATGATCAAATTTTAAAAAAAAAGGAATAGATGAGTAATTAATAGTCATTTTTATTTGTATGACTAATTATTTAGTTGTGATTTTACCCAATGACCAAATTAGTCATTTATTTAGTCACTTAGATGAATTTTAAAATGAAACCTTAATCTAACGAGAATAGTTACCATTTAGAGATATTGGAAAATAGTGGCTAGAATAATGTTCGCACTATAAGTCTATTGACAAACACACATTATTGGTGAAATGCAACTTCTATGAATATAAGTATATGATATTATTAAATGTTAATGTGTAAAGGAGTATTAATCATTCATTTAGTCATTTTTATTATAAGGGTCACTAATTATTTAGTCATTTATTTGGTCATTTTACCCGATGACCAAATTGGTCATTTATTTAGTCATTTATATTTGTAAATTGCAAAAAAATGGTAGAACATGATCAGTTTTAGTCACGTGACTAAAATTTTTAGTCATGTGACTAAAATTTTTAGTCACCTGGTCATTTATTTACCAAATTCTACTAGTGAGAGTCTTTTCAGACCACAACATGGAGACCAAAAAGAATCAGTGCTACCATGTCGCAAATTTAAGTGGACTACACAAGGAAAAAATTTATGAACAATAGCACAGGTACAACATAACATGAAAAAAACATATAGAAGAATAGAGATATATATAGAAGAATAGTACAATAGGTTCGATTCCTTTATCACCTTGCACCAAAAAAGTAACAAGGGTCATATAAAAGAATCTAACAAACATTTAGCAAATACATTATGGGAGAAGCACAATACAACAAGCAAACACATAAAAGGCTAGCACAAAGGACAAGTCAATCAAGCGCATCACCTACTCTCCCCATCTTGGTTTATATCATTTAGGGAAGGTGGGAAAGTCACAAGAGGGACTATATCCAACACAGTAGGAATAATAGTCAGTTCCAAACAAGTATCCTATTGAGAATCGTGATGTTCGATACTAGGTGTAATTATCAGTTTTGTGGAAAGAATATGAGGTAAATCAGTATCAAGATCAATAGTCTCATATTCATCATTAGCATCAATAGGATCATCAAGAGTATCTTCTTCATCAAGATTAATCGAAATAGAAATAAAATGTAAGATATCTTCAAGTTGGGTTCACCAAAATGTAAGATATATGTGTGTGTGTGTGTGTGTGTGTGTGTGTGTGTGATGGCTTTGATATGTATGGCCTCCTAATCCAAGACAAGGAGATCCCAATTGATTAATCGAAAGGAAATGATCAATGCAAGAAGGAATCAACTAGTTATGGATAAAGAGGGGAAGAGGATCTAATTTTTCAATTATAAAGTGAAACAATAGATCTAAATTGTTTTAAACCTTAATTGAAATGAAATTTACCTTGGAGTGTAGCAGATCTAGAAAAGCCTATTTTCTGATGTCTGTATTGAGTTTCAAGAAATTCTACAACCAGATTTGGAATAGAAACGCAGATACGGACAAAACCCAGATATATTTTCCTTTTTTGAGTCAGGTAGACCTTGACCTTGACCTCTTTGCGGGGGTGCAATCATACCCTGAAATGTCGACTTTGACCTACACTGCTCCGATGGAAATTATGTTCGCGGATCCTGAAAGTTGGCCGAAAAGGGTATCCAAATCTACTCTTAGATTCGTTGTCATGTACCTATACCTACAAGAAAAATGGTTTTGTTTGTTGGGGGAGGGGTTTGCCTTAGTCAAATCCCGATTTAGGAATTAACCTTGAAATCAATATGTGAAATAGAGAATGCTAGAAAATAGTATAAGTAGATCTAAAAATGAAGCTATGATATTCAATAGATATGCAATTGTATTTCGAATATAAACAAATATGTAAATATGAAAGCTTGGACTCAATATTAGAAACCATAAACCTCCATGATTGTATGCTTGGAATCCACCTTGAAGGAAGAATGAGTGAATCTTGAGGATGCACAAAGGATCTTGAAGGAAGATCACACCATCATGATGGATAGATCTAGGGTTTGAATGATGAATCTTGAATGCTTGAACCAATTCCCTTCAAAGGCTTGAATTCTTGAATCCTTGATCTTCAATGGAGAACTTGAATGCTTGAGAGGAAGACTTGAAAACCTTGATTCAACACTTCGAATCTTGAAAACATGTAGAATAATGGATGCTTGAATGTAGACGATGATGTGCTTGTCTCCAAGTAGATGATTGCTGAAAATGAGAGGAGAGAGCTTCCTTATATACAAGTCTAGGGCACAATCTTCTAGAGAGGCCTACATAGGATAATTAAATTCTAATTAGACCTATACCCCTAGAAGTGGACCTATATTAAATATAATTTAAGAGTCATCACTTTAGAACCCGAAATAGCTGACCTGGAAATGGGAAAATGAACTTTTGAATGTCCCCCCACAGCCGACAAACTTTCCAATTGGAAAGGGGGACCTGGGTCGAGGTTGACCCTGACCTAGGTCAGGGTTGAGGTCAAGGTTGACCTTGACCCAGGGAGTTAGAACCCCTGGAAAATGTGTCAGGTGGGATAAGCAGTGCCCGGAGAGGCCCAATCAGGTTCCTAAACATGCATAGAAGATGCAGAAGGGGCATAAATGAGAGGACAACATGATGATGGTATAAAACACCCCATAAGGAGGGATAAATGTTATTAATAGGGAAGTGCTTCCATTTTAAGATGATACAAATAATAAACAAATAACCTAATTTCCTAAAACAAATTTTAAGTTTTACATAACGAATTTTACAAGCTAATATGAAATTCTTAAAGAATTAATTATAAAAATTCATTTCCTTAACAACTAATTTTTTTTCTTCCAATTTCTAAACTTTTAAAAGAGACTTTTCTAATTTCATTAAACAATTACAAAATAATGAGGAATCCTTATTTTAGTAAGGAAAATATTCTCACTCTTTAATTTGATATAAAAGAACAACATTCTTCAATTAGAACCAAAAGAAGAGAATCTGAAATAGATTCATACTCTTTAATTTCTCTAATTTGATATAAAAGAACAACATTCTTAAATTAGAACCAAAAGAAGAGAATTTGAAATAAATTTCAGCAAGAAGAGGAATGGTAAGTCAAGAAATCTACAAGAAAAGCTAAAGCGGCCCAACAAAATTGCAGCTCCTATCTTAAATTACTGGTGAGTTTTCCCTTGCGCAAAGCTAGAATGATTGGGCCAAACATGAAATCTATATATATTCTAATTCATTTAATATTATTTATTTATATAAAGGAGGCATTGAAAGTCTTTATACAAAACCAATAATAATTAATATATTTATGTACTTAGCAATGATTAATTTATAGAATATAATGGTAATTAAGGTCATGATCTAATCATAATTAAATTATATTAGAAGGATAATAATAATATTTTAAAATATTTTTAATAACTATTAGAATCCATTAGTCAATATTATACCCTAAAACCATAAGACACCCCCATGATGAACAAACTATCATAAACATGCCATAATGTAACAATCTAGAGAAGTTAGGCAAATTGGCGGCCGAAAAGACATCAAGCATCACACAAGGAAGGGCATTACACAATACAGACACCAATTTTTCATGGAGATGAACTCATTCATAGGTCTGAATCACTTCCAATTTGGTTTTCGCTCCTCAAGCCCCTATGTGCATTCTATTTTTTACAATTTTACAAGGGACTTTTCTTCCACATTGACAATGTGAAGAGTAGCTATAGGTGTTTTATATATTAGCGAACATATTTTTTAGCAAGCACTGCTACAGGCTCAAAATCCTTTTAAAGGCATCAAAGTGTGTGCATGTAGTGTTACTTTGACTTGTGATGTGCATGCCGCTCTTTAGAGCTTGTTGTGAGAATGTGTATGAAAGTCTAAATTGATTTGATGATTTGTGGCATGGTTTACCCGCCACCTTGAGCTATCATTTTCTATTTAGGGCCTCATATATTTTCTTGAAATTATTTACCTTCTTTAGGTACATTTTCAAAAGATGTTGATTATTTACATTTAAAATTTTGTTTAAATTTTTATTTTGCCAAATTTTAATTGTATTTGGGAATTTTTCATTTTTTTATTGAAATTATTTTCCTTCTTTAGGTACATTTTCGGAAGAGGTTGATTATTTGATTTTAAAATTTTGTTAAATTTTTTTTTTTGCCAAATTTTAATCGTTTTGAGAATTTTTCAAATTTATGTGATGTCTCTATCTTTGGTTTTTTGAATAATTTTTATAATGGGTTTTCTTTTCATCCATAGATAATTATTTTGAAGAGGGGGACTGTGAAAAATGGATAAATGGAATAATTATTCATCTTGATTGGCTTAATTTGTTGCAACATTTGTATGATCTTGTTCCTGCCCCTAACATACTTGATTGGTTATTTTCTTGGAATTATAAGAGAGAACATATCCCATGAGTTATTGGTATGCATGCAGATGATGACAAATTAGAATCTATTTTTGGTTTTAAGTATCCCCATGCTCTTTATACCCACATTTGGGAGTTATATGGTGATCCTTATACTTAGCCATTCCCAGATGATCCTCTTTTTGACTGTAGTGTGTCATCTCATCCTTTAGGAAGGATAGTCTAGGAGTAGTTTGAAACTTTATATGAGGACGAGGTCACTTCAAATATTCTTGATTCTTCTTCCTCAAAGTTAGTTGATCCATCTTCATTTGAAACTTCCATTATTCTTGATTAAAAAGAACATCATTGTCTCTTAGTGTTGGTTGAAGGACACATTGTTAATGCTTCATTACACGAGGTGTCTATTAGTCTTCTTGATAGGGATTCCTATTTTTCAAACATTGGTTTGTTATTTGTGGAATCTCACATTTCAGACTTGGAGGACATATTTGAGGGGTTAACTCCCCTCTTTGATGACATTTATTTTATTTCTATTGTCACATCATCTTCATCTTTGGATCTTAGTCAATATCAGTTTACACATGTAGTTTTAGTTTGTCACCCTATTTATTATTTGATTCGAGTGTGGCATCATTATCTTTCATGGATAAGGAGACACATGATAAATCTTCAAAAATCATCATTCTTCATGCTTCCATTAGCTAGCATAGCTAAAATGGGAAGAATTCTTGCATCTCTCTATGGTTTTGTTTCTTCCTAAGGGAGATAACTTGTTTGTAAGATTGGATCTTGTTTTTTCTTCAAACACTTATAATTCTTCCAAGGGATTATTCATTATGTGGGGAGTGGGGGATACAAAGTCTCTCATCTTTCCTTTTAGAGGGGGACGCCATTTGTATCTTCATGACGAATGCAGTTCTTGGTGGGTATTAGTGTTGAGACCTCCATTCATCAATCATCCTAACACTTTTGTTTATATCCATTGTCTCTTTTTTGGATAAATATTTTGTCCCATGCTGCTTTCTCCTTTTCACCATTTGCAAGAGTTTTTTTTCGCATTGCATTGTACATGGGTACCTAACATGGCCTATTTGCAAGGATCCATGGTCACACCATTTTTCATATTGCATTATTCTCCCTCAGTTGTACTTAAGGGGGGTGTTAGAGTAAATTATTATTTAATCTTTCTTAAGTTCCACTTAGGTAGACATTAGTTGTCATTACATATTTCCAAAGTACATTGTATTTTTTATTTGGGCAGCTGATGATATTTTTACTCCTACCTACCCTACGTACTCCCTCATTTAATTTGGATAGCATCCAATACATCTATTTCCTTACATTTACACATCAAGATACGTTTTCTTTTATACAAGTTACAATAAATAATTAGGTCAGTTTGTTAATACTTCCCCAATGCACAAACAATTGCATAGACCCTTGCAAAGATACACACGGTACCTTACACAATTAATTATCAAATATACATCATCAATTATGCGACAAGATCCATAATTCACGCTCACCAATCATTAAGCATGTTACATCTCTGTAGTCGGCCCCAAATAGGTCTTTTCTATTCCACACGCCTCATCTAATCTCACCAGGAATCTGAAAACCCAAGAATCACACAGAATTTTCTCTCATCTATCTTTTATCATGCCTTAATCTCATATCACATAACTCATGATCGCATCCAAGTTATCCCAAAAAATTAGAGACAATCTCTGTCATAATCCTCTGTCATTGCACTATAATCAGTCTTTACCAAAACAACTATAACTCATGCAAATACCAACATAAGATCCAATGAACTTATACATAAGGTAGAAACTCATCCCTCTACACAAATCCATGCTCACATACTCTCACACATCGTACAATGTGCGTACACATCTTCCAATCTCGCCTATACCTGTGATGACTAGTCTTTCTGAGACTTCTGTTATATCCAACTGAAACATATGTTGACATCAATGAAAAAACATGAATTTCAACACCTAAACAAAAAAAATTCCAACAATCTCCTCCTTTGGAATTGGTAGAAACATATGTGAAAATACATCAACCCAAAAGTAGCCTTCTTAATATAATCTTCTTAATATCCTCTTAACAGCTCCACCTAAAACAGTAGGGATTTTTCACTTGTATATCTCCCCTTTTGACATCAATGGAAAAGGGAACCATAGATCTTATTCTTCCCTTCCCATCCTACCTCTGGATGGTGCATCTTTTTCAAATATTCATACTTGCAACAACTCGGTGCTTTATCACCCAAATATGTTATGTTTTGTTCCTACGATCACTCCCCCTGAGGAGTAGATCCAAGCATCAAGTCTAGAGAATAATATAGCTCTAATAAATTATGGACTGATGCATTCTTGCATCATTTAGTTCTCACTAGGAGGGGTTCTCACCCCAAGCATAACTTTGAGATGTTGAAAGGAATCTTTTGACAAAGGTTTAGTGAATATATCTTCTATTTGCTCCTTTGTACTGATCTACTCCAATCTGACTTCCTTTTCTGCAACCTTGTCTCTCAAAAAGTGATACTTGATTGAAATATGTTTAGTCTTTGAATGCATAACAAGATTCTTTGACATGTTCACTATGCTTGTATTATCACAATATATAACCACTGGCTCTTCAAAGTTTATCGCAATGTATTTTAGCATTTGTTTCATCAAAACAATTTGTGTGCAATTTGTAGCAGCGGCTACATATTCTGATTCAGTAGTAGACTAAGCTGTATATTCCTTCTTATTACTTAACCCTGAAACCAACCTTTTCCAATAAAAACTGCTCCACCACTTGTGCTTTTTCTGTCATCAACACTTCCTTCCCAATCAACTTCAGTTTAAGCATGCAATGTGAAATCATCAGACTTTTCATACCATAAACCATATTCTAGTATCCCTTTCAAATATATGAATATCCTTTTAACTATAGAAAGGTGAGTCCCCTTAGGATCAACTTGGAACCTCACAACAATTCCAACTACACTAGCTATGTCTGGTCTAGTGTGAGTTATATAATGCAAACCTCCAATCATGGATCTGTATTTTGTCTAAAAAACACTTTGAGATTCATCAGTAGTAGTAAGCTTGCATCCAGTAACCATGGGTGTTCCAATAGTTTTACAATCTTCCAATAAAAACTTCTTTAGCAACTCCTTAAGATACTTGGTTTGAGAAATAAAAATACCATGTTTACTTTGAGTAATTTGCAAACCAAGGAAGAACTTCATTTCACCAATCATAGACATTTCAAATTCACTTTTCATTTCCTTGGGGAATTTGTTACTCATTTCATCATTGCCTCCAAATATTATATCGTCCACAAATACTTCAACAATAAAGATTTGATCTTCACAAGTTCTCAAATATATATTACTATCTGCATTACCTTTTCTGAAACCAAGATGTAATAAATACCTATCTAACCAATCATACCAAGCTCTAGGAGATTTTTTCCGACCATACGATGCCTTCTTCAATCTACAAACCATGTATTCATCATATGCCAAAGAAAAACCATCAGGTTTCTCAATGGAGACCTCTTCGTCTAGATCGCCATTCAAAAATACAGACTTCACATCCATCTGATATACCTTAAATTCTTTATGTGCTACAAAAGAAAGGAACAATCTCATTGTCTCTAACCTTACAATAGGTGCAAATATTTCTTTAAAGTCTATACCTTCCTATTGTGAATAGCCCTTGCAGACCAGTCTATTCGTATTTCTTGAAACCATGCCATCTTCAATCATTTTATTTCTCAAAACCCATTTAGTTCCAATTACATTCTTGTCCTTAGGTCTAAGAACCAGTCCCCAAGTGTTTTTTTTCTCTATCTAATCTAATTCTTCCTGCATTGCCTTAATCCAATATTCATCTTGTTGGAAAAATGGTCTGTGCTCCCCTCAGGATTCGTGACAAGGGACTAACCTCTTCTATAGATTCTATAAGTCTAGTTGTTGTATCGGGCATTTACAGGTCGATCTTTTGGTGCAACAACAACCACACTTGTAACAAGTGGTATCAGAGCTTGGTGAAAGGTTTGAATCCCATCGGGTAACACTGAGGAAGATATTGTTGGAAAAATGCTCAGCACTCCCCTTGAGATTCATGACAAGGGATTAAACCCTCCTATGGATTCTATAAGTCTAGTATTTATATCAGGCATTGACAAATCAATCTTTTGGTGCAACAACAACCACACTTGTAACACATCTTTACATGCATCATCAATAGTCTTAGGTTATACTTGCAAAATCAAACAAAACTCATTTCTAGCTTTAGATCTTATCATCATGCCCTTATTAACATTGCCAATAATCTTATTCTTAGGATGATTCATCTTAAGATACCTTGGTGTCTTTGGTGCTTCTATAGGCTCATCCAAGCATGTCTGAATCTAGAGAATTTGTTCTGTCTCTTAAATTTCAATATTCTTCTCATTCTTTGGGATCTCAATCTAGAACCTCATCAATTTTCACATTAGCACTTTGAACTATTTTTCTCAATCTCATATTGAAACATTTATAATCCTTACTCCTAGTATAATATCCAAGGAAAATTCCTTCATCACTTCTAGCATCCAAATTTCCAATTTCATCATCTATTTTGATATAACACATGTTGCCAAATATTCTCAAGTATTTTAGAGTAGGATCATAACCAAACCAAAGCTCATAGGGTGTCTTATCAGTACCTTCTTTGATCTAAATTTTGTTCAAAGTGTAGACAATTGTACTGTTTGCTTCTCTCCAATGCATATGAGATACATTACCTTCAAGCAACATAGTCCTGGCCGCATCCAGTATAGTTATATTTCTTCTTTTCGCAATCCCATTCTGCTGAGGTGTCCTAGGAGTAGAAATTTGTATGTATATCCCATGCTTTTCATAGTAAGAATTGAAAAAATATGATGTGAACTCTCCACCTCTATCTGACCTCAAACACTTTATCTTAAGACCCGATTCATTCTCAACTTTTCCTTTGAAATTCTTGAACTTATCAAATGCTTCAGTTTTTCTTTGTGAAATGCAACCCACATCATCCTAGAATAGTCATAAAAAAAGTATAAAGTACCTTTCATCATAGTAGGATGTAGTCTTTGTAGGACTACAAATATCTATATGTACCAGATCCAACTTCCCTCTTGCTGAAATGGATTTTCTCTGAAAGCTTCTCGTAGTTTGTTTCCCCATCACACACTCTCAACACATAGTGTTAGTAGGCTTCACATTTTTTGGCAAATCTCAAATGACATTAGTGTTACTAGCCTTATAATATTATCAAAATTTATGTCACAAAACCTTCTATGCCATAACCAACTGTCATATACCTTTGCAACAAAACAAGTTGCCTTTTTAGTATTCAGCTCAAACACATTACCTCTTGACTTAGTACCTAATGTGATCAAGTTTCCATATTGACCTCTGATAGTATATTTTCCATCCATGAACTGAAAATGATAACCCTTGTCCACAAGTTGTCCAACACTCAACAATTTATGCTTAAGTCCATCAACAAGTAAGACATCATCAGTGTTAGTTTTACCATCAAGAGAGATTGAACCAACTCCAATGATCATCTTAGGAGTGTTATCACCAAATCTGACTACGCCACCATCATATCTATCTAGTTAAATAGATTTATCTATATCACCAGTCATATGATGTGAACAACCACTATCAATGATCCATTCTAATTTCTTTTCAACATGCGAGACTATAGATTTTTCTTCATGAATAGGTTCATTGTCTTTAATTGAAACAAATCCAATTTTATTCCTATCATTTACAGAATTATCATCAAACACACCTTCACTAGCATAGTAAAATTCCTCATCCTTGGACTAATTAGACTTGTAAAACTTAGGATTATGCTTAGGAAACCTTGTAGGACATCTAAATACAAAATGACCAATCTTATTACAAGAAAAACATTTCAGGGGTAATTTTCCTTTAAAATTACCCTTACCTTTCCTTTCCCTTTTTTTATTAGAGCATCCTCTAACTCTCCTTTGGCTAATGCATATTGTAACTCTGAGTTCTCAAAGGTGGCCAGCTTAGTAATTAGGACTTCTATGTTGAAATTTTTTGTCAGTGGTATGATCTCCTCTATCACTTGCACTTTGGTCTTGTAGGAATGTGTCAAAGATCTAAGAATCTTTGTGACCACTTTATCTTCAGTATATGTGCCTCCTGAGTTTCTGATTCCATTAAAAACCTTTGTAACCCTTTGTGCATATGCTCTGACATTCTCATCATCTTGCATCCTTAGATTCTCCATTTTAGCCTTCTAATTTTGTAGTTTTGCTTGCTTAGTGTACTGATATCCTTCATATAGAGCCTCTACCCTTGTCTAGATCTTGTAAGTTGAATCAAGATCTTTAACCTCTATAAACTTTGCCTAAGAGAGTCCACTTATTAGTGCTTCCCTTGCAACCATATTGCAAGAAAAAAATTTCTTTTCTTCCTCCGTAGCGTTTCCCAATTCATCTATGGTCTTGATTAGTTCATCCTTGTTTTTAATCATCCAATAATTAATCCCCAAGAAGAACAAATGAGTTCTCACCTTGTTCTTCCGACTGTGAAAAATTTTAGCATCAAATTTTGGACTCTCCTTCCTATAGTAAGCCATCTCAGAATCACCGCAAGCAGTTAAGCTTTCTCTCAGAGGACCATAGCTATGATACTAATTATTAGGAAATATACAACTAAGAGGAGGGGGGTGAATTAGTTGTATAAAAAATAATTAAACTCTTAAACTTTAAACCAATTACTTAATACAAATCTAAACACTTCAATAACAACACCATACACACAAGTATTTTTTTGTTGAGAAAACCCTGTTAAGGAAAAAAACCCTAATGGGGATGGAGCCCACAAATAATGCACTAAAAATATTGTATCCCTATTAGGAGATCTAGCCCAGTTAGGAGCTAATTATTACATCTAGTACAAGTCCCTATTAAAGGAAAGACCTTATTAGGAGTCTTCTAAACCCTGTTAGGAGTTGAATGAAATGATGAGCTCACTGCCCGAGCACACTGCTCAAAGTGAAGGATAAATCCACCTTTTGAAGCTTAAACCCACCTTTTGGACTCACTGTCCAAAGAGAAGTATAAAAGTGATGCAGTCAAGGTCGGAGGATCTAAGAATGGATTGTCCAAACTTGCAGCAACACCAGAATAACACAACGGAATAACACACAACAAAAGATATATCAATATCAATTTTTATATTATCTCAGATCATCAAATTACATTCAACATGTCAGGTTGTAAGGTCTTCCTGGTTAGGGCCAAATACAATGAAATCACACTAAGATCTAACACCAAGATCTTCTGCAAGCATCAGGCCATTTACCATCTGCCAATACACAACAACTAACTGTAAGTTTCAGCTCCACCTTCCAAACTAGTACAAATCTGTGACACACCACACAAAAACCTCGTAGGAACTCCAAGACAAAATCTAAACTTGTGCTCGCAAGCCACCAAGCAATCTTCTTTCCTCCTAAGCCAACATGCCACTAGCTCTTCCAACTTCCTTCCACTATCTCAGATCTGTAGATCTCACAAGAACTCTTCAATCTCTTCGTATCCTACTTCTGTTCTCTACCCCTAACATTCTACCCAAACCTCTTTATAAATACTAATCCAAACAAGCAAGCCACAAGTCGGCCTTGCAATTATAATTAATTAAAATCCCAAAGAGAGACCCAGATTTAGGTCCATATAATCCCCAAGGCCATGTCAGTCTCCCACACAAATTAAATACATCAAGAAACAATTATTAAATGCACCAAGGTCGGCCCAAAGATCCATCTCCAGAATAAACAACTCAGGCCAAGGATGATCGAGCAACAACAACAACTCAGGCCAAGGATGACCAAAAAACAACAATGACTCAGGCAAAGAACACCTCGAGCAACAAAAAATGAAGCATGCACGAGCAATAGAGACCAACATGCCCGAGAAATAGAAACCTGAGAACTCCATACTTTAACCGAGTGCCAAAAAATCACAAGAAAATCAACAAGTAGCCAAGATGCTACTGCATCAGAAACCTGGGGTACAAATAAAAGTGTGTCCCACACTTTCTCACCAAAGGGAACATATGAAAAATATCAAATCTACTTCATCTTCACCAAAGGTTTCCACGTCCTCAAGATTATGAACAACAACTTCCACGCCAGCACCAACCGAACCAAGTCAGTCTGCAACTCTCCAACATCACCAACAGTAACCTCATCAAAGCACTCAAGCTTATAAAAAAAATATATTAACATGTCCACCATCTTCACTAGCCTCATCTATAATCTCATACTGATCAGAAAAACAATCAACATCTTCCTCTTCATCAGCAAAAAGATGATCTACAATTTCCATATCAGATCCATCCATCAGAGTATGAAAACCAACCACCACTGCAACAACAATAGATCTAGGGTTACCAAGCTCAACAAAAGTATTTGTAATCTCTTCCAAGACCTCAATCTTTAGCTTCTTCTTCTCTGATGAACTATAACTGATTGAATGTTTGAAGATGTTAAGTTGATGATCATGCAAGACATTAAATCAGTTAATGTATTGTATTTTCATTGATGTCAACTTGATATAATCTGTATGGTCATGGACATATTGCCAAAGACTTCAAAGGACCTATAAATCAAAGGCTATGATATCAGTAATGCATATAAGTCAAGTATTCACAAAGTGACTGCATACACTGACGGAGTGCACACCAACAGACAGAATAAAAGAACAAAGTCATAGTGTTACCCGACGACAAAATGAACAACATTACCGACGAGAAAAGTCATAGTGTTGCCCGATGAGCAAAGCACAGAGTAACCCAACGGAAAGAATCAAAGTGTTGCCTGACAGATGGAGATCCCGAAGACAACTGAAGTCAAAATGACGGAACAATCAGTTATCACCGATGACTAACTGAAGTGTTGACCGACATAACAGAGAGTTCAAAAATGATAAAATGCTTAGCTATCAAGAGCTAAAAATAGACTTAACTGATACTTATCATTTTTTTAAAAGACAAGATAAAGCCGGAGATAAGTAAAGGATTTAAAGATGCTTTGTCCAGTTGGCAAGAAGATATCTATGAGATAAAACTGGAGTTTTAATTTAAATCTAATTGGCAAGAATTATGGATCATGCCAAGAATCAAGAAAGCCAAGAAATGGTGAAAACATGTCTATAAAGAGACAACCCAATTCATTACGAATTGTGGGGTGAAGAGAAAAGAGAATAGATGCTAAAGAGATTCTGAAGAAGAAGAAAGTCTTCATTCAAACCTAATTAACAAGCTGAGGAAAGAGATAGATTCTGTAGACACCGACGAATAGTGAAACAACATCACAGAGCAGAACAGTGTGGAGCAAAGGTATTGAATTGATTATATTGATCAGAAAGGTATTGTACTTACAATAGATCTGAAAATCTGCGATTCAAGTTGTATATGTGAACAGATCACTTTAGTGTTTCAGTTTAACCACTGAAGCATCAAGTCTCTTAACTGAGCAGGACTTAAAATTATTTTGTAATTGAGATACATCCCAAGGAGTATCAAAAATTTTGATCATAGAAAGTAGCATCGGATATGCCTGATACCTATTGACAGGCCAAGTGAGTGTTTGATTAAGGATGGTAGCATTAGATGCCAGATACTAAGTGACAAACTATCTTTTGAATCCTCTAACAAGGTCACACCTAAAAGTGTACTTTTAACCTTTAACAGGGTTGGCTCTTAACCGAGCTCACTTCAGAAGAGTGAAAATTTGGGGTACCGGTCCCATTTTTTTTTCCCTTAACAGGGTTTCCACATTAAAAATCCATGTGTTATGTGTTTATGTTTCATTACTTTACTGTTTTGCATTTCACATAAGATATTCTGGATTGATCGGTATACTCTAGCTATTTACTATGTTTCGGTAAATAGAAGACTGCTTATCGGTAAACATATAGAAGAAGGGTTTACAAAGCATTCCGACAAGTAGTAGTTTGTTAAAAGTATTTCAAGGCATTCATCTTGTAGACTGAATATAACTAGAGGCTCAAAAGTGGTAATAAGTTTTAAAGGGTTGATTTAAGGATTAATTTTTGAGGCCACTGATTCACCCCCCCCCCCCCTCTCAGTTATTACTAACAATTGGTATCANGGCCACTGATTCCCCCCCCCCCCCCCTCTCAGTTATTACTAACAATTGGTATCAGAGCTTGTGTGCTTAGAAGGAAGGTTTCAAGACCTAAGCTAAAGATCTCAAGATGAGCAAATGAGATGTGCCCAAGTTGAAAAAAGACAACTTTGCTTCATGGCAAAGTAGAATAAGACTCCACTTATCAGGTATTGGAAATGATGTTACTCAATACTTATATATTGAATATGTGTTTCCCATAGGAGCACCCACAGTTGAAAAAATGAGACAGAAGCATGAGCACAACTGCATGATGATAGAGCTTGCTTCCTCACTCTCTGATGCTGAATTTGAAGATGTAAAAGCATGCACAAATGCAAACCAGATGTCAGACAAATTGAAGGTTGTACATGGTGGTGATATAAATGTTCTGAGAGCCAAGGAAAAAAGCCTTAGAGGAAAGTTTGATGATCTCAGAATGAAAGAAGGTGAAAACATCACACAGTACAACACAAGAATGAAAGAGGTAGTCAATGCTATCCGAGGAGCTGGAGGTGTACTAGATGAGGATATAGTGGTAAGTAAAATTCTAAGAAACTTACTGCCTACTTATTCTATTAGAGTATCTGCCATACAAGAAATGAGAGTAGTAGCAAATAGCAATGCTACTCTAGACCGTTTGATTGGAAGACTGATTTCATTTGAGATGAACAACTTTGATAATAGTGTCATACCAAACATAGAGTTTGGATTCAAATATTCTTTGAGAATAAGTAAATCAAGTCATAAACACACTATGAGAAAAGATAGTGATAGTGAAAGTGAAGAAGAAGATCTTGATGAAATTGAAGCACTTATGGCTAGAAGAATGTAGAGAGGCAAAGGTAAATACAAAGGTAAATTACCACTTATTTTTGTTTAATTGTAAAGAGATTGGACACTTTGTTGCAAGATGTCCTAACAGAAGAAAAGATGACAGAAATAATGACAGGTCATTAGAAAAGAAGTATGACAGAGGTGATTACAAAAGCAACTGACAATCAGAAAGAAGAGATACCTGAGACTACAAGGACAAAGGAAAGAAGGACAGTTACCTAGCTAAATGCAAAGATGATGATACTGGCACCGAATTTAATGAAGACATCGAGATGGTGTTTGTGGCAGTAAAAGATGATTCAGATGATGATGAAGAAAGGTATGTAGAAATTGCACTCATATCTAAAGTTAGTAAAAATGATGTCTAGATCATAGATAGTGGTTGCACTCATTACATGACCGGTGAGAAACAAAATTTTGATACTTTTGAATACTATAATGGTGGTTTAGTAAGAATGGGTAATGACACACCTTGCCCAGTTGAAGGTAGAGGAACTATAATGCTGAATAACCTGATAAAATGTGAAAATGCTTATTGGGTGAAAGGATTGAATTATAATCTATTGAGTGTTTCTTAGTTGAATAATTTAGGTCACAGAGTAGCATTTGAAAATAAGAAGAAAAAGATCTTCAATGAATCAGGAAATCTGATTGGTACCGGTGAGCAGACAAAAGGTAACTTATTCTATCTGAATGATACTGACACCACTTGCTTAATGGATAGAAACAAAGACATATGGTTGTGGCACAAAATATTGTGTCATGTGAACTTTGACAACATGATAAAGATAATAAAAAAGAGAAATGTAAGAGGCTTACCAACGATGACCAAGCCTGACAATATCATGTGCAAAAATTGTACAAAAGGTAAGATGAAAAAGTCTAGTTTCAAAAGCAAAACCCATACATTTGATGTCATTCTAGAATTAGTCCATACTAACCTATGTGGACCTATGAGGACAAAGAGTTATTATGGTGATAGATATTTTATTCTTTTTTTTGGTGATTACTCTAGAATGATGACAATGATGTTTCTAAAAGATAAATCTTAAGCATTCAAGATGTTTAAATGGTACAAATCAATGGTAGAGAAGCAAAGTGGTAAATAATTGAAATGCTTAAGATCAGATAGAGGAGGGGAATTTAGTTTAGATGAATTTGCTAACTTTTGTAATGAGCATGGAATCAAAAGACAGGTCTCTGCACCGAGAACACCACAACAGAATGGACTTGCTGAAAGAAGGAACATATCCATAGTTGATTGTGCAAGGACACTAATGATAGAGAAAGGGATCACCCAAATCTTCTAGACGGAAGCTGTCAGTACTATTGTTTACACATTGAACAAAGTACAATTGAAGAAAGACACCAAGAAGACACCTTATGAGATATGGTATGGATACACACCCAATGTAAGTTACTTCAAAAATTTTGGTAGTCGATGTTATATCTTAAAAGAAGATAGAAATGGAAAACTTGACTCCAAGAGTGATGAATGAATATTTCTAGGGTATTCCACCAAGAGCAAGGCTTATAAATGTCTCAATAAACCCTCTAACAAAATTATTGAAAGTGAAAATGTAAAGATAGATGAATTTGCAGAGAAGAATTAAAAGGAAAGCACAAAAGAACCAAAGGACTACAACAGGTTTGTTTACAATGAAGAACCTGACACTCTAACTGACCAACAATGTAGAGCTCCTGAGCAACAGATCATTGCACCCGAGTATCAGGCTGCAAATACTAACAATCAGAATATTGCTCAAGATGATGTACAAAGCGATGGAGAATAGAATGAAGGACACAATAATGATCAAGATGATAGACAAAGTTCTGAACCTATACTTGCCAGATATGTCAGAAGGAACCATCCACAAAACCAGATCATTGGAGACAAGAAGGCTGGTATGAGAACCAGAAGTAGGTCTCTAAACACAAGATGTCTTATTTGTGATTATGAGCCAAAAATTTTCAATGCTGTACTTGATAATAATTAATGGATTAGTGCTATGAATGAGGAGATTGAACAGATTGAGAAAAACAAGACATGGACACTTGTACCAAGACCAGATGACAAGAATGTCATCGGTACAAAATGGGTATTAAGGAATAAACTGAATGAGAATGGAGAAGTCACTAGAAATAAAGCAAGACTAGTATGCAAGGGGTATGCACAAGAAGAAGGGATTGACTATGGAGATACCTTTGCACCCATTGCTAGGCTGGAAGGAGTGAGAATATTGCTTGCTTATGCTGCATGTAAAGGATTCAAGGTATACCAAATGGATGTCAAGTCTGCATTCCTAAATGGAATACTTGAAGAAGAGGTATACATTGAGCAACTAGCAGGGTTTGTTGATCCAGACAAGAGGGACATGGTATGTAGACTACACAAAGCCCTGTATGGATTGAAACAAGCACCCCAAGCCTAGTATGAAAGACTTCATTCCTATCTCATAAGTATTGGATTTGTAAGGACTAGTGAAAATAGTAATCTTTATTTGAAGGAAGATACTAAAGCTAACATTTTGATTGCTGAGATATTTGTTGATGACATCATATTTGGAGGCAATGATATGCTATGTAAATCATTTGCAAATGAAATGAGCAAATAGTTTGAGATGTCTATGTTTGGTGAGGTCAAGTTCTTTCTTGGTCTACAAATCATGCAACAAGATGAAGGTATTTTCATTACACAATCCAAATACATCAAGGAAGTGCTGAAAATATTCAAGATGGAAGATTCCAAACCAGTTGGAACACCGATGGCAACTTTATGTAAGATGACAAAGGAGGAAAAGTCATCAGAGGTAAATCAGGTTTTGTACAGATCTATGATTGGAAAACTCATGTATGTTGTACATACTAGACCAGATATTGCACATGTAGTGTTAGAGTAATTAGTTAGTTTACTTACTCTTTTTCGCTTAAGCTATCTCTTAGGTGCATATAATTAATACTTTATATTAATTATATTGCGCAACCTAGTTTTTCTGTTATTAAGGTTTGTTCACCTTTATAGGCTGAACTTTGTAATGTTTTTTCATAACTTAGAGAATAATATTATGACTCTTCTTTTGAGCACCTCTGAGTTCTGCTTTTTCATTCTTGCGCTTCTACTTTGTATCAGGTTATTTGCATGCAGGTGTATTCAGGTTCTGTGGATTTGCATGTTTCTCAAATCCTACATGGTATCAGAGCCACCCTATCGCTGCCTGATCGAAGGTTTTTGAAGCCACGATTTGAAGACGACAGCCACAGCTTCTCTGGGGTTTTTTCTGTTACTTTGAAGGAGGCACCATTTTTTGGAGTCATTTGAGAAAAAATGGACTCCGCCATTGCGTTCAGAAGGCCCGGGAGAGTCGAAAAACATATAAACTTTGACTATTTTGGCCTTTGTGACCACAGGGAAATTTTTTGGGCCTACGTACTAGGGTCGTACAGACACGCAAAACGAGAAATTTTTTGAAAAAAAAATAAATAAATCATTTTTTAATGATTTTTTGCGTTTAAAAAAAATGCCTGCAATTTAAAAATATTCGCGCCACCATAGGGCCTCCGCCGCCGGCTGCTGAACCGGTGCGCCACCGGCGCCCAGCCGCCGCCCAACCTCGGCTCGGCCGCCACCAGCCGGTGCCCAGTCACCGCCCGGCCTCCGCTCGGGCACCACCAGCGCCCCACCTCCGCTCGGCCCCCACCCGGTCTCTGTCCAACACTGGCAGTGACGTTAGCTGACTTCACCAGGACGTTAGCCGACGGCCAAATGGCCGTCAATTTTAGGGCGGGCCCTGTGTTTTTCCAGGAAGCATGTTCTTTGAGGGTCCTGTTGGTTTTTTGCTCGTAACTTGAGCAAACAGACTTGAAAATGCAAGTATCTTATATCATCGGAAAGGTCTTTCCGAGACAGACACAATGATGCTAGTTTGATTTCCTGATTCAGCCATTTGAGTTCATGTTTTCAGTGTTGAATTAGAGGCTTCATTTTCCCTTCTACTTTGCATCCGGTGTTCAGGTTTTTCTCTAGTTTTCTTTGTGCTTTCAGTTATTGGTTCTTTGTTGTATGGGGGTTAGAATCGTACATTGTGGGGGGGGTGTTGTTGCTTTCTGTTATTTACTTTCAGAAATTGACCCTTCTACTTCCGTCTTATTCTTC
>MU226236.1:834318-874122 GCA_018584345.1 Thuja plicata
ACCTCTTCAGTGCCCACTTCCTTTCACTCCTTTGCATTGGAGTCATGGTGGTTTGTTCATTGATCCAGGGGTTCTTTCATTTCGGGGGGGCTTTGGAGCCTCGACCCTCTCTCACGGGGGGGTTGGCCGAACGCATTGTACTACTGGATTTGAAAGAGGCTCTTGAAGTCATTCTTTTTGTCTTTGCTTGCTTTTATATCTCTTTTTGGAGAGGAGTTTTTCCCACTGGGTTTTCTCCTTTGTCTCCGGTTTACAGAGATTTCCTTGTTGTTGGGTACCTAATCAGGCCTTGTTGCCGGGACCCTCTTTCCCTGCCTTCATAGCTGTGCTAGGTTAGCTTACCTCCTAAGCTTCGCTTAAGGGGGGGTGTTAGAGTAATTAGTTAGTTTACTTACTCTTTTTCGCTTAAGCTATCTCTTAGGTGCATATAATTAATACTTTATATTTTAATTATATTGCGCAACCTAGCTTTTCTGTTATTAGGGTTTGTTCACCTTTATAGGCTGAACTTTGTAATGTTTTTTCATAACTTAGAGAATAATATTGTGACTCTTCTTTTGAGCACCTCTGAGTTCTTCTTTTTCATTCTTGCGCTTCTACTTTGTATCAGGTTATTTGCATGCAGGTGTATTCGGGTTCTGTGGATTTGCATGTTTCTCAAATCCTACATGTAGTAGGAATAATTGCTAGATTTTCTGCTAATCCCAGGGAATCACATATGACTGTTGTGAAAATAATCCTAACATATCTGAAGAATATCGAGGAATATGGCTTATGGTATAAAAGAGAAGGCAAATTTGAACTTAAGATCTTTACCGACACTGATTGGGTTGGAAATATTGATGACCGAAAGAGCACAACTGGAGGATCATTCTTTATGGGTGACAAACTTGTCACATGGATTAGGAAGAAGCAAGGATGCATCTCTTAGTCTACTGCAGAAGCAGAGTATGTTGCTGCTGCTGTAAACTGCTCAAATATTGCATGGATCAAACAATTACTGGAAGGTATACATATGAAAATTCTTGAACCAGTAATTATCTATTGTGATAATACAAGTGCAATAAACATTTCCAAGAATCCAGTCATGCATGCTAAGACAAAGCATATTACCATCAAGTATCATTATTTGAGAGAACAAGTTCAAGCAAAGGAGGTGATACTTGAGTATGTGCAATCTAAGGAACAATTAGCTGATATATTCACCAAGCCACTTCCCAAGGATGTGTTTGATTACTTGATCTAAAGAGACTAGGGGTTAGACCCTTGTCTACTGGTCAGTAAAATGACTAGAAGGCTGCATTAGCCTACATATTATCAGAATATCATTCATTTTGATGCAAGCAAAGAGATGGACTTCAAAGATAAATCTATACACATCAAGGTATTTATCTACTCTGAGCACCAGAGTTATTGTATTGCTGATGGATTGGAAAATTCAAGGAGTATATTATGGATAGAAAGGATTTGTTTGGCATTACTATAAAAAATATTTGTTTGGCATTGTTGTCAAAGGGAGAGATTATATCCATTATCACATCATCCATGGGAGAGATTATATAAGGGAGAGATTATATCCATCACATTATCCAAAGGGAGAGATGTAACAAGAAAGGGAGAGTACATACAAAGGAAAAGAATTGCTGACAAGAGACATCAAAAGAAAAGAGAACAATGAAAGGGACAGAGTTTGACATAGGAAAAGAACACATCACATCAGAAAAAAAAATATTCTACATCTATCCACTAAAGGGATTGAAGACAGAGAGAAAGCTGCAAGAATTAAATCTAAGCTATAAGAGCTTACCGAGAGCCAGCTATTTGTATTGATTATAGTACATAAGATTGGTAGTTTGATGAACTTTAACTGTTATATTTCATGTTGTATTAGCTGTAATATAGTGTGATAATGTAGTTTGTTGCCATCAATTCCAAAGGGAGAGATTGATGAACCATAACTGATTAAATGTTTGAAGATGTTAAGTTGATGATCATGCAAGACAATAAATCAGTTAATGTATTGTATTGTCATTGATGTCAACTTGATATAATTTGTATGGTTATGGACATACTACCAAAGACTTCAAAGAATCGATGAATCAAAGGCTATACTATCAGTAATGCATATAAGTCAAGTATTCACAAAGTGACTGCATACACCGACGGATAGAGTAAAAGAGCAAAGTCACAGTGTTACCCGATGAGAAAATGCACAACATTATCGACAAGCAAAGTCACAGTGTTTCCCGATGAAAAAATCATAGAGTAACTCGATGGACAGAATCACGGTGTTTCCTGACGGATGGAGATCCCAAAGAAAATTGAAGTCACATCGATGGAATAGTCAGTTATCACCGATGACTAACTGAAGTTTTGACCGACAGAACAGAGAGTTCAGAAATAACAAAATGCTTAGCTGTCAATAGCTAAAAATAGACTTAACTGATACTTATCATTGTTTTAATCGACAAGATAAATCCAGAGTTGAGTAAAGGATTTAAAGATGCTTTGTAGAAGATCTCTACGAGATAAAACTGGAGTTTTTCTTTAAATCTAATTGGCGAGAATTATGGATAATGCCAAGAATCAAGAAAGCCAAGAAATGGTGAAAACATATCTATAAAGAGACAACGCGTTTCATTACGAATTATGGGGTGAAGAGAAAAGAGAATAGATGCTGAAGAGATTTTGAAGAAGAAGAAAGTCTTCATTCAGACCTGATCAACAAGCTGAGGAAAGAGCTAGATTCTGCAGACACCGACGAACAGTGAAACAACATCATAGAGTAGAACAGTGTGGAGCAAAGGTATTGAATTGATTATATTGATCAGAAAGGTATTGTACTTACAATAGATCTGAAAATCTGCAATTCAAGTTGTATGTGTGAACAAATCACTTTAGTGTTTCAGTTTAGCCACTGAAGCATCAAGTATCTTAACTGAGAAGGACTTAAAAGTCTTTTGTAATTGAGATATATCCCAAGGAATATCAAAAATTTTGATCACAAAAAGTAGCATTGGATATGCCCGATACCTATTGACAGACCAAGTGAGTGTTTGATCAAGGATGGTAGCATTAGATGCCAGATACTAAGTGACAAACTATCTTTTAATTCCTCTAACAAGGTCACACCTAACAGTGTGTTTGTAACCTTTATCAAGGTTGGCTCTTAATCGAGCTCACTTCAGAAGAGTGAAAATTTGGGGTACCGGTCCCATTGGTTTTTCCCTTAACAGGGTTTCCACGTTAAAAATCAATGTGTTATGTGTTTATGTTTCATTACTTTACTGTTTTGCATTTCACATAAGATATCCTGGATTGATCAGTATACTCTAGCTATTTACTGTGTTTCGGTAAATAGAAGACTGCTTATCAGTAAACATACAGAAGAAGGTTTTACAAAGCATTCCGACAAGCATTAATTTTTAAAATTATTTCAAGGCATTCATCTTGTAGGAATGAATATAACTAGAGGCTCAAAAGTGGTAATAAGTTTTAAAGGGTTGATTTAAGGATTAATTTTTGAGGCCACTGATTCACCCCCCCTCTCAGTTATTACTAACAATCTCACCATAGATATCAACTAGAAGATCGTCAACAATCTGATCAACCATCCTAGGGTCCAATCTTCTCGGAGGCATCTCCCCAAGATCTTAGAAAACCCTCTACAACAAATCCAATCCTGACCACCTTGTAGTGACAACCTCCAAGCTATTGTAAGTATGATCCACCATCAGCCACCTCACGAACAACTAGGCCACGAAACACAAGTTTAGGAATACAAATCTGCAACCAATCTCCCAGACGAAATGAACTAGCAGCTCTGATACCACCTGATGCAGTCAAGGTCGGAGGATCCAAGAATGGACTATCCAAACTTGTAGCAACACCATAATAACACAACGGAATAACACACAACTCAAGTTATATAAATATCAATTTTTATATTATCTCATATCATCAAATTACATTCAACATGTCGGGATGTAAGGTGTTCCTAGTTAGAGACAAATACAATGAAGTCACACTAAGATCTAACACCAAGATATTTTGCAAGCATCGGGCCATTTTCCATCTGCCAACACCCAACAACTCACTGTAAGTTTCAGCACCACCTTCTGAACTAGTCCAGATCTGTGACACACCACACAACAACCTGGTAGGAACTCCAAGATAGAATCTAAACTTGTTCTCGCAAGCCACCAAGCAATCTTCTTGCCTCCTAAGCCAACATGCCACTAGCTCTTCTAGCCTCCTTCCACTATCTCAGATCCGCAGATCTCACAAGAACTCTTCAATATTTTATCATCTGCCAATACACAAAAACTCACTATAAGTTTCAGCTCCACCTTCCGAACTACTCCAGATTCGTGACATACCACACAACAACCTGGTAGGAACTCCAAGACAAAATCTAAACTTGTGCTCGCAAGCCACCAAGCAATCTTCTTGCCTCCTAAGCCAACATGCCACTAGCTCTTCCATCTTCCTTCCACTATCTCAGATCCGCAGATCTCACAAGAAATCTTCAAGCTCTTCTTCTCCTACTTCTATTCTCTACCCCTAACATTCTACCCAAACCTCTCTATAAATACTAATCCAAACAAACAAGCCACAAGTTGGCCTTGCAATTACAATTAGTTAAAATCCCAAAGAGAGACCCATATTTAGGTCCATATAATCCCCAAGGCCATGTTGGCATCCCAAAAAAATTAAATACATCAAGCAAAAATTATTAAATGTACCAAGGTCGGACCAAAGATCCAACTCCAGAATAAACAACTCAGGCCAAGGATGACCAAGAAACAACAACAACTCAGGAAAAGAACACCCCGAGAAAAAAAAAATGAAGCATGCCTGAGCAACATAGACCAGCATGCTCGAGCAACAGAAACCCGAGAACTCCATACTTTAACCAAGTGCCATAAAATCATAAGAAAATCAAGAAGTAGCCAAGATGCTACTGCATCAGACTCCCGGGGTACAAAGAAAAGTGTGTCCCACACTTTCTCACCAAAGGGAACTTCTGAAAAACATCAAATCTACTTCATCTTCACCAAAGGTTTCCACATCCTCAAGATTAAGAACCACAACTTCCATGCCAGCACTGGACCAAACTAAGTCAGTCTGCAACTCTCCAACATCACCAATAGTAACCTCATCAAAGCACTCAAGCTTATCAACAAACAACATATCAAGATGTCCACCATCTCCACCAGCCTCATCCACAATCTCATACTGATCAGAAAAACAATCAGCATCTTCTTCTTCATCAACAACAAGATGATCTACAATTTCCATATTAGATCCATCCATCCGAGTATGAAAACCAACCACCTCTGCAACAGAAATAGATCTAGGGTTACCAAGCCAAACAAAAGTAGCCCTAATCTATTCAAAGACCTCAGTCTTTAGCTTCTTCATCTCACCACAGATATCAACTAGCAAATCCTCAACAATCCGATCAACCATCCCAGGGTCCAATCTTCTTGGAGGCATCTCCCCAAGATATTAGAAAACCCTCTGCAACAAATCCAATTTTGTCCACTTTGCAGTGACAACCTCCAAGTTTTTGTAAGTGTGATCCACTATCAGCCACCTCACTAACAACTAGGCCACGAATCAAAAGTTCAGGAATACAGATCTACAACCAATCTCCCAGACGAAACAAACCAGTAGCTCTGCTACCACCTGATGCAGTCAAGGTCGGAGGATCCAAGAATGGACTGTCCAAACATGTAGCAACACTAGAATAACATAGCGAAATAACACACAACTCAAGATATATCAATATCAATTTTTATATTATCTCACATCATCAAATTACATTCGACATGTCAGGCTATAAGACCTTCCCGGTTAGGGCCAAATACAATGAAATCACACTAAGATCTAACACCAAGATCTTTTTCAAGCATCAGGCAATTTACCATATGCCAATACACAACTCACTGTAAGTTTCAGCGCCACCTTCCGAACTAGTCCAGATCTGTGACACACCACACAGCAACCTAGTAGGAACTCCAAGACAGAATCTAAACTTGTGCTCGCAGGCCACCAAGCAATCTTCTTGCCTCTTAAGACAACATGCCACTAGCTCTTCCAACTTCCTTCCACTATCTCAGATCCATAGATCTCACATGAACTCTTCAAGCTTTTACCATCTGCCAATACACAACAACTCACTGTAAGTTTCAGCTCCACCTTCCAAACTAGTTCATATCTGTGACACACCACACAACAACCTGGTAGGAACTCCAAGATAGAATCTAAACTTGTGCTCGCAAGCCACCAAGCAATCTTCTTGCCTCCTAAGCCAGCATGCCACTAGCTCTTCCAACTTCCTTCCACTATCTCAGATCCACATATCTCACAAGAACTCTTCAAGCTCTTCTTCTGCTACTTCTGTTCTCTACCCCTAACATTCTACCTAAACCTCTCTATAAATACTAATCCAAACAAGCAAGCCACAAGTCGGCCTTGCAATTACAATTAATTAAAATCCCAAAGAGAGACGTGGATTTAGGTCCATATAATCCCCAAGGCCCATGTCAGCCTCCCACACAAATTAAATACATCAAGCAACAATTATTAAATGCACCAAGGTCGGCCCAAAGATCCAACTCCAGAATAAACAACTCGGGCCAAGGATGACCGAGCAACAACAAAAACTTGAGCCAAGGATGACCGATCAACAACGACTTAGGCAAAGAACACCCTGAGAAATAGAAAATGAAGCATGCCCGAGCAACAGAAACTCGAGAACTCCATACTTTAACCGAGTGCCATAAAATCACAAGAAAATCAACAAGTAGCCAAGATGCTACTGCATCAAAAAGTATACTTATATAAATGAATTGACGGATAGCAACTTGTTTTTCTTATAAAGTTCCAATGAAGTGCATTACAAACATAATCACTTCTCTACATCCCGCAGAACTCGCATCCACATGCTCATAGAATCCAATACTTCCATTTCCTTACATTTACACATCAAGACACTTATTTCCTTTGTACAAGTTACAATAAACCATTAGGTCATCATGTTAAGACTTCCCCAATGTACAAACAATTACATAGACCCTTGCTAAGATACACACAGTATCTTACACAAGTAATTATCAAATATAAATCATCAAATATGTGACAATATCCATAATTCACGCTCGCCAATCATTAAGCACGTTACATCTTTGTAGTCAGCCCCAAATAGGTCTTCGCTAGTCCACACGCCTCATCTGACATCATCAGGAATCAGTCAACCCAAGAATCATAAGGAATGTTCTCTCATGTATATTTCATCATGCCTTCAGCTCACATGACATAACTCATGCTCGCATCCAAGTTATCCCAAACACTCAAAGACCATCTCTGTCATAATCCTCTATCACTGCACCATAAGTCTTTACCAAAAAATCTATAACTCATGAAATTACCAACATAAGATCCAACGACCTTAGACATAAGGTAGAAACTCATCCCTCTAGACAAATGTATGCTCGCATACTCTCACACGTTGTACAATGTTCGTACACACCTGTCAGTCTCGCATGTACCTGTGATAACCAGTCTTTTGGATCTACTATATCCAACTAAAACATATGTTGACATCAATGACAAAACATGAATGTCAACACCCCAACAACAAAAATTCCAACAGTAGGATCATGTTTCTTTTGGTATTTCTCACTCACTTATTTGCAAAACTACGTTAGTACTTCAACGTATACAAGAATGAGCTCTACCTTCCTTTGCCTCCCACTTAATGAATACACTTCCATCTTGGGTAGGTTTCATCTTAATATGTCTAACCATATACAATAATGAACTCTACCTTCCTTTTCCTCCCACTTAATAATTAGACTTCTATCTTGGGTAGGTTTAGTCTTAATATGTTTAACTATTTTGAGGATATCCTTATTAAACAAAAAGTATCTCCATTCTTACTTCTAGATATTAAATCTAAGTTATCATAAAGTTATTCTATAATCATTCTATAATCTTCAGAGAATTTCTTACAACAAATGTGGCCATGTTTTTGTCTTACATCTTTTGTTGTTTTAAAACTCACATTTTGCAACTTCTATTGACCAAGAACACTTATAGTGCAAAGTTGGTTCTCTTTGTTTGTTTCTAATTTTATTTTGTATTCTGTTATAATTTGACCTCTTGAGCACAAGAGTTGATTAAGAATATTTTCTCAAAAAATAAAGATGAGTTGATAAGTTTATTACAAAGTGACATGATATAGGAAGCGATAATGAAATTTTTGGTTCATATTCATATATGTTTGTAAGTACAAACATAAACACACACACACATATGTACATATGTATGTGTGTGTGTGGACAAGTTTAGACAATTTGAAGGTGTTGGAGATTTCCATTCTTGATGTTCCCGTGATTATGGAAAGTGTGTTAAATTTTGGATAATTTTGTGACCTCTTGGATAATTGGATCAAGCTTGGTTTTCATGGATTACTAGTGAGCTTAAATCTTTGTAAGATAAATTTATATATTGGTTGTTTATTGGGTCAAATTTGGGTAAGTGTAGAGCTGAATCTTGTTAGAATGTGTCTAGGATATCTCGTTGGGATTTGTGACATGGTTTAACAAAATCTTATGAGATCCTTAACTAAAATGGTAGCAATTTCTTGAATATATGTATCTTTTGGGTGAAATGACCAACTCTACTCCCTACAAATGCTATCAGAGCAAGTTCCTTATTAGTGAGCTTGGGTAATCTAATCAAGCTTGGTTTTTATGGATTATTAGTGAGCTTCAATCTTTGTAAGCTAAAGTTCTATATTGGCCATTTATTGGGTCTAATTTGGGTAAGTGTAGAGTTGATCTTGTTAGAATGTGTCTAGGATATCTCGTCAGGATTTGTGGCATGGTTCAACAACCTCCTATGAGATCATTAACTAAGATGATAGTAGTTTCTTGAACAGATGCATCTTTTGGGTGAAACAACCAACTAAACTCCCTACAAATGGTATCAGAGCAGGTTCCTTATATAAAGCTTAACTTCTTGACGGTAGATCGTCTACTTATATATGGTAAAAATAAAAAGAAGGAAGGGATTTAAAGAAATACAAAGAAATATATTAATGAAAATTTGACAAATACAAGTGTTGAAATGAGAGGAACACCTTTGGAGATAGATGATGAATTTTTTGAAAACAAATTTAAATCTATATGGAGTGATGATTGTATTGATAGATCATTGAATGAAATATATGTGGTATAAGAGTGAGTTTATAGGTTCAGGTCTACTTGGTAACACTGAGGGGGAGATTGGTGGAATCTGTCTTGCATATCCCCTTGGGATTTGTGACATGGTATAACAACCTCCTATGAGATCCTTAACTGGGATGGTAGCAATTTCTTAAATAGATGCATCTTTTGGGATGAACAACTAGCTCAACTCCCTACAAATATTCATTGCTACATATAGATCTGACATATGAAGATACAAATTATAGTATACACATTTTATTTAAAATTCATGACGAAAGTTAGAGGTGGATAAAATTTCCATACAACATAATATCCAAATAGGTTTCACAATAATTTGTTTGCAGGTTTCAATAATTGTAGCCGTAAAAACTATAAAATCCAAAATAGAGGATTTTCATGATCTACAATGTGTTCATTTGGATCTATAAGTAAATATATGAGTAACTGTAATTCTAGAAGGGAAGACATGAGTACATGCAAAATTCTTCTAATATTGGTCCAAGTGTCCAAATGGCATCTTTATGGCCATGATAGTGGGGACATGTAAGAGGGGTTTGACGAAGTGGAAGTGAGAACCCATAAACAACTTGATATGAAGAAGTTTCTAGACAGTGAGTTAGGATTTGAGAATTGACCATGGAATTTAACAACCAAAGTGTTTCCATTTGGCACCTACAAAATTGCATTACCATTTCATAATAAGGTAGCTAGCAAATGAGTGTTTGGTTAAATTCTTCTATTGTTCTAGTTGGAAGCCAAAACTAGTTTTTTAAGAAGCTGCATTAATATAAAAACACTTTTTTTAAGTGTGAGAAGGAGGTACAAAGGCTTGATTTTAAATGAACTAACTTTCGATTTGTTTTGAGAGGTAGGCACTACTGCTAGAATTGAGACAAATCCCAAAAATCATTGAAACATTGGATGCTTACCTTGGAATTTGGGAACCTTATTAAAATGAGTACTGTAAATATATATAAGCCTATTTCGTAAGACAAAGGTCAAGATAAAGTTTAAAACTCGTGCCAAATAGACTAATCATACCATGAGTTTGACTCAAAAACTACATAGTTGAATCCTTATAGCAATATAACAATTTGACTTGTTGTGGAAAATATGTCCTACTTATCGATTGAAATATAGTTTACTAAGATTTCAAAATACTATTGAAGGCATTATAGTTGTTGGTTTTAAGGTAAGGGGTCAACAAAACCATGTCCTTCATGCATATTTCCTTCCATGGGTCACCAAGAATGGTCATTTGGACTATGTAGCACGAACCAAATGCTTCAAAGAGGCATTACCTTAAAGGGCGTAGATGATTTCAAGATGAATTGGATGAACTTAAAGAGAAAACTAGGTAAGATCCAAAAAGATTCTTTGATTTGGTGGCAATTAAAGAAGTGATCATGTTAGGAAAATGCCATTTTTTAGCAAATATTGTAAACTAATTTGAAGATCAATTTAATAATTATGACAACTTTAAAAGAAACCACTTCTAAAATATATCAACATCTTCTTGGTAGTGTTATATAGTAAATTTAAGACCATTATACAATTGAAGTGAACGAAACCTGATCAATATTTTGAAAATAATATTTGTAATTGTAAATTATTTGGTAACCTTTTATTTATTTTCATGAATAATAATTATATTATTATTTTTTATTTTGAAAAAGGAAATATTGCATTATCCAAAGAAAATGTAGATGGTAGAAGACATGCCTATAAAGTTTGATCATCATTAAGCCAAAACAATAATAACACAAAGCCATTTAAATGCTAACATTTACACTTATAGCAAGTGGAGTCATAACCATCCAACTAAATAATGTCATGATATATAGACCCAAAAAATATATGGGTGGTGTGGTGGACTATAAAATAATCTCAATCTTAATCTTATTTCTCAAAATATTGTTTTAATTAAAATATTTTAAAACAATATAAATTAATATTATAAATTTCAAAATTAACTTCTAAAAATTGTTATCTAAAATAATCCATATGAAATCTTTAAAATACCAAATTTCTCATAAATTATATATTAATAATGCAATTTCATTAATTTGTAAAAACAAAATTAAACAATTTAAAAAACAGAGCACAAGTACCCTTTTATTTCAAAGATCTGCTACACCATTATATAGAATAGAAAGTAACGGTAGATTTACAAGTTTTGAAATCGATAGCGCCTATAAATTTTGGTCAAATGTAGGAATAGTGTAAATGTTTACCCCCAAAACGCGCCTAGAATCTGGTTCGAAGAAAACTCATGCGAATAAGAATCGGTAGACCAGTTAATTGCGGAAAGAGTGGGTCAATTGCATGGCTTAGACCGACTCTCAAATTGGATGGCAGGAGAAGAGGGAATCGTCTATCCTGATGCAAAAAGTGACAAATAACTCTATACATAAAAACACATCTTCATTTATGTGTTCATGTGTTCTGATGTAAGAGAAAAATAGAATTGATTTGACCGGTCACTAATGGAGTAATATATGCCGTTAATTTCTACTATTTAAGCAATGAATTAATTTATGTCTTCCATTAAGGCACGTGAAATAAAATCTTAAATTTATTACCGCGTATTCTTGAAATTTATTATCGCTTGATTTGTTTTTTGGTTGGAAAACAATCATTTTATTAATTATAAAAGTAGTATACATAAAAACCCAGTTACTGGAAGCATACCGATAGGAAAGAACCGGGTAAAGAAAACCTTTGGTTGTTGCTCCTAATGCAAAACCTAGAAACTAAGACACCAACCAGATTTACCACCTTGTTTTTGTAACCAAAAGGTCCACCATTACATGAAGAAAGAGCCCAGTACAAAATATCCAGCCATACATATAATAAAAAAAGAACCCCTAGGTCTGCCCCAAATCATCATCATCATGTCGTGTCATTACAAAAAATTTAATGCCATACAACTATTGTAGCAAGGAGGAAGAAGAATAAGCGACATTTGAAACAATAGCAATGAAGGAGGAACCCTGCTCTTGAGGTGACTACATGTCAATCATATCATCCAAAGATGGATGATTATCCACAAGAAGAGGGAGATGATCATCCTGATAAGGTGCGACCACCTAAAGAGGAGGGACAGGAGGGAGGATGGCGTCCCCAATGTAGTGGTCTGAATGAAGTATCAAAGTTCGAACTGCCAAGAAGCAATCAAGTGCAGGATCAACCACATGTGGATCGATCATGTGCATCAACTGCGCAAACTCTTCTGTAATGAAATTCAAGCCACCATCCTACAAAACATCTCTAACCACAACAAAAAAACATCTCTATAACAATTTTTAGCCATAAATGTTTTGATATCCATAATTTCAGCAATGGGAAAATACCATTATCCGACTTCTGAGATTTAAGCAACAACATTAGGAGATTATCATCATAAATTTGTGGGCTTAAAGGCTTCTTAGCAATATTAAAAATAAAATCAACATAAGGGCTAAATCCATAATGACAATAAGAAGTCGAGAAGCTAATTTCGTCGGCAGACGGACAGATGAGAGTTTAGTCATTCCAAAACTAGGAGAGTGTTGGTAGCTACTTCAGTATGCGCACAAATTACATTAAAACCCATAGTAAGTTTTTGAAAATTGAACTCACCATAATTCCTAATCTCCCATTGTAACTGAGGGAGTTGAATGCTATAATCCATGTCACTATATCAGTAGAAGAGGCACAACCAGTTCAATAGGATGGAATTCACAAATGATAAATGCAAGCCTAGCGAAGAGATAGATAGTAGTCCCATCAAATTGAAAATGCGTTCAAGTCAGGACAAGCAAAATATATACACTGCATTTAAGAGAATGTAATACAAGTTTAATCAACTAGCAACCTTACAAATATGATGCAAGTCGAGGGTCACAAGTCAAGAGCCAACCCGTGTTACACGAAGGAGCGAGTACAAATAAACAGAGATCAAAACCAAGATTTCAACGATCCGTTATACAAGCACATATCTAAATTATAAAAAAATTAAAAATAGATCTACAAAACTTGAAATCCAGAGAAGTATTTTTAACTAACATCAACTAACATATCACCAAAATTAAGATTTTTAAAACAATGTATAAATAATAGCTATAAATAATTAAATTGTATATAAAGAACAAAAGCAATCATCAATATCTAATGTACCGTTTAGAATCTAAATACACAAAAGTAGCTATAACGGTACATATATAGGCTTCTCCTATAGCGTCTGAAATGTGCGTTTTGGAGAAGAGGCGTGTGTGAACTAGTCAGAAGTAGTCGGCTTACAGCACAAACTCAGTCTGGACCATCATGTGTTGTCGTGCGTCCCGCTAGAAACGGACGTACTTCTTTGCCACGTGTTTACTTGGCTACAAACCCCTTCCACCCACGTTACATTTCACCCTTTCCTTCATGCCACTTTCTTCGCAAAGCGCGTTTCCTAGGCACTATAAATATCCTTCGCCTCTTCCTTATAGATCACAATTTTCGCATCTGAGAGTTCAAAGAGGTGTAAATCATTTTCGACTTGGGGGAAATTTGTGATCATTGAAATACCATCTGTTAAAATGGCAGGAACAGCAGAGAAATTGAGATTCATAGCAATCTTTGTTGTGATGATGGTGATGAGTGTGAGTGCAGAGGAAGCAGAGGCGCCCAGTCCAGCAATAATGACAGGTGCAGCTTCCATGGCGGCGATGCCATCTTTAGCAGCTGGTCTCGTGGGGTCTTTCGTTGCTTTCATGGCCTGCCTTTTCCACTGAGCAAATGGATTACTACAGAGCTTCCTACTTCTGTTTTGAACGGATAACAATGAGTGCATTTTACTCGTGGTATAGATTTTAATAGGGAGATTACATGATTACATTGTTTAGCCCTGCAGAAAATAAATGGATCATTTTCTCTTTCGATCCGTAGACAATTGGGTTTATTGTTTTACTTGTTTATTTATATTATAGAGAAACATTCTTTATTTATATTTATTTATCACTACATAGAGATTCAACATATGAAGATAAAATTAGAGTATATAAATATAATTTTAATTTCAATGATAAAGGAAGAGGTGGATAAAATTGCCATCTAACATAATTTTCAAATATTTCTAAATACATTTCATAGTAAGTTGTTTATCATATTCTTAAAAACTATAAAATCTAAAAGAGATGATTTCCATAATCTATAATGTGTCCATTAAGATTTAGAGAGGGAAGACATGAGTACATGCTAAATTCTTTTAATATTAGTTCATAGATCCAAAATGCATGTTTGACACTTTCAAGGCCATGATAGTTGGGTCATGTAAAATGAGTTGGATGAAGTGGAGGTGTGAACTCATAAGTAGCTTGTGAAGTTTCTAGGTAGTGAGTTGGGATACTAACTTGTGAAGTTTCTAGGTAGTGAGTTGGGATTTAGCATATTATAGAATTCTGCAATCAAAGGTTAGGGTATTTTAATTTGATAATTAATTTTTTTTTAATTTCATTTCATGATGAGGCAGCGTTAAAATGTGTGTCTAGATAGATTCTTCAAAATAATGCTTTGAAATGATAAAATTAAAGTCTTATAGCTTGATGCCAATACTAGTCTTTTAAGAAGCTATATCAATAAAAAACACTACACTTGAAGATGAAAGGGAGGTACAAAGGCCTTGAATTCTAGTCAATTTTTACTAATCAATGTGACTTAAGTTTGGATTTATGTTTGAGAGGTAGACACTTTGTTCACTTGAATTGAGACAAATCTCTAATATCATTGGAATATTGAATGTCTTTTTTAGGAGTTGTTTACCTTAGAATTTTGGAACCATATCTAAACAAGTGCCATATATACAAATAAGCCCATACCACTAGACAAAGAGTGAGAATAATATTAACTCTTGTTAGAGAAACTAATTATACCAAGCTTTCAAAATACTATTAAAAGTATTATACTTTAGTTTTATGGTAGGGAGTCAACAAAACCATGTCCTTAACATAAACTTCCTTTCATGAATTGCTAACAATGGCTATTTCAACAATGTAGTGGACCAAATGATTCAAACGTGCATTACCTTCAAGATTATAGATGATTACAAGTTGATTTAGATGGATTTGAAGAAAAAAGTAAAGATATATTCAAAAGGATTCCTTGCTTTGATGATGATTAAATAAGTGAGCATGTAAAGAAAAATTATATTTTTAGATGTTACAAAATAATTTGTTAGCTATTAAGAAGTTGCTAAACTAAAATGTATCAACATTTTCTTACTAGAGTTATAAAATAAGTTAAAAGTCAATTTACAATTGAAATCATCATAAACGTTATCAATATTTTGAATAATTTCTAATTGTATTTCTTCAGATAATAATTTTTCAAACAATTTTTTAATTTGTTTTATGAATAATGACTATATTTCATTGCATATTGTGAAAATATTCAAAGAAACTGTAGAAAGGTAGATGGTAGAAGACACCCCTCAAAGTCTAAGCATGGTTAAGCCAAAACAACTACAAGACAAAGTCACTTGGGTGTTGAGGGTTACACTAATAAGAAGTGATTGGATTAAAACCATCAAAATAATCTTATTAATCAAAATGTTTTTTTATTGAATATTTTAAACAATGTAAATTATTGTTGTAAATTTCAAAAGTAAACTTTTAAAAAAAATTAATTAAAATATTTTTTTATTTAAAAATATTAAAATTTTCCATGTGGAATTTTTAAAAGATCTAATTGCTAAGAAGTTAGCTACCCAAACTAACTTCACGCACCTAGAAACCCTAAATTGTAAGCCAAATTTCGATGATTTTTTTAGTGTAGCTCCATATGTGAGTTAAGAGCCTAAAGGTAAGGTTTCGACTTTTGGGTATTCATGTATCTCTTCATAGAGAGTGTCGAACACAGTGGTAAAAAAATGACCTTTTCAAAGTTTCGCCTGATACATGCTATGTTCTTACCCCCCAATAGTCATTTACTAAAAAATGCCAGTACTTGTGGCCAAATGTCCAAGTATTCGTTACAAAATGACCCAACAGTGGTGCTCAAGTGGGTCAATTAGCAACCAAAAAAGGTAAAAAATTATCGTCTATTAGTACATGTGTCATCGACTATTGGTAAATGTGTTTTCATTTTTGGGGCTCCTTTAGTATTAGTAATTGGAGGGTCAACATGACAAAAAGGCCACTGTTATTGAATGACTCCCAGAGACTTTCCCCTAATCATTCAATTTCAATAATGAATATTAAAAATCAAAATCAAAATTGAAATTGTAAAACAAAATTATTCAATCAAAAGAACAGAGCAGAGCTGCCCTGTTATTTCAAAAATCTGTTACACCATTATACACCTAAAATACAGAGAAAAAAATCGTAACAGTAGATCTGCAAATTCTGAAATCCATAACAATTATTTGTAAGGACCATAGCCGAAACCGATATTTTCCAACACAATGTAAGTATATGAATAATATGAAAAACAACCATATATGGCCGAGTTTATTGATCTAAAAAAAGATTATTTTCCATAGGGATAGACGGTGAAATAAAAAAATCTCCCGATAAAAATCTAATCTGTGCTGCAAAGCATTGAAGAAGAGAATTGTTCTTGGCCACAAGACAAGATTGCCACGAACAAAATCCGCTCATTGTTCTCCTTCCACAACCTAACTAAGAAGCTCTGTAGTAATCCATACGCTCAAAGTCTCAATGGAAAAGGCAGGCCATGAAAGCAATGAAAGACCCCATGAGAGCAGCTGCTAAAGATGGCATCACCGCCATGGAAGCTGCGCCTGTCATAATTGCTGGACTGGGCGCCTCTGCTTCCTGTGCACTCACACTCATCACCATCATCACAACAAAGATTGCTATGAATCTCAATTTCTCCGCTGCTCCGGCCATTTGGAGAGAGGGTATTTCACAGATCAAAAAGAACAAATGCACCTCTTTGATCTCTCGCTCTGTTTTGAAATGCAAAGGTTGTGAAGTTTGTGAAGAGCAAGTAAGAAGAGGCGGGGGATATTTATAGTACTTATGCACCCCCGCGTCCTTTGCCGCCCAGGAAACGCGCTTTGCTTATAAAAATATTAAGCAGGAATTTGGGTCAAATATAGCGATGGTCCAAATGTTTACCGCCAAAACGCGCCTAAAATCTGGTTTGAAGAAAACTCATGCGAATAAGAATTTGGTCTCCAGTTAATTGCGGAAAGAGAGCAAAAAGTAAATGGCATGCGTTGGGACTGACCCAATTGTTTAGTGATGGATAGGTTTTATTTTTATTGCAATATTTGTCTTTATCTTACAAAACCTAGGTTCGTAGATTTCTCATTGGAATGGAAACGGTCTATAAAACATTTTTTCAATTAAAAATATAAAATTTATTTTTGAGTTGTTTTATTAAGCCGATAGACTTTGTGTGGGAGCTCTTTTCTCTTGAAAATGACTTTTTTCGCTGGATAGTTGTTAGCCCTCTTCTCGGATAGTTTTTCTTTTTGGGCAATGGAAAATAGAAACTTACCTTATTTTTCCGTTAAAATTATCAAACCTTTTTGGAATGAGTTGGAAACTTTCCTGATCTATGATGTTGCATTTCTTAATACATTTTAATACATCCCGTTCAAACACGTGGGGTAGAGAAGATGAAATGTTTGCAAGTGAATACTATGTAATGCATGGAAATGAAAAGAAATCCAGCATGCTATTGAATATGTATATAGGCTCAGAGAATGTTTCGTTGCATCATTTACAGGATTGAAATTCTTTGAAATGATTCTATAGAATTTCTTAGATTATAAAGAATTTAGAAGATTTTGTGATGGTTGTATGCTTTGCAGTTTGATGATAGTTTGTTCTTGGAGAATTTGTTAGTATATGCTTTGCAATTTGATAATCATTTGTCATTTTTGACATGTTTGATCTGACACCAAGGTTTCATGATTTATGGATTGTATGAAGCTGCATTGCAAGAATTAATTAAGGTCGTCATTTACAACATGAAGTTTTTGTTCTCATATGTAATTCTCGACATCTGTTCGTGTCTCAAAATCATGGAATTTCATGTTTCATGTGATTTTTATAATACCTTTCTTCTTGGTTGCTTTTATGATATGCAGACACTGGATTTCCCAAGGGAAGAAATAATGTAGGAAATACTTTTTTCCTATAAAACTGTGTACTTTCATCCATTTTGCTCCAGTTTAAGGAGAAAATCATTATTCTATATTGTTGGGTATTTGTAGACATAGGCAATAGAAAGAACACCCAAGGAGGAATACAAGCGACTATATATATATATATATATATATATATATATATATATATATATATAATGAAGGGTTTACGGAAGAGTCCTATTTTGAAATCATCATTATATGAGAAGGATCAATAGACAAAAAGTCTTGCCTATGCCAAATGGTAGTTTTGGAATTGGCCATGGATATTTATCAAAGCGTAAAGGAGAGGAGAATTTCATCACCTATTTTAGTTGCAGTTGCCCCAATATACATGTATGCAAAACGTGGAAGCATTGATAAGGCATATGTTAAAAAAACTATAGAAACTTTGGTGTCCAATGGATATGCCGAAGATATATATATATATATATATATATATAACAAAATTATTAAAGTTTATAAGAATTGAATTAAATAAAGAAATACATTTTAAAACTATAGACTTATTTTTTCCTAATTGACCTTTCGTGTACCCATTGCATACCAAGATACAATTGCTAATCACAATAGTACACGCTTAGCTATAATAACCAATGATACACGCTTTACCCTATACCATCTCAATGTGTATTTTAGAGAAGAGTCATGTGTGAACGAGTCAGAAGTTCTAGAATGGGCTTAGAGTACAATATAAAATTTTCCATTGACCGAAACACCGGACCATAAAACACGTTACGTCTTGTCGAATTTTTCCACTTGAGACGTGTTTACGTGGCTATACACCACACTTTGGACCCTTTCATATATGCGGCAAAGTGCGTTTGCTGGGTACTATAAATATCCTTCGCCTCTTCCTTATACTTCACAATCTTCACATCCTTTACATTTCAAATTGTTGTGAGAGTTGAAAGAGGTGCAGATCATTTTCGACTTGTGGGAAATTTGAGATCAGTAAAATACCATCTGTTAAAATGGCAGGAACAGCGGAGAAATTGAGATTCATAGCAATCATGGTTGTGATGATGGTGATGAGTGTGAGTGCGCAGGAAGCAGAGGCGCCAAGTCCAGCAATAATGACAGGCGCAGCTTCAATGGTGGCGATGCCATCTTTGGCAGCTGGTCTCATGGGATCCTTCATTGCTTTCATGCCCTGCCTTTTCCACTGAGCGCGTGAATTACTACAGAGATTCTCAGTTGTACGGCGAATGAGTAACAATGACCAGATTTTGTTCGTGGTCTTCTTGTATCCATGACTAAGAACAACGCTCTTGCTTTACGCTTCGCAGCACATATTTTAATTCAGAGATTATCTGATTATATTATTTAGCCCTGAAACAAATAAATGGATTGTGGTTATTTTTTGTTGTTTTACTTATTTGATATAGGTAATCATTTTTTTTTGGAAAAATCTTGATTTTGGCTATGGTACTTGATTTGCAATGGATTTTTAGATTTTGCAAATCTACTGTCACTTGCTTTTCTGTATTTTGGTGTAACAAATTTCTGAAATTCAGAGATTATGAAGGAATGGTTGAGGAGGAAGAAGAATCTAATCGTGCTCTGTTTTTTGGGGGGTTAATTTAGCTTAACAACGCTTCATAAATATTGTGGTTAAAAATAGTCTTTTATATATTATTTTCAATTAATAGCTATCTCATTTTATGTAATTTAAAGTGACAAATATAATTTAATTATTACAATTATAATATTTTATAGGGAACAAATATCTATTCTAAAAAAATTATTTTATTTTTATTAAATATAAATTTAATAGTTAGTTTAATCTCTTTAAAAATATTGGTAAGTATGCATTTGACATTGTAAAGATGTAATCTGTGATGAGTGTAACTCCTATTTATTTTTAGTTAGTTAGAGTTATTTTACTATTGATTTTTTTCCTTCTACTTTTTTTTTTTTTATATCTATGTATTCACTCTTGTATCTTGCATTCATTCATGTTATTCTCGTAGGCTTTCGCTAATGCATTTTATGTTGAGCCATGTTGAGATAATCTTGTTTCTCTTATGATTTCAAATTTTCCTTATTCTCCTAGCTATATTCTTAAATATATACAAAATCAAAGTTTGAGTGAATGTTCTACACTAAACAAGTTCTTTATCTTTTTAGCATACTCTAATAACATTAATGAAATAAGTGTTTATTCTATGATTCATAATAGATATTACATAAAATGAACCATGTAAAAAAGGTACTCAAAGGTAGAATGCAATTAGAATCAAATACAATACTATCACTCTCCTTAGGTGAAGTATGCCATTCATTATAATCATGTAGTAGTATTTAGTAAGAGTACATCCTATAAAGAAGAAAAAGTGATTATGAATCTCTAATTGAAGAAAATGGCCATAGTATGTAGTGAAACAATACTAAGTGATCTCATTAGTGTGATAAAATTTCATAAAGAAAATCGAGGACAAGTAGAACACATGTCAAAATGCATGTAAACATCTCAAAAGTAGTGATATACATGTGACTGAAAGCCAAGGTCATGAGAATCCATGATGTAATCTAAATTGAGCTCCATACAAGTGAAAATAAGACAGTGTTTAAAAGACTACACAATTGAAGTGTAAAACCCTAGCAAGAGTGATCAAATGATATGGAAATTAAGTAAAATTTATCATATAGATTTAAAAATATCCTCAATTTGATCCAAAATAGACGTGATATATTAGCCTTAAGCACATGCAATGTTATAATTAAAAAGAAAGCACATGTAATGTTGGGTAGGGTGAATGAAACATATGATAAGAAGCATATTGAATCCTATAAAAAAAAAAAATCAATAAAGCATAAGGGTACAATATGAAGATCAAATCTTAAAGTAATAAATGAAATAAAAAATACAGATTTAAAAACTCTAGTAAGATGAAAAACCCTAGTAGAAAAATGAGGTTGTGAGTTCAATAGGTTCGCCAAATTTATGGAAATAGAAAATATCTTTCCTGAAGAGTGATTAAGGCTTTTGAATGCAATATTTATAGCCCAACACAAATTTATTTGAATCAATAAAAAATAGCTATTGACACACACAATTTTAAAATTAAATATCAACCAAAGTAAATGCAATGGCTAGAAGTACTTAGTTATGTGACTAGAGAATAATTGCTTTGATAAAAAAAATTGAATTTTGATTACTATTAACTAGAACATGAATCTCCTTATTAGTGAAATGCCTTAGAGCCCATTTTAAATTTATACTTTGTTTGGGATCGAGTCAATTGGTTGGGGTCAAGTTTGTAGTCACGATTTCATCCTCTGCATCTAAAACTCAACCCTACACAATTCTAAATTTTGATTTGATAAATACTTGATCATTGTTTTCCTAGTTTCTCCATGCCAGAGAGAGTGTGCAGGCCACCACCAACTCAGAGTAGCCCCTACTATTTTAAGGTCTTTTCTTTAATCTTAGGACTAGTAATGTTGAGAAGTGCCTTGGAAGGGCACACATTCTCCTAGATAAATCCATGAATATGGTGTACAGGATAAAAAATAATAATACATAGTCATGCACATGTAGATTTAGGTTCTTTTTAATACACCAATTGAAGTGTTGTAATTTGTGATTAAAACTTGGAGTGTGATGAGACTCTTAAATGTGAAATGAATGTAATCAAACAACTATACTATGACTTAGTATCAAATTCTAGAAAATATGTGCTTAGTCAACTTAGGAAGGGAAAATGGATGAGCAAGTTAGTCAAAATTTGAATTTGTTTTTAGTTTATAAATTATGCAAGGGCCAAGCTCATGAGGTCATGCGATTGGCCTTGAGATTGCAAAAAAGATTCAATAAGGGCAAATAGTCAAATCTAGTTATATAGGTGTAAAATGATTGTATTTGCAAAAAATATTCAAGATAAAATAATCAAATATAAGTGTATATGTGTATAATGATTCTATTTTTTAACGAATAGGTACATTAGATTCTATTAATTATAAATAAAAGTAAACATATTCACAAAAAAATGTTAGTGAATACACGATCACACCCCTAGGGTCTCAAATGAGTCAATAATGACATATAAAAGCTTAATGTTCAAATATGATAAATACAAAGATTTGATAAATGCATAAGAAAATGTGCATATAATAATACAATAATAATTAAAAATATGTAAGAAAGAATATATATAGTTCAATTAGGTAAATCATTTATAATTTGGAGATGTCTTTTTCTCACTTATTGGACATTATTGAGCTGTAGAGAGGTCTGACAGAGAATATGCTTCCACTAGGTAATTAAATAATAGGAAGCAGGGCAATACTTAGAATTTACGCTAACAAGACAGCCTGTTTCACACATGACGTACCATCATTATGTTCGTCAATTAGCTGTGCCAGCTATAATTCTGTTCCTTGTCAGAATCGACGAATGTTTTTATTGCGCTTTTATTGCCCCGTTAGAAAGAGAAGGAACCACTATAATTATCCCTTGCCCTAACTAATATCTCCATTCATTTCCTTCGGAATTTCCTCTGTTTTATTAGGGTTCTTGCATTACAGATACCTTACGTTTTGGAATGGCAGGAGCAAACAAGATCTGTTGCGTAGCAATTTTGGCCATGATAATGACGGCATGCGCAGTGAATGCTGTGGAGGAAGCGGCGGCGGCTCCTAGTCCATCTCTCGTTGCAGGCTCCGCTTCAATGGCGGCGCTTCCCTCTGTAGCAGCTCTTTTTTTCGGATCTCTCGTTGCGTTTTTGGCCTGATTTTTCCGCTGAGGCGTTTAGCACATGAACGACGGGATTTTGCCTTCTGCATGTATTTTGTCCTAGCAGATTGTTCGTTGATTTGCAAGGGAATTTTTTCATTTTCCTGCATACCTTTTACCCTGGCGAATCTGATTATCCATTGATTTGCAAAGGAAGTTTTTCATTTTTCCTGCATATATTTTGCCCTGGCGAATCTGATTGTTCGTGATTAGCTAGAGAATTTTTTCATTTTCGTGCAGATATTTTGCCCTGGCGAATCTGACTGTTTGTTGATTTGCAAGGGTGGGTTTACTTCTGCATATATTTTGCCCTGCAGATGTTATTCTAAGAGTTGTTTGTTTATTTCATTGTTTCAGCCTTTTAGGAAATAATCTGATCAGGACAGATACAGGTGTATATCGTTGTAATCCGTTCTGATACATATTATAAACATATTTTTTTCTATTTGAAAAATTTAGGGCTTTCTCTTGTTATTGAGTGTCAGTGTCTGACGAGCGATGTCAGAGACTTCCTTGCATTATTGCCCGAATCATCATTTCGACTGCATAAATTTTCTTAGTGGTTATATAATTCAGAAATATGTTAAATCTTTTTGACAATGCTTTTTATTTTAAATTATTATTTTTAAAAATGCTTTCAGTAGGGGAAAAGACTTAATTAGTGATAAGGGGTCTGATAACTGTTATACTTTTGTCATATATACTCCACATTACGATACTAAAGGAGCTTTAAAAATGAAAAACATATGTACCAATTGTTGATCACACATGTACTAATGACCGATCATTTTTTACCTTTTTTGGTTGGTAATTGGCCCATTTGTGCACCACTATTGAGACATTTTGTAATGATTACTAAGACATGTGGCTGCAAGTACTGACATTTTTGAGTAAAATGACTATTGGTGTAAGAACATAACGGGTATCGAGCGAGCGTTTTGAAATGACACTTTTGGACTACTTTGCGTTTCACGATCCCTACAGAGAGATCTGTGAATACCCAAATACCCAAAAGCTGAAACCTTAGTTTTAAGCACTTCACTCACCTATAGAGGTACACTTAAAATACTCGGCAAAATTCAACTTACGGTTTAGGAGTTCTATGTGCGTGAAGTTTGCCTGGACGACTACTGGGTCTTTTCCCTTGGGTCTTTTCCCCTATGCAGGATGGGCATTCTAACATCAATTTTTAGTATTTTCTGCGGAGAATCTAGAAAGGCTCACTTCTTTTGTGGAGGACAGTTCCATTCCATGTGCTCCTACAAATAGCACATTTGTGCAAAATTTTAAACAATTTGTAATTATATCGTTAAATATGTCCTTCCCTAGGTTTGTTGTTTTGTTGAGTCCATTTTCTCAATAGGAGAAAGGACCTATAAAGGTGACCTTTTTGTTATCTTGACCCCCCAATTACTAATATACTAATAGTTGATAACAAATGTACTAATAGCCAATCTTTTTAAAGCTTTTTTGGTTGGTAATTGGCCCATTTGTGTACCACTATTGGGACATTTTGTAATGACTAATTCGACATTTGGCCACAAGTATTATCACTTTTGAGTGAACAACTATTGGTGAAGAACATAGTGAGTATTGGGCAACACTTTGAAATGACTACTTTTTGACCACTTCATATTTGGCGGTCTCTACAAAGAGATCTATGAATACCCATAAGTTGAAACCTTAGACATACTATTTAGGATCTACAGGTGTGTGAAGTTAGGTTGTGCAAGTACTGGGTCCTTACCCCTAGAGTACTTAAGTTATTCGTTTTGTCCTTACCACTCCCATGTAAAAAAATAGGCATTTTCTCTTTTTCCATTCTTCCTTAGTGTCGCAAGGGAGGATATGAAAAGCCAGGGCCAAAGGCACACCCAAACTATCCAACCACCTTGCGGAGTACACACAATGGAAGCAAACAACACAAAGAACAACACCAAGGAGAGAAGGAACTGAAACTATCTTTTATTGATTCATCCAATTACAACATACATGCCTGGCTGTGAGGCCTTTCGGGTTACGGCCAACAAAATCCAGACTTTTCTATCTTCTACCGTCTCATATCATCTGCTATCTACTTGCTCTACCTCTAGCTGCTGCTTAACCTACACATAGACATCCCTATTTATACTCTTTAAAGCGGCTTACAGAAGATTCTAGACTATTACAAAGATGGAAGGCTGACCACATAATGATCTGCACACATCCCAAGACAAGATCCAAATATTAAATGCACAACCTAAAATTAAATACATAAGTCGGCTCCAACAAGAACCAATAACAGACAAACCCGGTCAAAGAAGAACCGAGCATCAGGTTCACTCGGCACGGGAAGGAACGCTCAGCCAACACTAGATAGCTCGACACAAACAACTCGGCCAACACTGGGCAACTCGACACATACAGGAATGCTCGACAACACTACAACTCGACACTTACTGCCAGAATGAACAAAGATAAGCAGGGTAGCAAAACAACCCAGGATGCTCCTGCATCAGACAACCGGGGTTGAAAGAAATGATTCCCCTGAATCATTGGGTTGTCACAACCTGAGCTGAATCCAACTCAGATTGAGAAATCCATGTAACATCTTCAACTGGTCTATTCTTCCACTTCACCAAATATTCATAGTAATCTTTTCCTCTTGTGCTTTTACCAATCCTCTGATCCAATATCCATTCAACTTCTTCAACCCACTTCTTAGGATAATCATCTGGTATAATAACTTTGATCATCTGACTCATGATACTTATGCAAACAACAATATTGAATATAAAAGATATATCCATGTCATCAGGTAACTCAACTTCATAAGCATTACCACTGCCAAACTTTCTCAGAAATTTACAAGGACCAAACTTCTTCATTTTCAGCTTACTGTATGTTTCAACAGGAAATTTGCCCTTCTTCAAATGAACCATCACCTTATCACTAACTTCAAAAACATGATGTCTCCTAGACTTGTCAACATTTTCCTTATATTTCTGATTACTTTGTTCCAACTTCAACTTCACTTCTTCATGTAAAGACTTTATAAAATCAACAAATACTTCCCCTTCAAAACTTCTCTTTTCTTCTCCAACAATATCCCTCAAATTTGATACTCCTCTAGGCTACATTCCAGTAACAATCTCAAAAGGCGTTTTTCCTATACTCCTATTCACAAAATTATTATATGCAAACTCAGCTTTTGTCAATATCATATCCCAATTACTTGGCCTATCTCCAACTAAACATCTCAGCATATTACCCAAGTTTCTATTCACAACCTTTGTCTGTCCATCTGTCTGTGGATAGAATATAGAACTAAACCTCAACTCAGTAAACATCATCTTACACAAAGTCCTCCAAAAATAACCAACAAACCTGCTATCTCGGTTAGAGATAATACTTCTCGGTAATCCATGCAATCTAACAACCTCTTTGAAGAAAATCTCAGCAACATGCACAACATCTAATGTCTTCTTAGATGGTATGAAATGTGCCATCTTAGAAAATCTATCAACAACAACAAATATAAAATCATACCCTCTTGTTGTCTTAGGTAATCCAAGAACAAAATCCATACTGATGTCACTCCAAGGTTTCTCAGGAACAGAAATAGGTGTATACAATCCAGTATTATGACTTACTCCTTTTGCAACTTGACAAATTCCACAACTCCTTACAAACTTCTGAACATCCTTATACATATGTGGCCAATAATACTTTTCCTTAAGCAAACTCATTGTCTTATCAATTCCAAAATGTCCACCCAATCCACCACAATGCTTTTCCTTAATCAAATTAACTCTCATGGAACTTCTTGGTATACACAACTGAATTCCTTTGAACAACATACCTTCCTGAATGGAATACTCCTCAAACTTACTTGGTTGTTCTGATAGATTTGATGCTCTGCACTCTCTCCACGCCTCAAAAAATTAGGATCAATATCATACAACTCCATCTCATCAAAACCAAGAACTGCAACCTTCATCTCAATCAACAAAGAACGTCTTCTTCTCAGTGCATCTGTAATTCGGTTAGTAACTCCACTCTTATGCTTGATCACAAGTGTGTAACTCCGTAAATATTCAACCCACTCCATATGTCTCTGATTTAACTTATGTTGAGTTCACAAATTCTGCAAAGCTTTATGATCAGTATACAACACAAACTCCTTAGGAATCAAATAATGTCTCCACTTTTTCAAAGCTTGAACAATAGCATAAAACTCTAGATCATACACATAAGACTTTCTTTTAGCATCATTCAACTTCTCACTAAAGAAAACAACATGTTTACCTTTTTGACTCAACACAACTCCTATTGCACTACCACTTGCATCACACTCAACTTGAAATACCTTATTGAAATCAGACAAAGCTAGCACAAGTAACTCGACAACCTTTTGTTTCAAAGTCTCAAAACTCTTGTCAGCGTGTCCACTTAAATCCTTTTTATCTCCTCTCATAGTCTCAGTCATAGCATTACAAATAGAACTGAAATTCTTAATGAATTTTCTGTAGAAACTAGCCAAACCATGAAATGATCTTACCTCACCCACATTCTCAGGTGTTGGCCACTCCAGATTTTCTTTAACCTTCTCAGGGTCCATTTTAAAACCATCAGCTGAAATTAAAAATCCTAAATACACAATCTCTTCTTGCATAAAGGAACACTTCTTCAAATTAATCAGTAGCTTCTCCTCCTTCAGTCTTTGCAACACTTGTGTAATATGCTCAAGGTGTTCTTCCTTAGTCTTACTGAATATCAGAATGTCATCCATATAAACAATCACAAACTTACCCAAAAATCTCTTGAGAACTTCATTCATCAACCTCATGAAAGTACTAGGTGCATTAGTCAAATGAAAAGGCATAACCAACCACTCATATAAACCTTCTTTTGTCTTGAAAGCAACCTTCCATCATCACCTTCTCTGATTCTGTGCTAATGATAGCCACTCTTCAAATCATTCTTGGTAAAATATTTGCTCCACTCAAACAATCCATTATGTCATCCATCCTCGGCATAGGAAACCTATACTTCACTGTTATCTTGTTGATAGCTCTGGAATCAGTACACATTCTCCACTCTCCATTCTTCGTAGTTGCCAATACAATAGGTACAACATATGGACTCAAGCTTTCTCTGATCAAACCTTTCTGCAACAACTCCTACACTTGTTTGTTAAGTTCTTTATTCTATGTAGGTGTCAATCTATATGGTGCTTTATTCGGCAAACTAGCTCCAGGAATCAGATCCATACAATGACTTATACTTCTCATCGATGGTAAACCATCAGTAATATCCTCTGCAACAATCTCCTTGTATTCATTCAACAAGTTTTGAATTTCTGCTGGCACTCGGTCTCCACTGTCTTCTGTAGCTTTGCATTTACTATTTTCTGTCACCCGGTCATTAATATACCCTGTCACTTGGCCATTATTACCACAACTCAGCTTCTTAGGGATTATAGCAAAATTGACTTGGTTCTTCTTCATTTCTTTCTCAAATTGCTTTCCATTAACCATGCAAATCTTCACAGTAGTACTTTTTATCTCATCTGGAACCTCAATCAAAGGTAACAATGTTTTCTTTTTCCCATTTACCCAAAGAGTATATTGATTCAATCTACCATCATGCACAACATGTCTATCATACTGCCAAGGTCTACCCAACAGAATATGACAACAATCCATAGGCATAATATCACACAAAATTTCATCAAGGTAATTTCCAATCTTGAATTTCACAATACATTGCTCTCTTACCAACAACTTATGCTCATCCTTGATCCATGAAACATGATAGGGTTTAGGGTGTCTCAACCTCTGCAAATGCAACTCTGTAACCAACTTCTCTGATGCCAAATTCATTGAACTTCCACTGTCAACAATCACTTTGCACCATTTTCCTTCCATCTTGCATATGGTCTTGAAAAGGCTTCTCCTCAGAACAAGTTCTTCATCCACTCGGTTATTACACAAAGCTCTCCTTACCATAAGGTTTTCTCCAGCCTCAGGTCCACTTGGGGAACCCTCAATATCTTCTTGTACCACAACATTTCTATGACTTTGTCCATTCCCATGAGAGTGTCTACACTTGAAAGATCTATGCCATTCTTTGCCAAATCTGAAACAATTACCACTAAAACCACCTCTACCTCTTCCTTGATGGGAACTAGTACCTCATCGGTAAGAACTACCACCTTTCCACTCGGTCTTGATTTTATCTTCATTTTTCCACTCAGATTTGCCCTTATCTTGCACAAAATTATCAGATCTGCCACCTTCACCATAGGATCTACCTCTGCCTCTTTGGAATCAACCACCTCGACCTCTCTGTCTTTGTTCATACCTCTTTGTCAAGATCTCATCAGCTTTCAAGGCATATTGATATGCTTCTTCCACACTATCCAATTTCACAAAACTTATTCATCTTGAATTCCAGATCTCAATCCATTCAAGTACCTTGCAACTTTCTCAACCTCATCATCCACATGTCCAGATCTGATGTCCAATCTACATAATTCTTCAGTGTATTCCTTCACAATTATGTCCTTTTGTCTAAGGTTCTGCATCTTCCTCAACAAGCTAACTTGGTAATCAGCATGGATGAACTTCTTCTTCACCTTGTTCACCATTTTCAACCAGGTTCTTATCTTTTCATTTCCTCTTCTTTGTTTATCAGTTTGCAAATGCTCCCACCACAGTGAGGCATGACCTTTCAACCTAGTGACTGCAATTTTTACCTTCTTATTATTAGGAGTGCTTTCAAACTCAAAGAACTTTTCCATATCAGAGATCCAATCCAACACAAAATTAGTATCCAACTTGCCATCATAAGGAATAACTTCAATAACATGCTTTGAATGTGCCCTAGTCAATACTCTCAGCAATATTTCCTCATCTTGATCTTCCTCAGGCTTTGGGTTTGGTTCCACTGCTTCATCATCACTCACATCATCAAGATGCGCTCCTCTCCTCTGGGCTGTCTCCACAACATCTAATTTGGTTGCAATTTGTCTCAACATGTCCATTATGGCATTATCAACATTTCCTCTACCTCAAACCATCTTGACGAATAGGTTCCTACAAGATCGTAACCCTCTGCAAGTTATAGGTCAAATCCGCAGATCTGCCACCCTACAACCAAATCCAACTCATGGTTCTACATGATCCAATCTACCAAGGATGAACTTTGCTCTGATACCACTTGGCGCAAGGGAAGACAAAAAAAGACAGGGCCAAAGACACACCCAAACTATCCAGCCACCTTGCGGAGTAAACACAACAGAAGCAAACAACACATAGAACAACACCAAGGAGAGAAGGAACAAAAAACATATTTTATTGATTCATCCAATTACAACATACATGCCCGACTATGAGGCCTTCTGGGTCACAACCAACAAAATCCAGACTTTTCTATCTTCTACCTTCTCATATCATCTGCTATCTACTTGCTCTACCTCTAGTTTCTTCTTAACCTACACATAGATTGTTGGAAACACTGAGAGGAGGGGGGGGGGGAGATGAATCAGTGTTTGATTAATTATTCTATTTCAGCAATTTGATATAAATCAAATAGATAACATATGAAGCATAACACAATAACACATAAATCTAGATATGTTTACGGGGAAACCTTGATCAGAGGAAAACCCCGGTGGGAATTAGTACCCACAAATAATTGTACTAGTATAATGAACTTGTTAAAGTTCCTTTGCCCTGTTAGGAGCAGTCTTTACAATGCAAGTACAATGACCTGGTTAAGGGTCAGACCCTGTTAGGAGTCTTTTACAAATAACCCTGTTAGGGGTGAGGACTCACTATCCAAAAAGCTCACTGCTCAATAAGATGAAGGCTACAACCTTCTGATGACTGATATACACTATATAAAAAATGAACTGCTATAGTGACAATGTTGTCTGAACAGTTCCATTTATGCGCTGATGCTTAAATTACTTGTAGACTTCTACTTCATATTGACTTTCTCATATTGCTCTTCTTAAAATCCTCTCTACTTTCTCTTCGACAACACATTGATACAAAAGTGCATGTCTAATATATATATACATGCCTGAATAGACGCAGCTGAAAACAAGACCTTAGTCGGCCCAAAAATAACATTCACAACGCTTCCAAGAAAATTGGCTTAAGCGTGTTTACAATAATATTTAAGACAATTAATAACTTATTACAATAGGCACATAGCCTTTACAAAACAAAAGATTATACGCTAATCCAAAAACTGAGGTTAGCTCCATATTTTGTTTTCTGAACTGTTAGTGCACTTAATCTTTCTGTAACTTGTCCATACTGTTATTCTGTACCATGCGTGTATAGGGTAAACACAAAAACATATCATAGAGCTTATGTATGAACGCGCATATCTTGATTCATTCTGACGCATGTGCACTGGTGCTCTGATCGACTGCATATCTTTGTTCTGCTCTGTCTTCTATACTTAGCCAATTTTTGCTCTTCAAACTTTGCTGTAAAAACTTTATATGACTTTGTTTCCATAATGAAAACATAAATAAGTCATATTCTCCCTGAGAGTCAATTTTTCAACAATCTCCCCCTTTTCATTAATGGCAACAAAGGAATGTGGCCAAGTTACTCAAACTTTGACTAACACCAAAAAACTGTATATCATCCTCTTTTATTCATACTTCTTTATTTATATATAACATATACCTTATACATGCATACACATACTCCTTATATACATTACTCCCCCTTTGACATTAATGACAAAGGTGTCAAAGCTGTAAGTCCTTGAGTACTTACTCCGAATATACATCTGGATAAGCAATCTAAAGAGTCTTGATCTCTTGCTGCCAGAATGCCTTCAGTGCATCAACTGTCTGAAGAAGGGCGCATAAGGCATATGTTAGCTTCTCCATCTTTTTTAGATCCAAGCAGGGTCCTTGATCATATGTAGCAATGGTTGCATCTATCTGTTTTATGTTTTCATTTAGAACAACTAGTGAGGGCGCACGTGCATTTCTTAGTTGAGTTTGCCTGGTTCTTATCTTGCTGATCTCCAACTTAGCCTTTTCAATCTTGTCTAACTGCCCTTGATAGATATTGTTGCATACATTAATGTCTTGCAATGATGTTTCAATTGATTTTCTTACACTTTCAACCAAGATATCAACTTCCTCAATCTTCTTGATGTGCTCTGAAGTGAATTTTACTCCGTCCATGCAGTTTGCTATTACTTTTCTGCCTTTAGATGCTAGTTCTTTCAAGATTGCTTGACCAATATTCAATGAGTTCAGATCTAAAGAGAAATTCTTTATCAATTCATCTAATCTTTCCTTCTTGTACTTATCTTCTACAATTTTAGTAGCAGAGTCTACTAAACTTGTGAAATGTGATTTGAAGCTTGTCAAGATGCTGTCAACATCATCAACTGACTGAATCTTAGCCACTTTCTTATTTTTTGGCACTAAGTCATTCAAAATATTCACTGTGTCCAGAAAGAGAGGGTTTTTCATGACTTGTTTCTCTTTGGCTTTCTCTGTGGCTAGCACACTGATCTTAATCAAATCTTCTTCTTCCCAAGCATCTAGATTTGCTGAATTAGGGGTCAAACTTGACAACGATGATGGTTTGATGGATGAAGTATGTATTACATTCTGACTGGCATCCACATATTCACTCTTCACATGGATCTCCATAACTGGTATTTCATTAGTTTGATTGTCTTCCTTATTATTTAAATCTGTTGAATATTTGTTTGGAACTTCATCTTGTTGTAAGGAAGTGTTATCAGTGCATACCTTCTTTGTCTCTTCAGTGTGACAAATGCTTTTTCAAATTTGTCCATGTCGTTGTTAGAAGCGGTCATGGATATCTTAACATCATCAATCACAATAGTTTCTTCTGAATCTTTGGCAGTATCATAAGGTGTTGAAACTTTAGGCACTGCATCCTGTGGACCTGTTATAGGCGCATTTGGAATATCAGATTCTTTACTCTGTTTAGGAGGGACTGGAGTCACTTTTGCTATAGGTGCCATTGATGGATACATGTCTATCCAAAAATACTCACTCAAATGCTTTCTGAGTCTCTTCACCAACCAGTTCATATTCTTTGTTCATGATATGAAGTATTCTTGTTTTGGTTCTGAGATGAGGTTTTACCAAATCCAATAGTATAGCTTTCTCATCATGTGAGCAGATAGAGAGAAGATTGTCTAATGTTTCTTCTCTAATCCCCATATCCTCTTCAATTGCTTGCCTTTTCAATACATCAAGTATGTTCCATACTTTGTCTGGTATGACTGTTTTAAGTTCCAATACTGTCCTCTTAAACTTGATCATGTGAGAGATAATCATAGAATGAATTTCTGATTTGTCTCTCTTGGTATTTGTCATAGACATTCTCAATAGATTCTAGTCTTCCTTCATTAACAATTTTGTTCTTTAGCACTGTTAGACTGGGTCTAAATCCTACCTCAAGAGGGGCTTGAGTGTTCTTTACCTTGCTCCTTGTTGTCCTTGAGGATGGGTGACCTGTGGGAACTTGCTTCCTCCTAGTCAACTTACTTGGTACTGATGGTGGAGATGCTTTCAAGTCAATAGTAGTTGAGGGCACAGATGTACCTTCATCAGATTTCTTCATCTTCTTCTTGGGAATGTCATCAAATTTTTCTATTTTTACTTCTGCAGGAGTTTTCTTGAGTTCTTTTGCAATCTTAGCTTCCCTAGCTTTATCTAGGTCATCTTGTGTAACCCCATGAACTTTTAGGGTATTATATGTAATCCTTGATGCCTTTCTTTTATTATCTGTACTGTATAAGACATAATCAACTTGATTTATCTTTTCTGTTTAAGTACCCCATCTAGGTTCATTAGGGTCCTTAGGCACAAATAAGTGGACTTGTGCATATCCTTCCAAAACTTGTTCTTCAACTTCATATCCAAGTGGGTGAATCCAGTTTTCTCTAGGCTCAATTGCCTCCATGCAAGTACAGTCAGTTTCCACCATGAAGCATATGGTGTGTTTGTATTTCTCAACTATCTTCTCTGATAATCTAAACCTCTTCTGCATTTTGATCCTGAATGTTTTTATCTCCATATCCATAGAGTCCTTAACACTACTCTCTGATGTAGCCTTTAGTGAAATTTGTGACATGGTAGGTTTACTCATGTCTAGGTAAAGATTAGCAACTTTACCAACAATGTGAAAGTATAGATAGATGATCAAAGAGCCAAATCTGAATATCTTTCTCTTGTCATACTTGATAACTCTAATGTTGTCAGTCAGATGTGTGCGCAATATATCACATAGATTGTACTGAGTATTATCCTTTACCATCTTTATTGTTGCCAGGACAATAGCTGCAGATACACTGTTCAGTCTGCTTGTGTGCTGGAACTTATAGCCTAGTATCATAGTGACCAATTTCATGTCATTTTCCTTAATGGGATCAACAGTCATTCTGTGCCTATCACTCTTGGATAAGCATGCTTGTTCAACCTTCTTCTTAGCATCCTTACTAGTGGGAAGAACTGGTCCAGTCTTAGGAAGTCCAGTCATATCATGAATTAGGTCTACAGTAATGCGGACAGGAACTTCACCAATCCAATATAGGTCATCATGTATCATGCTCAGTAGGATTTTAACCCATTCTGGCTCATAGAACTCGTTCGCGTTATAATACTCGAAGATAGGGTTATCAGTGAGATGCACGTATTCATGTTTGAATGAATAGTCTGGTTTCATCATTGAAGCCATAAGAGTAGCTATGTTATTATCTCCAACAGTTTTCTTCTTGCAATAAATATATGCACGAATGTCTTCTACATGTACGACTCTTAACGAAGTCTTAGAAAATGCTCCTTAAACATCATCTAATATGGACTTGAATGGATGCTTCTTGAACATGAATCTTTTCGTTTTAGCAATGTCAAATACAACAGGGGTTGCCATACTTACTTGTTACTTGATTAAATAGGGTTTCACGAAAATTCTAAAATGACGCAACTGCTAGGGTTCCATTTCAATCTTCAATCCGTTCACAAACCAACCAAATCGATAAATTCCAATGCTTTGATGCTCAATGCTCACGTGCTCTATGAATTTTATGATCTCAAATGCAAACAATGAAGATAATCGATTATTTTACTGATTTATATAAAGTTTTCTGCATTTAATGCTTGTTATCGTACTCATTTTCACTGAGAGTTTCAAACTTTGTTCTGAACAAAGTACAGGCAATGCGTGCATGCATACCACCTTAGTTCATGATCACATACATGAATCCATAGGCGCATACTCAGAGGTGAGTATACTAGCCACACAGGGGTTTAGAGCTAGAATAGCTCCCCCTAAGACCATGAGAGTCAACTAACCAGAAGTAGAAGGTGCGTCCACTAAGGATGCATCAACTACCTTGTTCTCATCATTATCCTACTTTACTTCAACCCAAATTTTATTTGAATCTGCTTTAGCTTGTACAAACTTAACTTCTCGTGATTCTTCAAATAGTGAATTTTTAGGATTCTCTTATCTTTGTGCTCTTGACCTGCAAAACCTTGAGATGTGTCCAGCTTTGCCACATGAGTGACAAATGATAGGAGGTTTGATGTTATTATTCATCATGCTGCACTGCTTGGTTGTGTTTCCATTATAATTACATATCTGACATGTAATGTTCTGAAAGTTTCTTTGAGGTTGATTTGTCTGATTGTATTGAGTCATATTTCTTTGGTTTTGTTGTGACTGATTTCTTTGACTTGTTTTGCGATGTATAGCCTTGTGACCAAACTTATTACAGGAGTAACAATAACCATTGAAAGGTCTTACCTCTTTACAATCTTTTTCCAAGTGTCCATGCTTGTTACAGGCATAAAAAGTATGGTTAACTACCTTGTGTTCATCTTTGGGTGGTTCTGCTTTAGCCTCTTCAAGATTCTCAGTTTTCTTTGCTTCTACATATTTTTTTGAGCTTTGTTTCTTTCTTTCTTGCAATGAATTGATCTCAGTTTGTGCCATACTATAACCAACATCAGTAGTATCACCTTTTAGCTTCTGTGCATAAAGTTGTGATTGGATTAGATTAGAACTTGTGTGTAGTTTATCAATCTTATCTTTTGCTCTTGATAATTCAGATTCAATCTTATTCTTGATATTTTCCAACTCCAAGATTTTCATATTAGCTTGCATAAGTTCTTCATCTAACTATTTATTTTCTTTGGTCTTCTCTTCAATAGCTGTTAGGCTATCAGTTAGCTGATCATTTAATTCTTCAATCTTAACCTTTAAAGACATGTTTTCTTCATTCATCTTTTGGACCATTTTACCCAAATCATTTGTAGAGCAATCTTTCAAATCTTTTCTTAATTTCTTGATAAGCATTTGAGAGCCATCAACTTTTAGTTTTAGTTCTTCATTTTCTTTTTCATATCTGTCAAGATCCTCAAGGGATGCTTCAAGATTCTTTTTCAGATAACATCTACTGAATCCATGATCTCGTCAAGTGGTTAAACTTTCTTTCAGAGGACCAGAGCTCTGATACCAATTGTTGGAAACACTGAGAGGGGGGGGGCTGAAGCAGTGTTTGATTAATTATTCTATTTCAGCAATTTGAACATAAATCAAATAGATAACATATTAAGCATAACACAATAACACATAACTCCATATATGTTTATGGGGAAACCTTGATCAGAGGAAAATCTCGGTGGGAATTAGTACCCACAAATAATTGTACTAGTATAATGAACCTGTTAAAGTTCCTTTGCCCTGTTAGGAGCAGTCTTTACAATGCAAGTACAATGACCTAGTTAAGGGTCAGACCCTGTTAGGAGTCTTTTATAAATAACCCTGTTAGGGGTGAGGAATCACTATCCAAAAAGCTCATTGCTCAATAAGACGAAAGCTACAACCTTTTGATGACTGATATATGTTACAGTATCTATTTATCTTCACTTATTAATTAGATCATGTTGATTTAATTATTAAGTTGTCTATGTACTCTTTTTTCACTTAAGTTGTCTCTTAGGTGCATATAATTAATATTTCATATTAATTATATTGCGCAACCTAGCTTTTACCTTGTTAGGGTTTCGTTCACCTTTAAGGTTGAACTTTTTGTAATTATTGTTTCATTACTTTGGAATATAATTTTTCTCTCACTCCGCTGAGATTTTCCAAGGCTGTGCTTCTGTCTCTGTGGTTTCCATTCAGCATCAGGTTATTTGCATGCAGGGGTTCTTGGCGAGCTGTGAAGTTGGATTTCTCAACTTCTACATGGTATTAGAGCCACCCTGTCGCTGCCTGGTTTGAATATTTTTTGAAGCCGCTATTCAAAGATGAAAGCCACAGCTTCTCTGGGGTTTTTTCGTCATTTTGGAGGAGGCGCTGGGTTTTGGAGTACTTTGAGCCAAAATGGACTCCACCATCGTGCTCATAAGGCCCAGGAGAGTCAAAATACTTATAAAGGTCACTATTTTTGGTCACAGTGACCTATGGGAAAATATTTTGGCCACCTAGGCCGTACAACACATATTTCAAAAAAAAACAAAAAAAAAAACATTTTTTTAAAATATTTTTAGGGCAGCCAGAGCGGCCACCGCCGCACCACCCCGGCCCGGCCCCCTGTTGGCACGCTGCCCACCAGCCACCGCAACATCCCATGGTGGTGCTGCGCTCGGGAGCCACCCGGCCTCCACCTCCGCTGGCGGCCCGCCACCTGCCGCCCACTGGTGACTTCGCAGTATAGTGGTGACATCACGATGACATCACCAACCATAAATTTTTTTTCCCGGCGATTTTTAAATTTTTTCGGCAACAGGCATGACGGGCATCAAATTTTTTCACGGGGAATGTGATGGTTGTTTGAACGTCAATTTTTTCATGTGACTGGGTTTTTCCAGTGAGCTCATTTTCGGAGGGGCACTTGGTTTTTTTGCCATATCTTGGGCATACGGTGTCCATTTTTGAAAAATAAAATATTGTCAGAAAGGTGTTTTTGAGCCGGACGTGATGATGTTGGTCTTGTTTTCTGATTTATCTGCTTGAGCTCTCTTTTTTTGCGTTGAAGTAGAGGCTTCCATTTCCTCCATCTCTGCATCTAGCGTCGAGGTTTTCTTCTCATTTTTTGTGCTTTCAGTAATTGTTTCTTTGCTGTACGGGGGATAGAATCATACATTGTGGGGGGGTGCTTTTCCTTTCAGTCATTTAATTTCAAAAAATGACCCTTCTACTTCCGTCTTTTTCTTCTCTCAATGTTGGACCCCTCTGTGGCCTGGCTGACACCGCATAATTACCACACCTAGAAAGCACACATGACCAGGCTACTCATGTTTCATGGCTTATGGTCATGTCTAGATGAAAACCAACCTGTCCTACAGCATCATTTTGAGGTTCTTCAGCACAGGAATAAAATGGATGAAGCCATAGGCTTGATTGCACTGAACATCTCCGACAGTCTCCTTTTTCACCTGGATGGGTTGACAACTCCTAGGGCCATTTGGGGCAAGTTTTTAGATTTGTTTGGCATAGTGAATGAGTTCCAAGCACTACAGCTTGATGCAGAGCTGACCACTTTGACTCCTACCAGCTTTCCCACCATGGAGGACTTATCTCTGCGCTCAATTTCGCAGGGATGTGGGAGAAACAAGACAGATGACGAGTGTATCTTCCTGATTCTCTCAAAGTTGAGAGGACAATATCAGATCTTTTCTTCTACTTTCTACTCCACCATGGATACTTTGGGTACTAGACACACCATGCCTTCATTCGAGACATTCTGTGATCGGTTGACATGGGAACAGGCAAAGATCCAACAGATGGATGCTTTTGGCTCTTCTAGCCAAGCATTGGTTGCTCAGTCTTCATAGGGAAAACCAAAATAGAAAGCCAAACTGAAGAAAGATTTAGCAGGCAATGAGTATTCCTCCAAACCTGCACAGAAAAATGATTCAAAACCTCTAGCTAACCCTTCCAAGGGTAAATCTTCTTCGAAGTCTACTAAGTCTACCTCCAAGACTAAGAAGAAATCAGTTGAGACCTGTAGTTTTTGTGGAAAGGATGGACATCCTATTTCTAGATGCTGGAAATGTTTGGAGGCTTTAGAGGAAGCCATGCAGGAGCATCACATTTCAGCTCCTCAGTCCACATCCTCCCCTGCACGGAAAGGTCATGCTCTTACTGCATGAGCAATGACTTCTGGGCCCACCTGGATTCTTGATTCTGGTGCCTCTCACCACATGAATCACACTCAATAGTTGGTCACCTCACCTGCTCCTTGTGCTACTTCACAGATTGCTGTTGGGAACTCCTCTCATCTTTCTATTTTGGGTTCTGGTTCTGTTGCATTAGCTGGGGGTTCTCTTCAGAATGTTCTTTTTGTCCCTGACATTTCGACGAACCTATTGTCTATCTATCAGATTTTCCACTCTGGCTCTGGTAAGACAGTTGAGTTCTCACCACATGATGTGGTTATTTGGGACTTACATGATTCTAATGTGATTGTGGCTACTGGGAGTGTTGACACTGCATCCCACCTATACAGATTTGATGGATTTGAGTATTCTGCTGGCACAAGTTCCTGTCTTATAGCACATGCAGATTCAGTGAGCAGACTTTGGCATGAGCGTTTGGGCCATGTCAATTACAGATATCTTCAGCAGATGAGCACATAGGCACTTGTTCTTGGGCTTCCACAGATTACTTGCA
>MU226236.1:874600-912387 GCA_018584345.1 Thuja plicata
AACTATATTCAGAATCAGATGCCTCACAAGGCAGTTTGACATATGACTCCTGAGGAGGCTTGGTCTCATGTCAAGCCTGATGTATCTTCATTCTGAGTTTTTGGTAGTGAAGCATGGGCATTTGTGCTTGACGCTCAGAGGAGAGCAATGGAGCGGAATATTTGACACCTCATTTTTTTTGGCTATTGTGAGGATGTTAAGGCATACAGGTTGTTTGACCCTAATTCCAGAGAGGTCCTATTTTGATGGGATGTCCAGTTTGATGAGCGCCTTCCTACAGTAAATACCCCACTTCCAGAGTCTACTTCACTTACCACTACTCCCTCCTCTCTTCCAGTTTTGTTTTAAGATGATGAGGATGATGATCTTGGTGATCCCCATTTACCTCCACCACATGATCCTCCACTGATGCCTAGATGGTCTTGTGTTACAGTTGATGCTGCAGGATCTCTAGCTAGTGACCCTTCCACTTCCCGTTGCACCCGGTCTCATATTGCGGGTTCTAGTCTTCTGAGTCATGCTATTTGTGGTGATCCTCAGACATTTGCGGCAGCGATAGGACATACTGAGTGGGCTAGTGCTATGGAGGAGTATTCTTCTTTGATGAAGAATCACACTTGGGATCTTTGTTCTCTTCCTAAGGGAAGAAAGTTAGTGCGATGCAAGTGGTTGTATCGTACTAAGTTTGCTGCTAATGGTTCTATTGATAAGTACAAGGCACGTCTTGTTGCGAAGGATTTTTCACAGGTTGAGGGTATTGATTACACTGAGACATTTGCCCCTGTCACCAAGATGAACTCTATTCACCTTGTCTTATCCCTCGCAGCCTCTCAGGGATGGCCCATTTTTCAGATGGATGTGAAGAGTGCATTCTTGCATGGTGATCTTACTGAGGAGATTTACATGGAGTAGCATCAGGGATTTGTGCAGGATTCCTCCTTGGTTTGCATACTTTGACGTTCTTTGTATGGTCTCAAATAGGCCCCTCGGGCTTGGTATGAGAAGATAGACTCCTTTCTACTTTCTACAAGATTCATACACTGTCATTCCAATCCTACAGTCTACATTCAGCGTCTTGAGGATGGGGTTTTGATCCTTGTGCTATATGTTGATGATCTTCTCATCATAGGTAGCTCATCTTCTATGATTTAGGATGTTCAGCGCACATTGATGGAGCAATTTGAGATGACAGACCTTGGTCTATTACACTTCTTTCTGGGTCTGCAGATTGTTCAGTCGCTTGCTGGGATCTTTGTTTACCATCAGAAGTATGCTGTTGACATGCTTCGGTGCTTTGATATGCTTGATTGCAAGCCTGCTCCCACACCTTTTTAGTCGGGTGTTACTTTGTCTACCTCTTGCACTTCACCTTCAGTAGATTCTACATTATATCGACAGTTGGTTGGCAGTTTGTTATACCTGACACACACTCATCTTGATCTCTCCTTTGCAGTTGGTCTAGTCTCTCGGTTCTCACATGAGCCTCATGAGAGTCATTGGCAAGCTGCCAAGCATATTTTGAGATACATTCAGGGCACACTTATGTATGTCATTCATTACACATCAGGGGCTCCTCACATTGTTGGCTACACTGACTCCGATTAGGCTAGTGATGTTGATGATCAGAAGTCTACTTCTGGCATTATTTTTTGTCTTGGATCTGGTCCTATCACATGGTCATGCAAGAAGAATATTGCTCACACACTTTCATCTACAGAGGCTGAGTACAAAGCAACAGTGCATGCTAGTCAAGAGATTCTTTGGCTTCGATAGTTGATGACTGAGTTTGGCTTTCCTCCTGATCGTCCCACTGTTTTGTGGTGTGATAATCAAAGTGCTATTCACATTTCCCGCAACCCGGTGGAGCATCAATGCACTAAACACATTGAGCTTCATATGCATTTCATCCATCAGCAGATTCAGGATGGTGTTCTCACTTTGGAGTACATTCCCACTGACGCGCAGGTTGCTGACATCTTCACCAAACCTTTTGCATCTCCGTGCTATCTTCAGTTGCGTTCTATGCTTGGGGTGATGGAAGTTGTCCTTGGGGGGTCTTGTTGAGGCCTTCCTTCCTTCATGTTTTTTTCAGCATGTTTGTTTATCTCTTTTTGGAGAGGGGTTTTTCCCACTGGGTTTTCTCCTTTATCTCCGGTTCATAGAGATTTCCTTGTTGCCGGGACCCACTTTTCCTGCTTTCATAGCTGTGCTAGGTTAGCTTACCTCCTGAGCTTCACTTAAGGGGGGGTGTTAGAGTATCTATTTATCTTCACTTATTAATTAGATCATGTTGATTTAATTATTAAGTTATCTATGTACTCTTTTTTCACTTAAGCTGTCTCCTAGGTGCATATAATTAATATTTCATATTAATTATATTGCGCAACCTAGCTTTTACCTTGTTAGGGTTTTGTTCACCTTTAAGGTTGAACTTTTTGTAATTATTGTTTCATTAATTTGGAATATAATTTTACTCTCACTCCACTGAGATTTTCCAAGGTTGTGCTTCTATCTCTATGGTTTCCATTCAGCATCAGGTGATTTGCATGCAGGTGTTCTTGGCGAGCTATGAGGTTGGATTTCTCAACTTCTACAATATACACTATATAAAAAATGAACTACTGTAATGACACTATTGTCTGATTAGTTCCATTTATGCGCCGACGCTTAAATCACTTGTTGACTTCTACTTCATATTGACTTGATCATATTTCTCTTCTTAAAATCTTCTCTGCTTTCTCTTCGACGACACATTGATACAAAAGTGCATGTCTAATATATATATACATGCCTGAATAGATGCGACTGAAAATAAGACCTTAGTCGGCCCAAAAACAACATTCACAACGCTTCCAAGCAAATTGGCTTAATCATGTTTAAAATAATGTTTAAGACATAATTACTAACTTATTACAATAGGCACATAGCCTTTACAAAACAAAAGATTATATGCTAATCCAAAAATTGAGGTCGGCTCCATACTCTATTTTTTGAACTGTTAGTGGACTTAATCTTTCTATAACTTTTCCGCACTGTTATTCTGTACCATGCGTGTATAGGGTAAACACAAAAACATATGATAGAGATTATTTATGAATGCACATATCTTGATTCGTTCTGACGCACGTGCGTTGGTGCTCTAATCGACTGCATATCTCTGTTTTTCTATGTCTTCTATACTTAGCCAATTTTTTCTCTTGAAAGTTTTTTGTCAAAACTTTATATGACTTTGTTGCCATAATGACAACATAAAATAAGTCATATTCTCCCTGAGAGTCAACTTTCCAACATATAAATCCCTATTTATACTTGCCAAAGAAGCTTATAGAAGATTCTAGACTATCACAAAGATGGAAGGCCGGCCAAAAAATGGTCTACACATATCCCAAGACAAGATCCAAATATGAAATGTACATCCTAAAATTAAATACATAATTCAGTTGCAAAAAGAACCAATCAAAGACAAACTCGGTCAAAAAAGAACCGAGCATCAAGTTCACTCGGCACAGGAAGGAACACTTGGCCAACACTGGACAGCTCGACACAAACAACTCGACCAACACTGGACATCTCGGCACATACAGGATCGCTTGACAACATTGTAACTTGACACTTACTGGCAGAATGAACAAAGATGAGAAGGATAGCAAGCCAACTCAGGATGCTCCTGCATCACTTAGGTATTATTCATCTACCCATTTAATATCTCTAATGATGAGAACTAAAATATATCTAATTCCCACTTGAAATTGCATTTCTAGATACCAAACTTTTTGCATTGAAATTGCATTTTTAATATCTAGAAGGTGAAAGGGATATGCCTATAGGTCTTTGATGTGAAAACATAATTACAACTTTATATATTAAAAGGAAGTGTATGAAAATGTCTCTACAGACATGCTTCATTGTAGAAGGAATTCTTCTACATAACAACATATACTTTCAATGAATTAAAGTTGCAGTAGTGTTTGTATGTTGTGTAGGCCCTCCCAAAAAAACATAGCATTCAAATGCATTGGAACACATTATAAATTTTTTTATTTGTAAATATAAATATGCTCTAGACTTCCTAGACTTCCTCTTCTTGATCAGCTAGTGTGAACCTATAGAAGTGAGAAAGCTATAATTGTTAAGCAAAAGAAGATTGCCTGAATTGAAGGAAGGGTAAAATATATACCATAGTAATAAAAAAGAGGGTGTGCAAGTAACTTCACATACCTAAACTTACACAAGATCAATTAAGGTGATATTTTTCTTTCTTTCTAATTATGTTGTATGAATTTTTTTTCATTTTGCAATAGCGATCCAAAGAGAAGGCAAAATCTATACAAAGGTCATGTAGGGATTTGACTCTAGAGACTCTTGTAAAGGCGAGGCCTTGTCTTTTAGCTCTACCTATATTAGTTGTGGCTCTATCTAGTGTTAGTCCTTTTGTTTTGTGTATAGTGATAGCCTACTGGTGCAGGAGCACACCTAGCTCAAACCCTTAGCTCTTTATTTCTGGCATGTACTGACTCTAGCCAAGTCAGGAGAGTTTGTGTGGACCTTAGAAGGTCTTTTTTTTCCCCTAAGATGGATATGACTAGGTCAATCCATGTCTAGCTAGGTTTCTTAGCTAGTTTCCTGACTGTCGGTTAACACTACCGGTTAACATTGTCGGTTAACACTGTGTCGGTTAACACTGTGTCGGTTAACACTGTCGGTTAATTTAGACTGGTGGTTGGTTTTACGTTACTGATGCTCGGTAAAGTCAGTCGTAATGGCCCGTGAAAAGTGGATCTTATCTTTTATGGACAGTATGGTCAGTTGTAACGGTTCCTAAAGAGATGATTGCAAATATGTGGGCAGTTAGGGTCATTATAATGGGAGGATGGTTGTTAATAACATCCTAATCTTTCATTTGAGAGATATAGAAGAGAGAGTAGAGATTGAAGAAAAGAGAAGCTACAGGAAATCATAGAGTTGCAGATTATTGTACTATTTTGTTTTGTTTCCAATAATGAGAAGTTGCAGATAGTGTGTTTAGTGGATATCAAACTTCTTTGTTCATTTTTCATGCAAGTAGATTAGTTACTTTATTTTCTATTCTGTAAGTTTTTGAGTTCTTCACCCATTCTGGGTTGTAATAAGTAATGGCCCCTCGAGGTTCCTGAATCCATGATGAGAGTTATGAGTTGGGATGGAACTTGAGAGGAGCCCTTGTACATAGTTTCCATTATGTTTTCTATAGGAGAAGCAACAAAAAAGATTCTGGAGATCTTACCCTAGGTGAGCTTGGTAATAGTCCGGCTAGGGAAGAGAATGAGAACAATGTTCTGAAAACATTGGTTGAATGAATCTATTTGTGTAGGTTCAACAAGAAGAAGATGAAAATAATTTCAATGGGGACTGAGTCTTGAAGAGGAGGTAAAGTTGATAGTGACTTACCTCAGTGTAGGGTTGTGAACACCCTAAGAGATCTAGGAGAAATATATCAAAGAAGGGCCAAGCCGGTTCTGTAGCAGAAACAAGACTTCTATCCACATCAGATTGGTATCAGAGCCCTAAAAGATTTGGGAGTGTGTTGTTTGGATGTTATCTGTAGAAACATCTATCAATTCATCCAAGATGGTGACCAATTTGGAACTCATAAAAGATGTGGAAGAGCAAAAGGAGGAGAATAGACTCCTGAAGGAACAATTAGCTGAAATGGCAACTAAGTTGGAAAAAGTGCAGCTTAGGACTGCAGTAGTCAATGAACGGATGAGAGAAGCTGATGGAAAGGGTAAAGCAGTGGTAGAGGAAGACATTATTCCAGAACCAGACCCTGTGCTTCAAGAAGAGTCATTCTTGAAAGCATTGAAGGCAATGAGTGGTAAGTCCTTAGAAGGTGTGCTTCTATTTAGTGGCAATATGGAACCATAATTAATCATGGAATGGATAGGTCTTGAAAATCACTTTGATTGTGATAATGTGACCAAAGCTCAGAAAGTAAGAATAGCCAAGACAAGGTTGAGAGGAACTGCTCTCACTTGGTGGAAGTTGGTCCAAGATGAGAGGGAAAAAGAAGGAAAGAACCCCATAACCAGTTGGAAAGGTATGGTGGCCAAGATGAAGGAAACTTACCTTCCTAATGATTATGAAGTGCAGTTGCACAAAAAGAGATAGAATTTGAGACAAAAATATTTAGAAGCCAGTTCCTACACCGACGAATTTTACAAATTATGCTTAAGGTCGCATGTGATGGAAGAAGAAAGCCTGAAAGTGGCTAGGTACTTGAATGGTCTCAAGTGGATTATCCAAGAGGAAATTAGTCTCTTAAACCCCAAGACTATACACCAATGTTACCAGCTAACCCTCAAAGTGGAGGAAAAATTTAAGAAGAAGCAAGATTCAAATAGCAGAGGAAGAGGAAGAGACAACAGAGGTCATAGAGGAGGATATGGAGGAAGAAATCAGAGTGAGTCCAAACTCACTAAGAATCAAGGAGAACTCAGTAACACAAGAGGTGGTTATAACTATGGAAGAGGTTCACATAGTAGTTCAAGAGGAAGAACTAATAACCAAGGAAGAGGATCTCACTTCTCTTTAATGAAGTGTTACAACTGTCAGCAATTTGGGCATCCTGCATATCGGTGTCCTAAAAAAGGTTCTACTTCTCAAGGAGGTGGGAAAAGAGTTAACTATGTCTAAGAAGAATCAAGTTGCAGCAGCAAGCCATCTGAGGTACCATTAGAATCAGAAGAAGGTGAGAACCTCATGATAAGGAGGACCTTAATCAGAGAGCCAAGTAAAGAAGAACCAAGCCAAAGGAGAGCACTCTTTAGAGTGAAGTGCAAGATTACAGGAAAGGTGTGTAGAGTCATTATTGATTCAGGCTCAACTGATAATATCATTAGTGAAGAGGTAGCTAGCAAGTTAAATTTTAAAAGGATTCCACATGACAATCCATACAAGGTTACATGGCTCAACAAAGGACATCATGTGTTTGTAGGAGAACAAGCATGGGTAGAATTCACCATTGGAAAGTATAAAGATAGAGTTCTATGTGATATTCTTCCCATGGATGCATGCCACCTTCTACTTGGAAGGCCATGGCAATTTGATAGCCAAGCCATGTACGATGGAACCAAGAATGCATACTCATTCAAGAAAGATGGAGTGACTTTCAAAATTCAGTCACTAATAGAAGAAGGAGAGGTGAAAACATCAAGTCCAAGAGACTCTAGAAGAAGGAGAAGGAGTTGGTTTTGCTTTAGTATTGAAGCCAAAAGATGAAGTTGCTGTCAAGAAATCAGAGATACCAAAGGAGGTAAAAGAAATACTATAAGAGTATAAGGATATTGTGAATGATGGCCAGCCCACTCCCCTACCTCCTAAGAGACTTGGTAGCCACAAGATTGAATTCATACTAGGAGCTACCTTACCCAAAAAAGCTTCCTATAAGATGACCCCTCAACAGAATGAGGAAATAGCCAAGCGAATCAGAGGGTTATTAGACTAAGGCCTAATTAGAAAGAGCATAAGCCCATGCGCAGTCCCTACTATTTTAGCACCTAAGAAAGGAGGAGCTTAGAGACTTTGTACTGATTCTAGAGCCATAAATAGAATCACCATTACGTATAGGTTTCCAATACCCAGGATTGAAGACCTAATGGATTGTTTAGGGGAGGCAAAGTACTTCAACAAGATTGATCTCAAGAGTGGATACCACCAAATCAGAATTAATGAAGGAGATGAATGGAAGACAACCTTCAAAACTATAGAAGGTTTGTATGAATGGATTGTAATGCCATTTGGTTTGTCTAATGCTTCCTCAACTTTTATGAGGCTTATGAATGAGGTATTGGTAGAATGCATTGGTAAATTTGTTGTTGTCTACCTAGATGACATTTTAGTTTTCAGCAAAACTAAGGAGGAGCATATTAGGCATTTGAAATTTGTTTTCAAGAAATTGCATGATGACAAGCTAATGATCAACTTGGAGAAGTGTGACATCATGAAGCAGGAGTTGGTGTATCTCGGTTTTGTTTTGCCACAGGGTAACCTAGAAATGGACCAAGAAAAGGTGGATGCCATTCTAAGTTGGCCTACTCCCAAGGCTGCCACTGAGGTGAGAAGTTTCCATGGTTTAGCTCAGTATTATAGAAAGTTCATTAGACATTTCAGTCAAATTTGTGCACCTATGTTAGACACCATTAAAGGTGGGATGAAGACAAAGTTTCAACGGACACCACAAGCTGAGAAAGGGTTTGAAACACTCAAGGAGAAGATATCAGAGTTGCCTACTCTAGTTCTTCCAAGCTTTGATAAGTTTTTTTACAGTAGAATGTGATGCAAGTAATGTGGCCATTGGGGCTGTCATAAGCCAAAAAGGAAGACCAATAGATTTCCATAGTGAGAAGCTAAATGATGCAAAGAAGAAGTACTCTTCTTATGAATTAGAGTTGTATGCTCTAGGCCAAGCACTCAAGAAGTGGAGGCACTACTTTCTGCCAAAGGAGTTTATAGTATATACTGATAACCAAGGTCTCAGCTTCCTTAACTCTCAAGAAAAACTTAGTAGCAAACACATGAAGTGGGTGGAGTATCTACAAGCTTACACTTTCAATATCAAGCATAAAAAGGGAGTACAAAATAAGGTTGCTGATGCATTGAGTAGAAGGCTGCTCACAGTCCAAGAATTTCAGCTACAAAGCATAGGTATTGATAGCTTCAAAGACCTATATGCTGAAGATGAAGATTTTGCCCAAATCTACAAGGTATGCAAAGAGTTTAAAAACAACTTTCATGGTGAGTTTTCTGAATATACCTTGCAGAATGAGTTATTGTTTAGAGGAGGTTAGCTTTGTGTTCCTAAAGGGTCTATGAGAGAGAATTTGATTCAGGAAAAACATAATGGAGCACTTAGTGGTCATTTTGGAGTCAGTAAGACTCAAGAGCTAGTCAGTAGGTTTTATTTTTGGCCTAAAATGAATAAAGATGTTAGACAGTATGTTGAGAGTTGTGTAGTGTGTCAAAAAGCAAAGGGAACATATTCTAATGTAGGTCTTTATCAGCCACTTCCAATCCCAACCAGAGCATGGGAATGCATCAGCATGGATTTTGTAGTTGGTTTGCCAAGAACAAGGTAGGGATATGATAATATTTTTGTTGTAGTGGAAATATTTAGTAAGATGGCACATTTTATACCTTGCAAGACTATTCATGATGCTTGTAACATTTCTCAGCTATTTTTCAGTGGAGTGGTGAGGATACATGGACTCCCACTTAGTATTGTTTCAGATAGAGATAGCAAATTCATGAGCCATTTTTGGAAGACCTTATGGCAAAAGCTCGACACTAACTTGTCTTTTGGATTTGCATACCATCCGTAGAAAGATGGCCAAACAGAGGTGGTCAATAGAAGTCTTGGTAACTTGCTGAGATGCCTCACAAAGGAGTATGGTCAAGCATGGGACCAACTCATTGGACAAGCTGAATATGCATACAATGATACAGTGAATAAATCAACTGGTAAGAGTCCTTTTGAAATAGTTTATGGCTTTCACCCAAGAGGGATTTTTGAGCTTAGAGAATTGAAGGAAGGAATGCATTGTAGTGGATATGCTGAGGAATTTTCTCATTCAATGAGAGTAGTCCATGAAAGTGTGAGAATGAACTTGATTGAAAATGCTGAAAAGGTAAAGCAAAAGGTGGATTCAACAAAGAGGGATGTTCAGTTTCAAATTGGAGACTTTGTGATGGTACACTTGAACAAACATACGCTGCAAAAAGGGGTCCCTCAAAAGCTACAGATGAAGAGGCTAGGTCCATGTAAGATACTAGCAAAGTATGAAAACAATGCATACAAGGTGGAGCTTCCTGAAGACATTGGGTTGTCACTGGTTTTCAAAATTACAGATTTGATGGCATACAAAGGACCAATTCAAGATGTTGATCAGAACCTTCAAGAGGTAATACAAGAGGTAAAAGATCTAAAATTAACCCCTACTCCATCTATGACAGCTGAAAAGATACTAGACTCAAGGGTCTAAAAGAAGACCAGGAACAAAGAGTATATGGAGCACCTTGTCAAATGGCATGAAAAAGAAGATGCTGATGCTACTTGGATCAGAGAAAAATACTTCAAGAGGTTTGGCATTGATCCAAACATGCTCAATCCAAGGATGGATTAACCTTTCTTTTGTTTGGGGGAGTATGGTGCAGGAGCACACGTAGCTCAAACCCTTAGCTCTTTATTTATGGCATGTACTGACTCTAGCCAAGTCAGGAGAGTTTGTGTGGACCTTAGAAGGTCTTTTGTTTTTCCTAAGATGGATATGACTAGGTCAATCCATGTCTAGCTAGGTTTCTTAGCTGGTTTCCTGACTGTCAGTTAACACTGTTGATTAACATCGTGTCGGTTAACATCGTGTCGGTTAACACCATGTCGGTTAACACTGCTAGTCAACATTGTCGGTTAATATAGACTGGTGGTCGGTTTTATGTTACTGATGCTCGGTAAAGTCAGTCGTAATGGCCCGTGAAAAGCAGATCTTGTCTTTTATGGACAGTATGGTCAGTTGTAACGGTTCCTAAAGAGATGCTTGCAAATATGTGGGCAGTTAGGGTCGTTAGAATGGGAGGATGGTTGTTAATAACATCCCAAGCCTTCATTTGAGAGATATAGAAGAGAGTAGAGATTGAAGAAAAGATAAGCTAGAGGAAATCATAGAGTTGCAGATTATTGTACTATTTTGTTTTGTTTCCAGTAATGAGAAGTTGCAGATAGTGTGTTTAGTGGATATCAAACTTCTTTGTTCATTTCGCATGCAAGTAGATTTGTTACTTTATTTTCTTTTCTGTAAGTTTTTAGTTCTTCACCCGTTCTGGGTTGTAATCAGTAATGGCCCCTTGAGGTTCCTGAATCCATGGTGAGAGTCATGAGTTGGGATGGAACTTGAGAGGAGCCCTTGTACATAGTTTCCTTTTTGTTTTCTGTAGGAGAAGCAACAAAAAAGAGTCTAGAGATCTTACCATAGGCGAGCTTGGTAATAGTCTGGCTAGGGAAGAGAATGAGAACAATGTTATGAAAACATTGGTTGAATGAATCTATTTGTGTAGGTTCAGCAAGAAGAAGATGAAAAGAATTTCGATGGGGACTGAGTCTTGAAGAGGAGGTAAAGTTGAGAGTGACTTACCTCAGTGTAGGGTTGTGAACACCCTAAGAGATCTAGGAGAAAGATCTCAAAGCAGAGCCAAGCCGGTTCTGTAGCAGCAACAAGACTTCTGTCCACATCACCTATGCAGTGGTTAGCAGTATTTGTGTGTGTTTGCCTTGGGTTATGGGTTGCATTAGAATAGTTTTTGGGTTTGATTCATCCCAAGGTGGACCATTGTATTTATCAAATTTAACTTTAACATATGCTGGCAATTTTGGGGGCTTAGAGCTAAAAAATGTTAAATCTAAAGAAGAAACTTGTAATCAATATTTATAGTTTTTGCTTGTGGATGAGAAAATGCTTTTATTGTATGTTTTTGGGTTTTGTATAAATTTAAAGGAAAAAATATAAATTAATATATATTAAAAATAACAAAAACTATATTTAATTATTTTTATACCCTTCTACTAATTACTAGAAATGTTAGCTCTAATATTATTAATTTTTATATTCATATCATATTATGCATATAGGAACCAATTAGTGAAATGGTGTCCAATATTAATATCTATAAGCATAATGGGAGAAGGAGCATACACCTTGCAATGATGAGTCACAAATACATTCTTGTCCATTATGAATCAAAAACTGCAAGGTGCATGATCTTTATGCCATAATGATAGCAGATTGAATGGATGAAATATTTTATAGACATGCATGAGGCCAAAGTAGAGTATAGTACTCAAGAATATTACACACTCTAAAACAAAGTGGAAAAGCCTTAAATAATTTGTAATTTAATTTAATTTATTGAATTGCAATGAATAAATCAAAATTATAAAAAAATAATAATAAGATTAAAAAAAAATTTAAACTATTATTTGAATCTTTAGAAATGAAAATTATTTTTTATTATTAGTAATTTAGCAATATACTAAAATAATACTTAATATTTTTTGATTCAATACTTTATACCTTAACACACATTCAAAAATAATAAAAATAAGATTATAATTATTCAAAGTAAATAGATAACTTTTAAATTATTATTTGAAATTTTAGAAATCAAAATTATTTTTATTAATAGTAATTTAATAATATACTAACATATTACCTAATTTTTACTGACTCGACACTTTATATCTTAACAGAGACAATAAAAAATTAAAAATAAAAATAAGATTATAATTGCTCAAAGTGAAGAGAGAACTTTCCTTTTTCATTTTCAAAGTGACAATTTTATGAGTTTAAACTTTTCACATGCTTTCTTGTTATGTGTTTGGTCAGTTCTTCCTTCACCTAATTTTTAATCATTACTAGTCTCCATTACTGAGAAATATAAATATAACAGATTAAATTTCATTCTAAAAAAATCTATCATAATAGGCACTGCAAAATTCTTTACGCAGGAGGACATAGTGAAACAGTTGAAAAATGCTTAACCAAAAAAATTGAATGGTTAAATTTTTACTCCAAATTATTCGCAACATTCCGGTCAATTTTCTACCTTTTTCCCAACCGGTTTCGTATGCAAATAATTGATGAACTATAACTGATTGAATGTTTGAAGATGATAAGTTGATGATCACAGAGCTGTAGAAAGTAAATGCAAGACATTAAATCAGTTAATGTATTGTATTGTCATTGATGTCAACTTGATATAATCTGATTGGTCGTGTACATATTGTCATAGACTTCAAGAAACCAAAGAGATAAAGTTTATGTTATCGGTAAAACATAAAAAGCTAGTGTACACTGAGTGACAGTAAACACCGACAGACAGTGCACACCGATAGGCAAAGAACCCCGAGCAGTCACAGTGTATACCGAGCATTGCAACACCGAGCATAATTGAAGTGGTCACCAAGAAGAACTAAAGTCAATGAACGATCTAACTGAAGATTGATCACCGATCAGAATTGGAGTTAGAAAATGACAAAACACTTAGCTGGCAGGAGCTATATTTAGAGTTAATCGATCAATTGCTTTATTTTCATCGACCAATTGAACTAAGGATAAGAAGAAGATTTAACTAGCTTTATTCACAGTTGTCAAGGAGAAATCTACAGAATAAAACTAAAGAAAAGCGATAAAGATTAAAGCTGTGCATGGCGAGATTTGTCGATCAAGAAGCAATCTACGTCAAGAGCAAGAAAGACAGAAGATTGAACGATGAAATCATGTCTATATAAAGAGACAAGGAATTCATTATGAAAAAAATAAATCTGAATATAATTTTGGTGAAGATAGAAGTCTGCATGCAGATCTGATCATATAGGCTAAAGAACAGAGCCAAAGAAATTCTACAGACACTGAGCAACAGAGAAGCAAGAGCATTCACCGAGCATAAAGAAGAAAGAAGGGGAGAAAAGGAATTGAAGAGAACATTGATAAGAGAGGTATTATGGACCAACAATAGATCTGAAAATCTGCAAGTTAAAGTTGTAATATTGAACAGATCATTTACTGTTTCAGTTTAACCATTGATTTAAAAAATCTCTTAACCGAGTGGGATTCAACCATCTTTATTGTATTGAGATACTCAAGAGTATCAAAAGGTTTTCATGTTGACAACATAGTGAATTCTAGGTCAAATAATAAATTGTTAGTTTTGAATCCTCTAACAAGGTCACACTTAATAGTGTGTTTGTAACCTTTAACAGGGTTGGCTCTTCACTGAGCTCACTTCAGAAGAGTGAAAATTTTGGGTTACCAGCCCCAAGTGGGGTTTCCCTTAACATGGTTTCCACATTAAAAATCCATGCATCAAATGTGTATATGGTTCATTACTTTGATTTTTTTCTTTATACATTACTAAAACAGGATTGGTCGATAAACACTTAGTTTAATTACTTCTATTCAGTAAAGGCTAAAAAAAATAAAAAAGTATATTCACCGAGTAGTATATATATGTTAGAATTAAATAAGGCATACATCTTGTAGGAATAAAAGATAAATGAAGGTATTATATTTTTGATATAATTTTTGGTTGGATTATTGGATTAATTTTTGAGGCCACTGATTCACCCCCCCTCTCAGTTATTCTAACAATTGTTATCAGAGATTTGGTGATTGGAAGAGAGTTTAAAGACTCAAGCTAAAGATCACAAGATGAGTAAACAGGATGTGGCTAAGTTGAACAAAGTCAACTTTGCATCATGGAAAAGTAGGATAAGACTCCACCTATCAGGTATTGGAAATGATGTCACACAATACTTGGATACTGAATATGTTGCACCGACAGGACCTCTGATTGTTGATCAATTGAGAGACAAACATGAACACAATTCTATGATGATAGAAATTGCTTCTTCACTATACGATGCTGAATTTGAAGATGTAAAATCATGCACCACTGCAAAGCAAATGTGGTACAAACTCAAGCTAGTACATGGAGGAGACACCAATGTGCTAAGAGCTAAGGCTGAAAGCCTAAGAGGAAAGTTTCATGACCTAAGAATGAAAGAAGGAGAAAACATCACTCAGTACAGTAGCAAAATCAAAGAAGTTGTTAATTCTATCTGAGGAGTAGGAGGTGTGTTTGAGGAATAAACAATGGTAAGTAAAATTCTAAGAAACTTACTACTTGTTTATGCTATTAAAGTATTTGAAATTCAAGAAATGAGAGCAGTAGAAAATAACAATGTTACTCTAGATAGTTTGATTGCTAGACTTATTTCATTTGAGATGAACAACTTTGACAATAGTGTCTTACCAACTATTAAGTCTGCATTCAAACATTCTCTAAAAATAAGCAAATCTAGTCACAAATACACTATGAGAAATGATAGTGAAAGTGATAGTGATGAACAAGAACTTGATGAAATTGAAGCACTAATGGCTAGAAGATTGCAACAAGGCAAATGTAGATACAAAGGTAAATTACCATTGGTCTATTTTAATTGCAAAGAAATTGGAGATTTTGTTGCTAGATGCCCTAACAAGAGAAAAAATGAAAGAAACAATGACAGATCTTATGAAAATAAGTTTGACAGAAGTGATGACCGATACTACAGAAGCAACTGACACTCTGATAGAAGAGATAACCGAGACTACAAGGACAAAGGCAATAAGGCTTGTTACTTGGTTGAGAACAAAGCTGAAAATACAGACACCGAATATGATGAAGATGTTGAGGTAGTATTTATTGCTATGAAAAATGATTTAGATGAAGAAGAAAGGTATGTTGAAACTACACTCATATCTAAAGTTAGCAAAAATGATGTTTGGATTATTGATAGTGGCTGTACTCACCACATGACTGGAGATAAGGAAAAGTTTGAAACTTTTGAATATTATGATGGTGGATTAGTTAGGATGGGTAATGACTCACCTTGCCCAGTTGAAGAAAAATGAACCATCATGTTGGATAATTTGATCAGATGTGAAAATGCATATTGGGTGAAAGGACTTAACTATAATCTATTGAGTGTTTTACAGCTGAATAACACAGGACACTAAGTTGCATTTGAGAACAAAAAGGCAAAGATCTATAATGGAACAGAAAGGTTGATCGGTACTGGTGAACAAACAAATGGTAACCTATTCTATCTTGATAAGATCGAGACCACTTGTTTATTGGCTAGAAATGAAAGCATTTGGTTGTGGTATAAAAGTTTATGTCATGTAAGAGGCTTATTGAGTATGTCAAAACCCAACCATGCCATGTGCAAGAATTGTCAAAAAGGAAAAATGACAAAGTCTAGTTTCAAGAGAAAAACCTACACATCTAATGCTATTATAGAGTTAGTTCATACTGACTTATGTGGAACAATGAGAACAAAGAGCTATTATGGTGATAGATAATTCATTCTATTTGTTGATGACTATTCTAGGATGATGATTGTCATGTTATTAAAAGAGAAATCAGAAGCATTTAAGATGTTCAAATGGTATGAAGGTATAGTTGAAAAGAAAAGTGGAAAAGAACTGAAATGTTTAAGATGAGATAGAGGAAGATAATTTATTTATGATGAATTCACTAAATTTTGTAATGAGCATGTAATCACAAGACAGGTTTCTGCAGCGAGAACACCACAACAAAATGGGATTGATGAAAGGAGGAATAGATCAATTGTTGATTGTGCCAGAATACTGATGATTGAAAAAGGCATCACACAAACATTCTGGAGAGAAGCTGTAAGTACTACTATCTATACATTGAACCAAGTTCAATTGAAGAAAGATACCAATAAGACACCTTATGAGCTATGGTATGGATACACACAAAATGTGAGTTACTTTAGAGTTTTTGGAAGTCAATGTTATATATTGAAAGATGATAGAAATGGAAAGATTGACTCTAAAAGTGATGAAGGAATATTTATAGGATATTCTACCAAAAGTAAAGCTTATAAATGTCTTAACAAATCTTCTAACAAAATCATTGAAAGTGCAAATGTTAAAGTGGATGAGTTTGCTGAGAAAAATGATGAGAAAAGCAGAAAGGAACCAAAAGATTACAACATATTTTTCTACAGTGAAGAACCTGACACCTTTCCTGAGCAATAGTGTAACGCTACCGAGTGACAGAACAATGCAACCGAGAAACAAGCTGCACACATCAAAAATTAGGAAAATTCTCACAATGCTGAACTGAGTGACGATGAAGATCAAAATGATGATCAAAGATCTGAACCTGTACTTGAAAAATGTGTCAGAAGACACCATCCGCAGGACCAAATCATTGGAGATAAAAGAGTTGGAATGAGAACAAGAAGTAAGTCACTTAATGCTAGAAGTTGTATTTGTGATTTTGAGCCTAAATCTGTTAATACTACACTTGAGAATCAAGAATGGGTTGGTGAAATGAATGAAGATGTTGAGCAGATTGAGAAGAATAAAACATGGACATTATTACCTAGATTGAGTGACAAAAATGTCATTGGTACCAAGTGGATATTTAGAAAAAAATTGAATGAGAATGGAGAATTCACAAGGAACAAAGCAAGACTGGTATGCAAAGGGTATGTACAAGAAGGTAGTGAATATGGAGAAACCTTTGCACCCATTGCTAGACTAGAAGGAGTTAAAATTCTACATGCTTATGTTTCTTTCAAAGGAATCAAAGTATACCAAATGGATGTTAAATATGCATTTTTTAATGGAATAATAGAAGAGGAGGTATACATTGAACAATCTGAAGGGTTTGTTGATCCTAACAAGAGGATGATGACATGGAACTGATTGAATGTTTGATAATGTTACTTTGGAGATGATGAAAAACATTTGACCAGTCAGTGGTTTGTATTTTCATTGATGTCAACTTGATATCATCTGTACGGTCATATACATAATGCCAAAGACTTCAGAGAATCAATGGAACAGAGGTTATGCTTTCAGCAATGCATAAAAGTCAAGTATTCACTAAGTGACAGACCACAACGACGGAGTGCACACCATATGTAAAGATAGAGATAAAGTCACAGTGTTGCCCAATGAGCAAGAAGATAGTGTTTCCCAATGAGAAAAATCCAATGATGCCTGACAGACAGAGATCCCGAAGCTAACTGAAGTTACACCGACAGAACTGGCAGTTGTCACCGACGATGAACTGCAGAATTGACCGACAAAATAGAGAGATTAGAAAATGACAAAATATCTAGCTGGCAGAGCTTAAGGATAGACTTAAATGATTGTTTTATTTCTTTTATTCAACCATAGTTAAGCAATTGATTTATACAGTTGGCAAGAAGATAACTATGAGATAAATTAGGAGTTAAAGCCATAAATCAAATTGGCTGGATTGTTTTTCACGCCAAGAATCAAGAATCAAGAATCAAGACTCAAGAATCAAGACTCAAGAATCAAGAATCAGAAATAAAGGAATATCGTGTCTATATAAGAGACAAGCATAATTCATTTCCACAAGCAATCAGATACACAGGGGAGTGAATTGAAAGAAGATGCTGAAGAGAAACTGGTGAAGAATAAACTTCATACAGTCCTGATCAATCAAGCTAAGGGAGAGCTAAAGAATTCTACAGACACCGAAGAAAAGTGAAGCACAACATCACAGAGAAGAAAGTGTGAAGCACAAAGGAATTGAATTGATAAATTGATCAAAGAGGTATTGTATGTAAATAGATCTGAATATCTACAATTCAAAGTTGCATTAGAAATAGGTCATTGTATTTCAGTTTAACCATTAAAGCATTAAGCCTCTTAACAAAGTAGGACTTAATCATCTTCTATAACTGAGGTATATCCTAACAGATTACCAAAAAGGTTGATTCATGATAGTAGCATCGGTCTTACCTAAAGCCTATTGAAAGTCTAAGAAGGAGGCTAATTCAAGGATTGTAGTAAGATTATCATAAAGCTTATTGACAATCTAAAGGCTGATTCAAGGATGGTAGCATAGATGCCAGATACTAAGTGACAACCCATGTATAAAAATCCTCTAACAAGGTCGCACTTAACCATGTGTTTGTAACCTTTGACATGGTTGGCTCCTAAAAGGGCTCACTTCAAAAGAGTGAAAATTTGGGGTATCAGTCCCAGTGGTTTTTCCCTTAACAGGGTTTCCACATTAAAATCCATGTGTTATGTGTGTATGGTTTATTACTTTAATGTTTTACATTTCACATATGCATTTATGGATTGATTGGTTTATTCTATATATTTACTGAGCTTCGGTAAATAAGTTTTGCTGCTTATCGGTAATCAAGGAAAATAAGGAGAGACAAGGTAAACTGACAGACTGTTAATTATTTTAAAGTATTTCAAGGAATACATCTTGTAGGGACTTAATAATCTGAGGTGTATTGATTGGTGGATTAAATTTTAAAGGATACATTTTTGAGGCCACTGATTCACCCCCCCTCTCAGTTATTACTAACAATTGGTATCAGAGCTTGTGTGCTTAAAAGGAAGGTTTCAAGACCTAAGTAAAGATCACAGGATGAACAAATGAGATGTGCCCAAGTTGAACAAAAACAACTTTGCTTCATGGTAAAGAAAAATAAGACTCCACTTATTAGGTATTGGCAATGAAATTAATCAATACTTAGATACTGAATATGTGTTTCCTACAGGACCATTGACGGTAGATCAATTAAGAGTAAAGCATGAACATAACTGTATGGTTATAGAGCTTTCTTCTTCACTCTCTGATACTAAATTTGAGGATGTCAAAGATTGCAAAAATGCAAAAACAATGTGGTATAAGCTAAAACTTGTACATGGAGGTGATACAAATGTTCTGAGAGCCAAGGCAGAAAGCCTTAGAGGAAAGTTTGATGATCTTAGAATGAAAGAAGGTGAAAATATCACTCAGTACACACAAGAATAAAAGAAGTAGTCAATGCTACACAAGGCATTGGAGGTACATTTGAAGAGGAGACAGTGGTAAGTAAAATCTTAAGAACCTTATTGCCTGTATATGCTATTAGTCTCTGCTATTCAAGAAATGAGAGCAGTAGAAAATAATACAATCACTCTTGATAGCCTGATTGGTAGACTAATTTCATTTGAGATGAATAATTTTGATAATAGTGTCTTACCAAGTTTAGAGTCCGCATTTAAGTCTTCTATGAGAATAAGCAAATCTAGTCAGAGACACTCATCTAGAAGAGACTGTGAAAGTGAAAGTGAAGAAGAAGATCTAAATGAAATAGAAGCACTCATGGTGAGAAGAATGCAAAGAGGCAAAGGTAAATACAAAGGCAAGTTACCACATATATGTTTCAATTGTAAAGAGATTGGACACTTTGCCGTAAGATGTCCTAACAAAATAAAAGATGACAGAAGTGATAACAGATCTTTTGAGAAGAAATCTGACAGAGGTGATAACAAAGATTACGGAGGTTACCGACGATCAAAAAGAAATGAACCTGAGAGTACAATGATAAAGGAAAGAAGGCTAGCTATCTAGCTGCTTGCAAAGATGAAGATACTAACACCGAACCAGATGATGATATTGAGATAGTATTTGTAGCTGTGAAGGATGATTCAAATGAGGATGAAAGGTATGAAGAAACTGCACTCATATCTAAGATTAATAAGAATGATATCTAGATTATAGATAGTGGCTGCACTCACCATATGACCGGTGACAAAGAAAAGTTTAATACTTTTGAATACTATAAAGGTGGTACAGTAAGAATGGGAAATGATACACCTTGTCGAATTGAAGGTAAAGGAACAGTAATGCTGAATAACGTGATTAAATGTGAAAATTATTATTGGGTAAAAGGATTGAATTATAATCTGTTAAGTGTTTCTCAGCTGAATAATTCAGGTCATAGAGTAGCATTTGAGAACAAGAAGGCAAAGATCTTCAATGAATCAGGAAAACTAATTGGTACCGATGAACAGACCAAAGGTAACTTATTCTATCTGAATGATACTAACCCCACTTGCCTGATGACTAGGAACGAATACATATGGTTGTGGCACAAAAGACTGTGTCATGTGAATTTTGACAACATGATGAAAATAAGCAGGAAAAGAAGTGTAAGAGGCTTACCGACAATGACGAAGCTAGACAACATCATGTGCAAAAATGGTCAAAAAGGTAAAATGACAAAATCTAGTTTCAAAAGTAAAACCCATACATCTGATGATATTCTAGAATTAGTTCATACTGATTTATGTGGACCAATGAGGACAAAGAGCTATTATGGAGATAGATATTTTATTCTCTTTGTTGATGATTATTATAGAATGATGACAGTCATGTTTCTAAAAGAAAAATCTAAAGCATTCAAGATGTTTAAATGGTACAAGGCTATGGTAGAAAAATAGAGTGGTAAGGATCTAAAATTTTTAAGATCAGATAGAGGAGGAGAATTTATATCAGATGAATTCACTAATTTTTGTAATGAGCATGGTATAAAAAGATAGGTTTCTGCACCAAGAACACAACAACAAAATGGGATTGCTGAAAGAAGCAATAGATCAATAATTGATTGTGCAAGAACACTGATGATAGAGAAGGACATCACCCAAATCTTCTGGAGGGAAGCTGTTAGCACTGCTATTTATACACTTAACAGAGTACAATTGAGAAAGGACTCAAAGAAGACTCCTTATGAGCTATGGTATGGTAAAACACCAAATGTAAGTTACTTCAAAATATTTGGCAGTCAATGTTATGTCTTAAAAGATAATAGAAATGGAAAGCTCGACGCCAAAAGTGATGAAGGTATTTTTCTAGGGTATTCTGCAAAAAGAAAAGCTTTTAAATGTCTACTCAAGGCTTCTAACAAAATAGTTGAAAGTGCAAATGTGAATATTGATGAATTTGCAGAATAGAATGAACTGGAAAGCACAAAAGAACCAGAGGACTACAACAAGTTTGTATACTATGAAGGACCCAAAACTCTACCCAAGCAACAATGCTTAAATCTAGAATAATAGAATGTTACAACTGACGGTCAAAATGCTATTACCGACGGTCAGGATAATGATCAAAATGATGTGTAAGGTAATGAAAATCAAAATAATACACAAAGAGATGTACCTGTACTTGCAAGATATGTAAGAAAGAACCATCCAGAGGACTAGATCATAGGAGATAAGAAAGCTGGTACAAGAACAAGAAGTAAGTCTTTAAACTCAAATTGCTTAATTTGTGAGTTTGAACCAAAATCTGTCAATGCTACACTAGATAATAAAGAATGGATAAGTGCTATGAATGATGAGATTGAATAGATTGAGAAGAAAAAGACATGGTCACTTGTGCCAAGACCAAATGAAAAGAATGTCATTGGTACAAAATGGATATTCAGGAACAAACTGAACGAGAATGGAGAAGTCACAAGGAACAAAGCAAGACTAGTATGCAAGGGGTATTCACAAGAGAAAGGTATAGACTATGGAGAAACCTTTGCACCCATCACTAGGCTAGAAGGAGTAAGAATTCTAGTTTCTTATGCTACATACAAAGGATTCAAAGTATATCAAATGGACGTCAAGTCAGCATTCCTAAACGGAATACTTGAAGAAGAGGTATGCATTGAGCAACTAGAAGGGTTTGTGGATCCAGACAAGAGGAACATGGTATGTAGACTTCACAAAGCCTTGTATGGATTGAAAAAAGCTCCTAGAGGCTAGTATGAATGACTTCATTCCTATCTAATAAGTATTGGATTCATGAGGACTAGTGAAAACAATAATCTTTATTTGAAAGAAGATACTAATGCTAACACTTTGATTGCTGAAATATTTGTTGATGACATCATATTTGGAGGCAATGATATGCTATGCAAATCATTCACTAATGAGATGAGAAAAGAATTTTAGATGTCTATGTTTGGAGAGATCAAGTTCTTTCTTGGTCTTCAGATCATTCAACAAAGTGAAGGTATTTTCATTACACAGTCCAAATACATCAAAGAAGTCCTGAAAATATTCAAGATGGAAGGTTCCAAACCTGTTGGAACATCGATGGCTACAAGATGAAAATTAACAAAGGAAGACAAGACAACAGAGGTAAATCAGACTCTATATAGATCAATGATAGGAAAACTCATGTATGTTGTACACACTAGACTAGATATTGCACATGCAGTAGGAATTGTTTCTAGATTTTTTGCTAACCCCAGGGAATCACATATAACTACTGTGAAAAGAATTCTAAGATAGCTGAAGAATACTGAGGCATTTGGCTTATGGTATAGAAGAGAAGGCAAATTTAAACTAAGTGTTTACCGACACTGATTGGGATGGAAATCTTGATGATCAAAAGAGTACAACTGGAGGAGCATTCTTTATGGGTGACAGACTTGTCACATGGATTAGCAAGAAGCAAGGATACATCTCTCAGTCTACTGTAGAAGTAGAATATGTTGTTGTTGTTGCAAACTTCTCAAATATTGCATAGATCAAACAGTTGCTAGAAGGGATGCATATGAAGATCATAGAATCAGTAATTATCTATTGTGATAACACCAGTGCAATAAATATTTCCAAGAATCTAGTCATGCATGCAAAGACTAAACACATTGCCATTAAGTATCATTATTTAAGAGAACAAGTTCAAGAAAAATAGGTGATACTTGAATATGTGCAATCAAAAGAACAATTGGCTGATATCTTCACCAAGCCACTGCTCAAGGATACATTTGAGTACTTGAGAAAAAGACTAGGGGTCAAACCCATGTCTACTAGTTAGTAAAAGGATTGAAGGATGCATCAGCCATATATTATCAAAATATCATTCATGATTGATGCAAGCAGAAAATGAACTTCAAAGCTACATCTATATACAGAAAGGTATATATCAGAACCGAGCACCAAAACATATTGTTATATTGATGATGGATAAGGGAAATTTAAGGAATATATTATGGATAGAAGAAATTGTTTGACAGAATGTCAGATATTCGACAAATATTTGTTTGGGATTGTTGTCAAAGGGAGAGAATGTATCCATATTATCATAAGAAACTATTCATTATTAGATTACTCCAAACAAGGAGAGATCATATCCATAGGAAGAGAATTTGTATAAAAGTTGAAAATAAAAGATAGTGACATCAAGAAGTAGAAATGTCAAAAGAGAGAAATTGACACAAATAGAGGACACAACAAATAAAAAAAAAAACATAGAAAGATGCAAGAATCAAATCTAAGCTAACACAGAGCTTACCGGCGGTCAGACATTTTTATCAGTTATCAAAACAAACTGTTTGGTAATTTGATGAATCTCAACAATTGTATTTCATGTTGTATTAGAAATAGTATAGTGTGATAATATAACATGTTGCCATCAATGCCAAAGGGAGAGATTGATGACATGTAACTGGTTGAATGTTTGATAATGTTAAGTTGAAGATGATGCAAAACATTTAACCAGTTAGTGGTTTGTATTGTCATTGATGTCAACTTGATATCATCTGTATAGTCATATACATAATGCCAAAGACTTCAGAGAATCAATGGAACAGAGGTTATGCTTTCAGCAATGCATAAAAGTCAAGTATTCACTAAGTGACAGACCACATCGACAGAGTGCACACCATCGATAAAGACAGAGATAAAGTCACAGTGTTGTCCGATGAGAAAGAAGACACTGTTTCCCGATGAGCAAGAAGACAGTGTTTCCTGACGAGAAAAATCGAATGATGCCCGAAGGATGGAGATCCCTAAGCTAACTAAATTTACACCGACAGAACTGGCAGTTATCACCGACAACGAATTGCAGAATTGACCGAAAAAATAGAGAGATCAAAAAATGACAAAATATCTAGCTGGCAGAGCTTAAGGATAGACTTAACTGATTGTTTTATTTGTTTTATTCAACCACAGTTAAGAAATTGATTTATACAGTTGGAAAGAAGATAACTACAAGATAAATCAGGAGTTAAAGCCATAAATCAAATTGGCTGGATTGTTTTTCACGCCAAGAATCAAGAAACAGAAATAAAGGAATATTGTGTCTATATAAGAGACAAGCATAATTCATTTCTGCAAGCAATCAGATACACGGGGGAGTGAATTGAAAGAAGATGTTGAAGAGAAAATGGTGAAGGATAAACTTTATACAGTCCTGATCAATCAAGCTAAGGGAGAGCTAAAGAATTCTGCAGACATCGACGAACAGTGAAGCACAACATCACAGAGTAGAAAGTGTGAAGCACAAAGGAATTGAATTGATACATTGATCAGAGAGGTATTCTACATAAATAGATCTAAATATCTGCAATTCAAAGTTGCATTAGAAATAGGTCATTATGTTTTAGTTTAACCATTGAAGCATTAAGTCTCTTAATAGAGCATGACTTAACCATCTTCTATAATTGAGGTATATCCTAACAGTTTACCAAAAAGGCTGATTCATGATAGTAGCATCGGTCTTACCTAAAGCCTATTGACAGTCTAAGAAGGAGGCTGATTCAAGGATGGTAGTAAGATTAGCATAAAGCCTATTGACAGTCTAAAGGCTGATTCAAGGATGGTAGCGTAGATGCCAGATATTAAGTGACAACCTATGTATAAAAATCCTCTAACAAGGTCACACTTAACCATGTGCTTTTAACCTTTAACAGGGTTGGCTCCTAACAAGGCTCACTTTAGAAGAGTGAAAATTTGGGGTACCGGTCCCAGTAGTTTTTCCCTTAACAGGGTTTCCACATTAAAATCCATGTGTTATGTGTGTATAGTTTATTACTTTATTGTTTTACATTTCACATTTGCATTTCTGGATTGATTGGTTTACTCTGTATATTTTCTGAGCTTCGGTAAATAAGTTTTACTGCTTATCGGTAATCAAGGAGAATAAGGACAGACAAGGTAAACCGACAGACAGTTAATTATGTCAAAGTATTTCAAGGCATACATCTTGTAGGGACTTAAAAATTTGAGGTGTATTGATTGGTGGATTAAAGTTTAAAGGATAAATTTTTGAGGCCACTGATTCACCCCCCCTCTCAGTTATTACTAACAGAGGAAAATGGTTTGTAGACTACACAAATCCTTGTATGGATTGAAACAAGCATCAAGAGCATGGTATAAAAGACTTCATTCTTATATCATTAGTATTGGATTTGAAAGAACAAGTGATAACAATAATCTATATTTGAAAGGAGATATTGATGATAAGATTCTTATTGCTAAGATATTTGTTGATGATATCATATTTGGAGGTAATGATATGTTATGCAAGTCATTTGTTGATGAAATGAGCAAAGAGTTTGAGATGTCAATTTTTGGAGAGATCAAATTTTTTTTTGGTCTACAGATTCTATAACAGGATGAAGGCATCTACATCACACAATCCAAATACATCAAAGAAGTTATGAAGATATTCAAAATGGAGGACTCTAAACCAATTGGAACACCTATGGCAACCAAATGAAAATTGACAAAGGAAGACAAGACAACCGAGGTAAATTAGACCTTATATAGATCTATGATTGGAAAACTAATGTATGTTGTACACATAAGACCAAATATAACACATGCAGTTGGTATAGTTGCAAGATTTTGTACTAATCCCAAGGAATCACACATGACTACTGTTAAAAGAATTCTGAGATATCTAAAGAATACAAAAGACTATGGTTTGTGGTATAATAAAAAGACAAATTTTAGGTACAAGTTTATACCGATGCTGATTGGGCTGGAAACATAGATGATAGAAAGAGCACAATAGGAGGAGCATTCTTTATGGGTGACATATCTATCACATGGATAAGTAAAAAGAAAGGATGCATATCTCAAGAAGAAGAATATGTGGCTACTACTAAAAATTTCTCTAACATTGCATGGATCAAACAATTGCTGAAAGGTATGAATATGGAAATTTTTGAACCAGTAATTATCTATTGTGATAATACAAGTTCTATCAAGATTTCAAAGAACCTTGTGATGCATGCTAAAACAAGGCACAAAGCTATTAAGTGTCATTACTTGAGGGAACAAGTACAAAAGAAAGAAGTGATACTGGAATATGTCCAATCCAAAGAAAAATTAGAAAACATATTCACAAAGCTATTGCCAAAAGATACATTTGAGTACCTAAGGAAAAGACTAGGGGTTCGACCCTTGTTTAATGGTCACTAAGCTGACTAGGAGGCTGCATCAACCTACACATTATCATAAAATCTTTCATGTTGATGCAAGGTAAAATATGGACTGTAATGACATATCAGTACAAGAAGGTACCTATCTGAACTGCACACCAGAGATATTGTTGGCTACTACAGAGCTATATTGCTGATGGAAAGGAGATTCATTGATAATTTTTTTTTGGCATTGCTGTCAAAGGGAGAGAGATATCCAATAATGAAATATCCATTAGGGAGAGAAAATAAATATTTATCAGGGAAAAGAACATCAGTCAAAGGGAGAGAAAAGATCAGAAAATGAAGTTTCTACAAAGGGAGAGAAAGAACCAATGATGATTAAAAGAAACAACCATCCATCCAAGGGAGAGAATTGGAGAAAAGTTAACACTGCATATCTATCCATAAAAGGGAGAAGAGATTCTACAACAAAGGGAGAGACAAAAGCAGAAGACAAAATTGCTACACCTATCCTTTGAAGGGAATGAAGAAAGGAAAAGCACTCTGCAAGAATCAAATCTAATCTAGAAGAGCTTACCGAGAGTGAGATATTTGAATTGGTTATAGAACAATAAGTTTGGTATGTTATGGAATATTTCATATTGTGTTGATAGTATGTTTCCATCAATGCCAAAGGGAGATATTGATGAACTATAAGTGATTGAATGTTTAAAGATGATAAATTGATGATCACCGAGCTGCAGAAAGTAAATACAAGACATTAAATAAGTTAATGTATTGTATTGTCATTGATGTCAACTTGATATGATCTAATTGGCCATATACATATTATCATAGACTTAAAGAAATGAAAGAGATAAATTTTATGTTATCGGTAAAAATAAAAAGCCAGTGTACATTGAGTGATAGTAAACACTAACGAACAGTGCACACTGACGGACAGAGAACCCCGAGCAGTCACAGTGTATACCGAGAACTGCAACACCGAGAATAACTGAAGTATTCACCGAGAAGAACTGAAGTCAATGACCAAGCTAATTGAAGATTGATCACTGATCAGAACTGGAGTTAGAAAATGAAAAAACACTTAGCTGACAGGAACTATATTTAGAATTAACTGATCGATTTCTTTATTTTCATCGACCAGTTGAACTAAGGATAATAAAAATATTTAAAGCTAGTTTTATTCACAGCTATCAAGGAGAAATCTATAGAATAAAACTAAAGAAAATCTTTAAAGATTAAAGCAATGCATGGTGATATTTGTAGATCAAGATGCAATCTACGTCAAGAATAAGAAAGACAAGGAGATTGAACAATGAAATCATGTCTATATAAAGAGACAAGGAATTCATTATGAAAAAAGGAATGCTGAATATAATTCTATTGAATATAGAAGTCTTCATGCAGATATGATCATACAAGTTGAAGAACAGAGCCAAAGAAACTCTACAGACACCAAGCAATAGAGAAGCAAGAGCATTTGTAGACACCCTAAAATGGACAGGCTTGCGACTTTACATTAAAAATACTAATTTTCATCTATTAATTAATGGTTTTTTTAATTGTTAATTAATCATCTATTTTCCTCTAAATTCATTCCCCAAATCATCTAATCAAATTTCTAAAATTAATTAAATAATTTTTTTTATTTAATTGATTAACCTTAATTGATTAATTACCATTAATTAATTAATTAAATTCAATTTCCTATAGTTTAAATAAAAAAATTTAAACTTACTAATTAAATTATTCCAATTAAATTAATTCCAATTAAATTAATTTCAATTAAATTAATTTAATTTCATTCAATACATCAATTCTAAATAAAAAAGAATTCAATTATCTCACATGTTGAAAACTTTAATTAAATAAATGAATTTAATATTCATTTATCTTCAAAGAGATAAATCTAATTAGATCACATGGGTTACTCCACCCATCTCTATAGTTCACATGGGTAACTCCACCCACCTCTTCAGTTCAAAAAGGTAACTCACAATTAGCTCTTCAGTCAACCAAACTTTATCTCCTCTCTTCCAGTTGAAGAGGTGGAGTTTACTGATGACTTCTCAAGTTCCCTTTAATCTCAATCGTTTATCTCCCTATCTCTGGGATTGATCTCAACCGTTCATATCATCCTCATTTCCTATATAATAAACCCTTCATACCTATTTGAAGGATCCAGGATTTCAAGCTTTCGTGCGCCATTACTCTATCAGATTGGTTCAAGCATCATGCCTTCTTGCGATCAAACATCTAGGATTTCAAGCTCTTGTGCGCCATTACTCCATCAGTTTGGTTCTAGCATTCAAGCCATCTCACGATCACACACCCATTTCAATTATCAAATTCTTGACATTTCTCAAGTCACAGACGCTGCCCACACCAATACTGAGCATCAAAAATAATGTTTCAGAAGGAGTAGAGAGAGACAATAGAAGCTTCAAGCACTTTGGGGTTTGCATTCATTTGTTTTCCTTTCTTTTCTTGTACATTTTATTGGTTACATTTAAGTATTCGTTATTAGTAGTTTTTGTATTGATTTCTGCATTGCAAACCGATGCTACTAACCCTCGTCGTTGGAAAGCTTGGGAACCATGAATCATGAAAGAGGCATACATTTTTGGTGAACCCGACTTGAAGAAAACAACCTAAATATCTCTTGCAAATGACAGACAGAATCCATCAGCCATGGCCGTATGGTTGCACACCTCAATTTTCATTATTTTCTTGATATTTGTGTAATTTCACAATTGCTAGTATTTTGCCACATTTGACGAAAGTGTGTTGCAATTGACTAGTTTAATACCACAATTGATTGCAGGCTTTCACATTGCTATTCTGTCATCTACTGTCTTTCTATCTTCTAGCACTATGCTGTAATCACTGATATTTGACCGCAATTACCTGCGCTTTATCACAATTGCTTGTGCTTTACCGCAATTGACCGATCTGTGCCTCAAACGAAAGCATTCTACCGTAGAACAGAGTTATTTGCTGCAATTGCCAATATTCTGCCGCAATTGGTAGGAGATTATCGCAATTAAACAACTAGTGCCACATTTGACATAAAAGACACATTTTTGGCTATTTTTCTTGGTTTCTATGCAGGGTTGACTGACGATGAATGGAAAAGAAGGTAATCATACGCATACCAGGTGCTAGATCATTAAGAGCTACAATAAGGAGAACCACCAACTATCGATCACAATAAAGGGCTATTATCGCAATCGCAACTGAAGATCAAAGTGAAGCATACACAAGGTACATTGACTCAATCAAGAGATTTTCAAGTAAGTATAAAGTCACCATTAATTTCAGCAATCTCAATAATCCCAGAGTTTCTAGATATTCTGCTATCTTGGATTGAAAAGCTTTCATTTCTTGAGATACTAAACACTTTCTTTGACAGGTTCAAATCGAGGAGACAAGATAATAATACAAAAAAAAATTCATTCACTTGTCTATTTGGGTTTAAAAAGAACAGTGTTTGTCACACATCTCACATTTCAGAATTTGGTGCTTAAAATTGACGGGGAGATTTAAAATTGAACAAAGGCAAAGAATCTCTCAATTTGGTTCACTAAAACTGAATAAGCAATCAACACCTACTTTTTGGGCTTAAAACTAAGCACTTGTGCTTGTATGGTAGTGTAGCTTAGTTCACATTTCAAACTTTCAGAGCTTAAATGATTTACCTTGTGTCTTGAGTTTTGGGTGCACTTGCACAATTTGTTAGATTAAAAACCTTTATACCTTTTTAGAAAGGCCTGTCCGGGGAATGCGCTTCTTCTTCAGAGAACAACCTTAAACCACTAATCCTTGCGTTTGGTATATAAACAAGGTGCGAACCAAAGTTCTGTCTTATCTAGCCAAGCTCGGGCGAGGTGTGTTGATGATAGTATGGATCGTGTGAATATCCCTAAGGAGCCAGCGTGGTCAACTAAGCTCTTAAGTGAGTCACACGTATACAAACTGATTGGATAGATGCCACAAACCCTTACCACAACCTTTTTAATTAGAGGCCAACCTGATCTACCTCTGAATAGATACCTTATTATAGTGCAAGGGGTTACAAAATTCCCCCCCAAGATTCCCAACATATGTGTTCCAAGGTATTTATGTAGTGAAAGAGATCTTCACTCCACAGAAACAATACCTGGCAATGAAAAAAATATGGGCACCTATGTCGTGGACCTTCGTGTCCTAGTAGTGTGATAATTTTTGTGTGAGTTAACAAACATTCAAGCATTGGGCCTATAATATTGTATTTTGAAGCCATTGACTTAGATTAAATTTGACTGTTCATTGTTGAGACCTTGTGAAAACACTGCAACTTGAAAATGTTGTAGAACATACATGTGTCAGTCAACATTCTTCAAAACACATTGTCTTTTATGCTTGTTCTTTGATCAGTTTCCAAAATGAAAAACAAACATCAAAACTGTCAAAATGAGTCAAACGTGCTAAAGTCTAGGGTTGTCAACATCAACTGTCTTTCAAATCAGAAGCCTTGTTCCATAAAATCAAAATTGTCAGATAGTGAGAGTTATCTTTTTAGTCTTTTTTAGACTATTTCCCCTTTACCATAATTGCCCACATTTTTCCACAATTGATGGAAGTTTTCTGCAATTAACTTATTTATTGCCATAGTTGACCTGTTTATTACCACAATCAGTGATAAATTACTATAATCGACCAGTCACTTTACTGCAATCAGTGGAATTTTTTCGCAATTGATCAGAGACATTTTTTACACCTGTTTTGACCTAAAAACCTTGAAGACACTCTCCATTTTGTGTCAAAGACTAGTGTATATCCCAAAAAAATGCGAAGAACATTGTGTGAATCTCTAAACATTAAAGATCATCCCTTCTTTGAAAAGAACAATTATTGTTTAAAACATTGTTATTTTGAAAGTTTAGACATGAAATATCTTGATCTCATCATCTCAAACATCATCTTTATCTCTATCTATTACTTTGTCCCAGGCAAAGGTCGACAACTCTTATTCTTACATCATCAAAACTTTGAGATCAAGAGAAATCAACATCTGTCCTTAGAATTACCCTTGTCCAAAACATAACTCGGGCTTCCTTAGAAAGGTTATCCTTTTTTGTTTTCTTTATATCACTTGTTTTAGTCACAAAATCTGGACCACACTATGTCTCAAACACCTCATGGAGGGCCTTACACAAGGTCAAAGGCTAGAACACAACCATATGAGTCATATATCAATAACTTCCATGCTTGGGAAACAGGGCGAGAGGATGATCCTTTCATAAATACTAGTTCTGCTCTATTCATTGAACAGCCCCGTGGGTCAGCTTTTTTCCAAAATGTCATAGAAGAGGAGCTTGAAGATATAGAGCAAGATGCTCATTCCGCACAAGTAATTGATGCTGTCGTAGAGAGGAACCCCAAATATTTTTTATCCATGCTAATAAATAAGGGAGTCAAACTCCTTGCTGAATTTAGTGTGTCGACCATATGGCCTGAAAACCCTCTCACAGGTCAAAATGCTACTCAACCCTCTTAGATACTACCTGTGGTTTCTCAAAATTTCCCACCTTTGACAATGCCAACATTGGCACAGACGATACCCAATCAAACCAATTGCGCAAACCAAGCAAGCACATATTCCACTCAAAGAATGATAGGCTCCCAATGAAGTGTACCCATGGTCACTAGTATGCCTCCACCTTGGGTCTTATGGCCTAGCCAACCAAGCTCTCATGCTATGCCTTCCATCCCACCAAAAAGAAGTAACCTTTTTGCAACCATGCCGCTACCGCAGTCAATCCCTACTAGCCTTGGGGTCAACACATCATTCCCACATGGATCTATCTCGGTAGGTCTGACTTTCAGTCAATGCCCACCCAAGGTTATGCCTTTTCTCATCCAACAACCTCAACCCCAACAACAACAACCCTAGCTTTGGATGCAACAACCTTAACCCAAAAAATAGCAACCCCAACTTCATCTGCAACAACCTCAACCCCAGCAGCAGCAACCCCAGCTTCAGCTGCAACAACCTCAACCCCAACAGCAACAACCCCAGCTTCAACAGTAGCAATATCAACCCCAGCTTCAACAACAGTAATATCAACCCCAGCAATATCAACCCTAGCATCAACAACAACAACATCCCCAACCCCAATAACAAACACAAAAAAACCCAACTTGGGCCACTCACGTGTCCCATTTCATAATCATGTGGTGGGAAATCAATATCAAGTCCCAAGGGCAAGGTCCTATGTTCCTACTCAAGGGATGCAAAGGAACAACCTCATACCTACTACATCACAGAGGTACAACATCACACAACATCCTTAGTATCAAATAGACATGTTGATCCAACAAGTGCAGACCCTTCAAACCCAAATAATGGATATGCAAAATAGGGGGCAAACTAAATCCTACACCGCAAAATATTTATACCCATACCCATTTGATCACTCTCTTCACATGTCTCCATTCCCAACTCACTTTTTGGTACCAAAATTTGACAAATATGGGGGCAATACCAACCCTTTTGAACATATCCGAGAGTTTTTTTCTAGTTGTGTCAAAGTCGCACATGATGAGACATACCTAATGTGACTATTCCCACAAAGCTTAGCCGAACCAGTAATGGAATGGTTCTCACATCTACCTCATGGAATTCTGTCATGGGTTGAGTTGGCTGAAAATTTCATCACTCACTTCCATCATAACATCGAGCGCAAGGTCAACATCAAGGACCTTTGTGATATCAAACAAAAGGATGGAGAGTCTTTTATGAAATTCCTATAGAGATGGAGGAGTATTGCAAATTGAATAACGTATGATGTACCTGAGCAAGACCTAATAGTCATGTTCATTGACAATCTGATTCCAGACATGTCATTCACAACAAAATTGCAGTTAGCTCCAAACTTTACACAACTCATTGAATGAGGAGTTCATTGTGAGAAGAACTTAGTCAAACAAGGAATCCTTATAGATTCTACCCAAATGAATACAAATAAAATTGCAATGGGCAAAGATAAGTGGTGGAATAAAAAAAATGTCACCAATGATGGTGTCATTGATGTGAAGATAGTTAACTACGCACAACCCAAAGTGTCATTGCAAGGTGCACCTATGGCCAACCAAAAATCTATGGTGCCTACTCCACAAGCATACACTTAAAACCAACCTCCCCCTATCCAAGCGGCCGTTGTGTCAAACATTCATTAACAAGCTCTACACAAACCACAGTTTCAATTCCAACAACAAGACTTCACACCGTTAGGAGAGTCGATAGAATCACCTTTATGAAAGCTAATACAATCTAACACTATCACTCTCTCATAAATTAGGGAATATGAACATGGTGCAATCAAGTCAAGGTGGTACAATGACAATGATTTCTATGAGTTTCATCAGTGAAGGGACACAAAACACCCAACTATTACCGATTGAAACATGCTATCCAAGACCTGATTGACACAGGGGCCATCGATGTGACTAATACCCAAAGCAAAGGAACAACTAATCATACAATATTCAATGACAAATTTCATGATCACAATAAAGGGAAAACCTCCGGGTCTGGTGGACCATCAAAACAAGTCAACTATACTTATGCCAACAGTGATAACGTTATCAATTTCCTCAATCCTTTAGATAGCCATGTGGCTACAATCACTATTAGAGACCACGGTAACAAATGTGTCATAACCATGTGTTGTACCAGAGTTGTCTTGCAAGGAGCACCTTCTTGATATACTACACTAGCCAACCCTCAAGCAAACTTAGATCCACAGACAAGCCTAGTGGATCAGCTAAAGCGCACGCCTGCCCAAATCTCCATGTTTGACATCTTGCACATGTCTTCGCAGCATAAACATGCACTTGACCAAGCCCTTCAGATGTAGCTGTCCCAAGGGACATAAACCCTGAGAGCTTCCAAATGATGGTTAACCATATAGAAGCTAACAAACATGAAACATTCATAGACCATAATGTACTATTGCATAAACCCCTGCATAATGATCCTTTGCACTTGCTTGTCCAGGTACACAAAAGTGCCATTTGTAGAGTCCTTGTTGATGGTAGGGATGGATTAAACATCTGTACTCTAAAGTTAATCAAGAAATTAGGCTATTCAAAATCCAACATTGACATCACAAGAAGAATCAATATCAGAGCTTATGATGAAGAGGAAAGATCCTCTAAAGGTATTATCATTCTACCTGTCTAGATTGGTCCAGTTGTCAAGAACACTCCTTCCAAATCCTAGTTCTTGAGTTGGGATACAACATGTTACTAGGGAGGCCATGGACACATGAGATGCAAGATGTACCTTCAACATACCATTAGTGCATCAAGTTCCCACAATATGGAGAAGAAATCATGATTGAGGGAGATCCAAATACTTTCCAATACTGTAATGTGGTCAAAATCAACATTGATAACCAGGTACTCTCAAACCAAGATGCAAGCATCCCTTCATCTTCAGATTCAATTCCCAAGGATGTCACATCGAAAGTAGGAAAAATATCTATCACAAATAAAGGATGTGGTGAATACAGTTATGAAGAGGCTTTTACTATCACAAACATGCCTCAACGCCCAAGATCATATGGCATGCCACAAGTAGTAACACTGGTGGAGATCCCCAAACCTGTTGTATTCAGATGCCCACCCATGAACTTTTTCAGGTGGGGAGACATTGCAGAGGAGAACCCCTTTGATCCAGATATCAATACATGGTTGTACCAAGATCCAAAAGAGACACTTCACCAACCCTACCCATATCAAACTATGGAACTGGTTATTCAATGTTACAAAAATTTGGGTATGATGGCACAACTGGTCTAGGGGCAAGACAACAAGGCTTAATGGAGCTATCTCTCCTGCCAACCCAGAGAAACAAGAGAGGGTTAGGCTATGGGAAACAAAGAACTAAACTTATCATGCAAGACATACAAGTTGATCAAGAACAAGTAGAAGTGTTACACTGGGGGCAAAACCTGGAACACATCTTGATAAGAAACATACTACAACAGTTGTTGCCCACCAAAGTGGGGACCTCTCAAACTTGAATAAACCTCAACCAAGAAATTGATGATAACAAAGGAAGTGAGAAATCTAATGAGCGTTCTAGTGAAACTGACTCCCATGAGTACAAGTGGAGATCCCTTCAAGACCCTGAACCTTAATACCAGACTATTCCCCTTGGTCAGCCACCACCATACACCTTGACAATCTGTTTGACCAATTAACCATAGATGACCAACCCTATATCGATAAACATATTTATAGTAATTAAATACATGGTATGTCCACATCACAGTCTAGGTTTGTTGGAACCATCTTTGTAGTCCCCTTCAACCAAACAAATTCAACCCAACATGAAGGCCTATGTCTTGTACACCCAAAACTAATAGAGTGGGATCAACAAAGACCACCTAATATGTATGTCTTTGAGAATGATGAGGCTATCAGAGATTTCATGGGACTTAGAGAGAGAATTCCATTGGGAGATCATAAAGAAGGTTTCTCCATCGACCTTGATAGATCAACATACTTTGGGGAGGAAGTTCCTCTTTCCAGTCATCAAAACAAATTGAAAAAGAAAAAAGAATCATCAGAAAGTGAAAATTGAAAGGTGCTTACTGACACAAAAAATGATAAAAAGATAAAACAAGACGTATCTTCTAGTGAAAACCTCACCGAGGCACTAGAAGATGGAAAGAAGGAACTCCTCCCCTTGACAGAGGAAAAGTTGGCATTGTTAGTAGAAGAAATAGAAGAAGTCATCTTTGGAGATGACAAGAACCCAAAGAACATCTACTTAGCAAAATACTCACCCATGAGGAGAGAGAATAGTTCATTAGTTTCTTCAAGGAAAGAATGATCAATTTTGCATGGCCCTACTTAGACATGCTAGGATTAGATGCAGAGCTTGTGTTGCATCATCTCCCATTTCTACTTAATTCCAAACCTATCAAACAAAAGATGCGAAAGATGCATCCCCATGTTGCATTACTAGTCAAGGTAGAATTGAAAAATCTCCTATATGCTAAGTTCATAAGATCAATCCCATACATAGAATCGATATCTAATCTAGTACTAGTTACAAAGCATAGTGGTTAGATTCAAATTTTCACATACATTAGAGATCTTAACAAAAATTGTCCCGAGGATGACTTTCATTTGCCTAACATTGATATGATAGTAGATCTAACAGCGCGACATCAGATGCTATCACTCATGGATGACTTTTCAGGGTATAATTAGACAAGGATCACGCCTGAGGACCAACATAAAACAACTTTCACATGTCCTTGGGGAACTTATTGTTGGAGTGTCACTCCGTTGATGACATATAACTGATTAAATGATTGACTATATTAAGTTGAAGATGATGCAAGACATTAAATCAGTTAATGGTTTGTATTGTCATTAATGTCAACTTGATATCATCTGTATGATCATGCCAAAGACTTTAGAGAACCAATGGAACAAAGGTTATGCTTCCAGCAATGCATAAAAGTCTATTATTCACTAAGTGATAGACTACACCAGTGGAGTGCACACCATCGGTAAAGAAAAAGATTAAAGTCACAGTGATGCCCGACGAGGTAAAGAAAGTGTTGCCTAATGAAGAAGAATATCATAATACCTGACGAGGTAAAAATAGTGTTTCCCGATGAACAAAGATCCAATGATGCCCGACAGACATAGATCTCGAAGTTAACTGAAGAGACACTGACGGAACTGGCAGTTGTCACCGGCGATGAACTGCAGAATTGACCGATAGAATAGAGATATCATAAAATGACAAAATATCTAGCTGGCAGAGCTAAAGGATAGAATTAACTGGTTGTTTTATTTGTTTTATTCAACCACAGTTAAGTAATTGATTTGTACAGTTGGCAAGAAGATAACTACGAGACAAGTCAGGAGTTAAAGCCATAAATAAATTTGGCTGGATTGTTTTTCACGCCAAGAATCAAGAATCAAAGAACCTAGAATTATGGAAAATCATGTCTATTTAAGAGAAAAACATAATTCATTCTCGTGGTGGTCGATATGCAATCAGATACACGGGGGAGTGAACTGATAGAAGATGTTGAAGAGAAACTGATGAAGGATTAACTTCATGCAGTCCTGATCAATCAAGCTGAGGGAGAGCTAAAGAATTCTGCAGACACCG
>MU226236.1:919154-946284 GCA_018584345.1 Thuja plicata
TTGACAGTCTAAGAAGGAGGCTGATTCAAGGATGGTAGTAAGATTTTGCATAAAGCCTATTGACAGTCATGAGACTGATTCAAGGATGGTAGCGTAGATGCCAGATACTTAGTGACAACCTATGTATGGAATATCCTCTAACAAGGTCACACTTAATAGTGTGTTTGTAACCTTTAACAGGGTTGGCTCCTAACAGGGCTCACTTCAGAAGAGTGAAAATTTGGGGTACCAGTCCCAGTGGTTTTTCCCTTAATAGGGTTTCCACATTAAAATCCTTGTGTTATGTGTGTATGGTTAATTACTTTAGTGTTTTACATTCTACATATGCATTTATGGATTGACTGGTATACTCTACATATTTACTGAGTATCGGTAAATACAGTTTACTGCTTATCAGTTATCAAGGAGAAACAGGACAGACAAGGTAAACAGACAGACAATTATTTGTTTCAAATATTTCGAAGGCATGCATCTTGTTGGGACTTAATAATTTGAGAAGTATTGATTGGTGGATTAAAGTTTAAATTGGATAAATTTTTGAGGCCATTGATTCACCCCCCCCCTCTTAGTTATTACTAACATCCATTTGGTCTAAAAAATGTCGGAGCAACATATCAAAGGGCCTTGACATCCATCTTTCATGATCTCATCCGCAAAATAATGGAAGACTACATTGACGACATACTAGCCAAGTCAATGCTTAGAAAGGATCATCTACAAGTATTGGGGCCCATCTTTGACAGAATTCATAAATACAAGGTCTGTTTAAACCCAAATAAATGTGCATTCAGGGTCACAACAGGGAAGCTATTGGGGTTCATAGTGTCACATAGAGGCATTGAAGTAGGTCCAGAGAAAGTCAAAGCAATATTGGACATGCCACCACCGTCCAACCTAAGGTAACTAAGGGGGTTACAAGGAAGGATCCAACCAATCAAATGCTTCATAGCTTAGCTAGCAGACAAGTGCCACCCATTCCAACATATACTACACAAAGACATCAAATTTATATGGATAGAACAATGTGAAAAAGTGTTCCAAATATTCAAGGAATATCTACTAAAGTCTCCCATATTGGTGCCACTAATCCAAGGAAGACCATTTCTCCTATATATCTTGGCAAAAAAATTAATATTAGGCATACTCTTGGCACAACATGATGACACAGGCAAGGAGAGAGCTATCTACTATCTAAGCAGAACATTGGTAGGATATGAGCTCAACTACACGCCAATTGAAAAATCATGCCTCACATTTGTCTTCACTTCCCAGAAGCTGAGGCATTACATGTTGAGTTACCAAACAAAGTTGATAGCACATATTGATCCTTTAAAGTATCTCCTAAGAAAAGCGGTATTCACTAGATGACTTGCAAAGTGGGTAATGATCTTAAGCGAGTTTGACATTGAATGCATAGACATAAAATCCATCAAAGGGAAAGTGATTGTGGATCAACTAGCAGAGGCACCTATTCAGGATCATCAACCTATCATTTCAAACTTTCTCGATGAGTCTATTACGACACTACAACCAGCGATCAAGGTATGACAACTATACTTTGATGGGTCATGCACGAACCATGGTGTGGGGGATGGAATAGTGCTCATCACTCTGAATAATGATGCAATTCCAAAATATTTTAGACTCAACTTCCCATGCACAAACAACATAGCAGAATATGAAGCACTGGTCATCGGATTAAAGATAGTAATTCAATGGAGAATCAAGAACCTTAAGGTCTACAGAGATTTTCACTTGGTCATTATGCAAGTCAAAAATGATTATATGACAAAAAATGAGAAGCTAATACCATACAGAGCACAAATGGATAGGTTGCGCACTAAGTTCCAATACATCTTCTTTGAGAAAATACCATAGGCTCAAAATAAAGTTGCAGACGCGATGGCTACAATAGCATCACTGGTCGATACGCCAGGCAATGAAACTCGATTCCAATTTCTAGTGGAGCAACTCATGATGCCATCACATCAAGCACCGATCATAGAATCAACATGTATCCTTGTTGGTCCTGAAACCCCATGGTACCATGATGTGTATAATTACCTCCAAACTAGTGTCTTACCTCCCGACTTGTCTCGAAACCAAAAAAAGTCCCTCATCTACCAAGCCTCTAGGTATACCATCCTCTCAACTACTCTATATAGATTTAGTCTAGATGGAAGAATATTACAATGTCTCACTTCCAAGGAATCCCAGAGAACTATGTATGAGGTACATGAAGAAATTTGTGGAATCCACAGAGGTGGAAACAACTTATCTAAAAAGATCATCCACAGGAGATACTACTGGCCAACAATAGAAATAGATGCAAACAAGTATGTACAAAGGTGTAGGAAATGCCAAATTCATGGAGACCTCATCCATGCACCATCCCAAGAACTAAATCCTATCACTTCACCAGTACCATTTTCTATATGGGGATTTGACCTAGTGGGAAAGATTACACCATCTTCAGCTAATGGACATAAATACATCATAGCAGTAACAAAGTAGTTCACTAAGTGGATGGAAGCAATTCCCCTCACTTACATAACTGAAAAGTAGATATCAATGTTCATACTCAACCATATCATCTGTCGGTATAGAATTCCCCAAACCATCTTGACAGATCATGATACACCTTTCCAAAACAAAGATGTTGAAGAACTATGTGAACAGTTCCAAATCAAACAAGGGTTCTCTTCATTCTATTATCCTTAAGGGAATGGCCAAGTTGAAGTGACAAACAAAACAATTATGAAAATCTTGGAGAAAACAATTAACAAATCAAGGCGAGACTGGCATTTACAACTTAGTCCAGCGTTATGGGCATACATAAATAGCATGAGAACACCTACAAGAGCCACTCCTTTCTCCCTAGTATATGGATTAGAGGCAGTTTTACCCCTTGAAGTGGAAATCCCATCCCTGCGGATATCATTAAAGAACCTGATCTCAAATGAAGACTACAGAGTAGCAAGGCTCAGTGAACTAGAACTACTAGACGAAAGAAGACAAAATGCATTCAATCACTTAGAAGGCTATCATAATCGCCTTAGAAGGAACTGTCATAAGAAAGTGAGGCCATGAAAATTTGAGGTAGGAGACCTTGTCCTCATGGAAAATCAAAAGAACCAATCAGAGCGAGTGAAACCAAGAAAGTTTGAGCCTAACTGGCTAGCACCATATGTCATTGTCAACTCTACCCAGAGTGGGGCATTACCAATTGGTGACACCAGAAGGAGATCAGCTCCCTAGGTACATAAACAACATGCACCTCAAGAGGTTCTACGCTTGAGGTCTCAATACAAAGGCAACTATCTACATATCCAGAAAATACCAAAAAAATTAAAAAAATACAAAAATGTTACCTTGGTGAAAACTGGCAAACAGGCGCCTTGGCGACAACAAAAAAATAAAAAAAGAAAAAAAGTAAAGAGAAAAAAAATTGCTCTCTCAGTGAAAATCTAGCAAACAGGCTCTATTGAGTAGTTACCTTGGTGAAAACCTAGCAAACAGGTGTCGAGTGTTCAAATCCAGCTTCACCATCAATGAACTCCAAGATCAAGAGCCTGAGCAAACTTTGCGTACAAGGCTCACTACCCAAGCTAAATCCAAAAGCACAATCCCCTATGAGCACAAAACTTATCCATGATTAGTACTGGTCCACCAGACTAGGGGCGGTTCTAAATGTCCTGAAAAAATCCCTAAAAAATTAGAAAACTCATCAAAATCCTAAAAAGAGATCAAAATGTCCTAAGAAAATCAATCTTCATAAAAAATAATAAAAAAATTGTGAAATTGCAAAGCAATAAAACCAACTCGGTTATCAACAGAGAAAAAGGATCACGCCAAGCCAATCAATGTCAAAACCATGAGCTTTGTGAATCAACATTGGGCCCATATGACATAGGTTTATCAATCTATCAAATATAACAACAAACAAACTGGCGACCAAGCCAATCTATCAAATGTCACAACCATGAGCTTTGCGAATCAACATTGGGCCCATCTGACATAGCTTGATCAGCCACCAGAAATGATCAAAATCAATCAATCATATCAATCATATCAATCATCTTACACAGTGATGGATACACTCAAAACCAGATAGGCCAGTCTTATATGAGTCATCTATTATAGAAACCAGAAATAATCAAAGAAGTCAAGCCAATCAGGCCTATCAAAAGAGTCGAGCCAATCAAGAGAATCCAACTGAATCAAGAAACAATCAAAATGTTGACTAGGTCAGTCAGTCAGTTAGTCTATATTTCACAGTTATGTTCTTACGCTACTCCAGGATCCACCAAAGTGAGGAGAGTAGCTATGATGGATCATGACTTATTTTCTTTGATTGTTGTCTATTGAATGTTCACTTTGATTCCAGGGCCATGATGATTTAGGATAAATATGATAGGCACTGTCACTTATCTGGCAACCACACAGTTCCATGATCTGAGCTTAACCTTGGGAAAGAGATGGACATTCCTTCTTTGTTATATGCTTGTTTATTTACAATAGAATCATAATGGTATCCAGATGGACTCTGGGTGCATTGGATTTCTATCTTAGTTTTTAATGGGCTTTCTTCTTAAAATCAATAGTTCATAGTGTTATCTAGATGGAATCTGGGTGAATTGGAATTCTATCTTGGGTTTTTGGTCTTTCTTTTTAAAATCAAGAGCTCACGGTGCTATCTAGATGGACTCTGGGTGCATTGGAGTTAAATCTTGGTTTTCTTTTTTCTTTTTGTTTAGATTGTTCAGAGGAAAAAGTGGTATCCAAATGGTCAATATCTGGGTCCTTTTGGCTCTCTTTATTTTGAAACAACGAACATAGATGAACCCAGATGGTCAATATTTGGGTGCACTAAGTTCTCTTTCTATTCAATCCCTCTACTCCTTTTGGTTATTTGCACGCATTGGACACTCTTTGGAATTTCATAAAAATATGCAACGATGACAAAAATTGGAAATGTGGTAGCGACTTGGGACACTCATCCATTCTATCAATTTATATCTATCAAAAAATTCAAAAAAATATTTTCTATCATTCCATATCTATCAAATCGCATCCCATAGAACACATTTCCACTAACTATCTTCTAACTACCACATGGATTACTCAGATATTTTGTGCATTATAGATTACATTCATTCCATTTAAGTGCATCCAAAAAAAAAATAGCAGTTGCATACATGGTAAATCATATCACATACATCCATAAGCATCTCATATAAACATGCATTTCATTTTCACCATCCTGCATAACATGTCAGTATCATAGGAAAAGTAAATCATACATCTAATATTCTACATCATAGAATCACATAGCATAAACATTTCAACATCTATACACATCATGTAGAACCATACATATAGAAAGTAAATCAAATGCACATTATCTAAAAACACTAGTTGCATCTCATATCAATCAAAATATCTGAGTACAATGAATGGTCACAAGCAAAGATACCAAAGGTGATCAATAGGTATATCAATAAATATCAAGTGTGTTGAGATGCAATCATATATAAGCCTCAAAGATACATGAATGCTACAAAAATGGTGATCAGAGTATAATAGATATATGACTTAGCATGTGCTATCCCATCCTCGCTGCTAGGTGGATGAGGGGGAGACATATCAAGGGAAATCCTATGTGTTGGAGCTGGAGCACCAATACCACTACTCTGTGATCTCTGTGATCTGCTAGATCTCTTGGAGGTAGTGTAGCTGGGAACCCACTGATCTGAAGGAACTACACCCCCATAGTGGCACTGCCAGTAGTTAATTTCTCTCTGAGAATCACACCCCGATCTATAGTATCGGTCCAATACCTCCCGATGAGAAGTATATTATACACTGTCAATGAAGGATCTGACCTCCGAGCGAGCCTGTCACTCTCTCTCCTCAGCTACTAAGACTCTAGCCTCCAAAGCAGTAGCACACACATCCAAAGCAACAAGTCTAGCTTACAGATCTTGTACCTACTAAGTAAGCCACTCTAACTTTGATGGATTCTCCTCCATCCCCCCCATATCCATATCCATGTCTCCCTCCTCATCCCTATCCCCCAATCCCTCATTTCTCCTCTCCCTCACTACCCAAGAGTCCTCACCATCAGAGCTAGCATTAGTACTACTGCATTTACTACTACTACCAGTGGAGGAGATCAAACCTACGCTCTCTACATCCAAGGCCTCAATGTCAATATCTCCTATCTCCGTATTCACATCCTCTACAATAACTCTCTCATCTAACCACTGAGAAATAACAACACCAATGCGTCGATGTACTCTCTGAACTAACTAAGGTGCCTCCTCCTCCATTGTCTCCTCCTCCTCCAAAAATAGCATCCAATCCAACATAAGTAATACTCCACCCACTCCTCATCTGAATCCCACCACTAGCTCTCCCAGGCCTAGGATCATCTCCACCGTCATATCCCCTCCCCTGCCCACCATCTCTGCCCCCGTCTCTCCCTCCATCTTGGCCGCCATCTCTCCCTCTGTCTTGGCCCCCATCTCTCCCTCTATCTCACCCACCCCTACCCCACTGTAACTGTTGGTGCCTCCTCATGATAATGCTAGCAATGGGACGTGAGACATCAGTAAGTGAAATAGGAAGGGCCTGTGCCCACCAAGCATCATACTACCCAGGGTGGTTCCAATGAAATGATCCAATTCAAATATCAGTACCACATCAGATAAATCAAAAAGTATCACAAAATAGATAACCTAAGAGAGAAGCAATGAAATAAAAAATTCATAGCACAAACATATACCTGCATCTATAGTGGCAGATCACCATGATGTCCAAGGAACAAGAAGTAAACCTACAAACTCGGTCTATGCAACATCAAGTGAAACAACAACACCCCATAGAGGAATGTCCCTCAATCTATGTGCAAAATAGGCATAAGTGTCGGACACATGCTATCACTCTCTGAATTGCTACAACATCCTGTCGGTGTTGTGCAAATCACTCATATGCATATGGCGTGTGACATGCCCAATCAAATATCTCCACTAACGAGAGAATGGGAGATGGACATCCTCTCCAACCCATACGGGACACTCTCTATGTAGTCTCCAAATAAAATATGGCATCATATCTAACTGCTGATGCCAATACATCAAATGACCCATGTGAATCTGAACAATGGCCCCATCATACATAAAGACATAGGGCCTATCCAGAGGCAGATCATGAGTACCCACAAGACAGAAGACAACAATGTGCTCCCACACCCATATCTGAAGATGGGTAGCACCGCAGCCAAGTGACTTACCATTAAGGTAAGCTGTGTAGAACATATGAAAGTGCATGTGGGCTAAAATGCATGGCCCCCATGCAAATACAGTGTGATCATGGACCATACTCTGCAACACGACACCAAAGCCTACAGAGAACCCGCGCTGGCGTCCATCAGGGAATAAGATGCCACATATCAAGTTACCCAATAAAGTAGACAATCTATCAAGGTCTATGCCAAATCAAGACCATGGGATATCATACGATCCAAACAAACCCAACTGATCTTGGGGCAATCTAGATAACTCAGTTAAGGCTACAATGCCAGGTCAGGTGGCATACTCAACAAGCGCACCTTGAATCGAAAGCTGAAGAATGCGGTAAACATTCTCCAACGTAACAATACACTCTCCACTAGGTAACTAGAAAGTATATGTATCAGAATGCCATCGCTCTGCAAGAGCTGAGATCAGACCCTTGTTGGTCGTAATCTCTGACATATAACATACCCAATATAATCCTAACTCCCTAAGCACTGACCTCTCATCCTCAGATAGCTGGAATCTGTAAACAAGTCCCGCCGGTCTGGACTCTCGGCAGCACAAAATCCTCCTGATGAACTACAACAGGCAAAATCAGAAATTTATCAATAACAGATCAAACAAACAAGTGTCAACAACTTAGCAAAAGCAGAAATGAGACCATACAAATCAAGTGAAAAACTATACATACAATTGTGGTAAAAAACACTTCAAATTTGGTACTTTTATGTGATTGAAGAACATAATCTATAAATGTGGCAGTCAAAAAGCAATCATGAAATTCAAGCTGGCAATTGTGGGCCACTTATCAATTGCGGCTCATAGTTGGCAACTGCGGAAAAACCGCAGGCGATTGTGGCAACGTTTGAAACAGGACAAAAAACAAAATTTTTGCAAAGCGAGAAATAAATGCATTAATGAAACGCAAGACAAGAACACTCACTGGACATCCTACACTAGCTGTTCTCTGATACGTCCAGACTCAGTCAAAAATGTGGGTGACTCTAGGTAAGCCTACCATCGCACGAAAATAGGAAGAAAATAAAAGAAAACAAAGAGAAAACTCACCAAGATTTCCAGAGCTCAGAGAATGCAAAATGAGAAATGAAGGGCTCTCTCGGCTACTTATAGGGATTTCCAAAAACCTTAATTCCTCTAGGACTTCAAAATTTTCTTTTTGAGCCCCGAAAACTTTGACAGTCAATAGTAGGGGCATAATGCAACATTTTCAAGATCACTCAGCTACCCAGATTCACAATTTGAAATTTCAACAAATTAACAATCATGTTGCGATGTTTCACTCAAATTTGTTAAGGGGGCATAAATACACATACTATTGTTGGGGCAAGTTGGGGCAGGATAAAAAAAAAGAATCTTTGACATACAGTGACAAGCAACATTGCATTAAAGAAGGGCAAATGTAGACACCCTAAAATGGACAGGCTTGCAACTTTACATTAAAAACACTAATTTTCATCTATTAATTAATGGTTTTTTTTAATCGTTAATTAATCATCTATTTTTCTCTAAATTCATTCCTCAAATCGTCTAATCAAATTCCCAAAATTAATTAAATAATTATTTTTATTTAATTAACCTTAATTGATTAATTACCATTAATTAATTAATTAAATTCAATTTCCTATAGTTTAAATCAAAATATTTAAACTTACTAATTAAATTCTTCCAATTAAATTGATTTCAATTAAATTAATTTAGTTTCATTCAATAAAGCAATTCTAAATAAAAAAGAATTCAATTATCTCACATGTTGAAAACTTTAATTAAATAAATGAATTAAACATTTATTTATCTTCAAAGAGATAACTCTAATCAGATCACATCGGTTACTCCACCCATCTCTCCATTTCACATGGGTAACTCCACCCACCTCTTCAGTTCAAAAAGGTAACTCAAAATTAGCTCTTCAGTCAACCAAACTCTATCTTCTCTCTTCCAGTTGAAGAGGTGGAGTTTACTGATGACTTCTCCAGTTCCCTTTAATCTCAAGCGTTCATCTCCCTATCTCTGGGATTGATCTCAACCGTTCATATAATCCTCATTTCCTATATAATAAACCCTTCATACCCATTTGAAGGATCCAGGATTTCAAGCTTTCGTGCACCATTGCTCTATCAGATTGGTTCAAGTATCAAGCCTTCTTGTGATCAAACATTCAAGATTTCAAGTTCTCATGCACCATTAATCTGTCAGTTTGGTTGTAGCATTCAAGCCATCTTGCGATCACACACCCATTTCAATTATCAAATTATCAACACTTCTCAAGTCATAGACGCTGCCCACACCAATACTGAGCATTAAAAATAGTGTTTCAAAAGGAGTAGAGAGAGACAATAGAAGCGTCAAGCACTTTGGGGTTCGCAATCATTTTTTTTTCCTTTCTTTGCTTGTACATTTTAATGGTTACATTTAAGTATTCGTTATTAGTAGTTTTTGTATTGATTTCCCCATTGCAAACCGGTGCTACTAACCCTTGTCGTTGGAAGCTTGGGAACTATGAATCACGAAAGAGGCGTACAACATTGACCGAGAAGAAAGAAGAAAGAAGAAATAAGGGGAGAAAATAAATTGAAGAGAACATTGATTAGAGAGGTATTATGGACTAACAATAGCTCTGAAAATATGCAAGTTAAAGTTGTATTATTGAACAAATCATTTACTGTTTCTGTTTAACCATTGATTCAGAAAATCTCTTAGCCGAGTGGGATTTAACCATCCTTATTGTATTAAGATACTCAAGAGTATCAAAAGGTTTTCATTTTGACAACATAGTGAATGCTAGGTCAAATGATAAACTATTAGTTTTGAATCCTGTAACAAGGTTGCACTTAACAGTGTGTTTGTAACCTTTAATAGGGTTGGCTCTTCACCGAGCTCACTTTAGAAGAGTGAAAATTTTGGGTTACCGGTCCTAAGTGGTTTTTTCCCTTAACAGAGTTTCCACATTAAAAATCCATGTGTCAAATGTGTATATGGTTCATTACTTTGATGTTTTTCTTTACACATTACTAAAACAATATTGGTCAGTAAACACTAAGTTTAATTACTGCTATTCGGTAAAGGCTAGAAAAAGATAAATAATATATTCACCGAGCAGTATATATATGTTAGAATTACATAAGGCATACATCTTGTAGGACTGGAGGATAACTGAAGGTATTATATTTCTGATATAATTTTTGGTTGGATTATTGGATTAATCTTTGAGGCCACCGAATCACCCCCCCTCTCAGTTATTCTAACAAATAAAAACCACTCAAAAATTAAAATAAACGTGGATAACATACCTATGTACTAATTAAAGATCAAATTTTAAAATGAATAAGTAATAAAAACTACTTACAAATTTGGGATTGACATTAGTTTGTCAGAGGTGATAGTTTATCTACACCCGACTTTTAGTATGTAGAATAATTTTTTTTGTAACATTAGATGACACAAAAATTCATTCAAAAGAATTAAACTTTTAAAATAATCTGATCCATGAAGCCTTTTAGGAACACCAAATGGACAATCAATCAATCAAGAGGGCATCAATTCTACTCACCGTCTCCTTTCTTCATCAGAAAGACCATTTTCATCTTTAAAATTCAAAATAGAAATTGTAGTAAATGACAAAAAGACATTTCTTATGCACATACCAATGTTGGCAGATGGTGACTTCTTTTCGAAGGGCCTGCTTATAGTGATGATGTCATGTTGCCATTATCTAATGCAATGCTCTCGAAGTGCCTTTGCTTGGTGGATTTTTAGGACATTTTTTTTTATGCCAGACAAATAAATTATTTATAACTTCCATTCTATCTAATTTGTTAAAATGGAAGCTTTTTTTCCCTAAATGAATCACATTAAGTGATAAGGAAAAGATATGATAGATTATGACAGAAAACCGTTTGTAGATAGGCTTCTTTGGAAACTTGGGGGAAAAAATAGGCCTACTTTAAGCAGCTGCAAGAAAATAAATACTATTTTGATTATAATGTCCTATTTTTTTTGGCAAAATACCACACATTTTGAAAGAAGCATGGTTAAGGCCTCAACTATTGCTATTAATTGAAAAAAATATTTGAATAATTTATAGCAACAAAAAAATTCAACCATCTGAAAACCATACTATCTTCACAATTTGTTAGTTAATAGGTTTATAGGTTAGGGAATTGCAGTATAAGCAAATCAAAATAGATCATATCTTATTGACAGTAAATTCTACCAAATAAAATGAAACAAATCACATCCTATGACGGTCAAATTTAACAAATTATTTCATCAAATAGATTTATGTGCAAAATAAAATTGTATCAAGTAGATTTCTATCCAAAATGAAATTGCATCGAGTATTTTGAATTTTATGCACTGGATAAATCAAAAGAGATTGATCTAAATACCTTCAAAAGTAGCAATTTTCCAGAAGGTTACAATAGAGACCTTTGATGAACTACTCAAAAACTAATTCTCATTGAAGCTGTTAGGTTTTCTTCAAATGCAAATGCTCATGGATTGAATAAATGTGATGAATTTTTGTCATTTGTAGGTGGTACCAAAAATGAATGAATTAATGAGAACATCTCGAGAAGGACTCATTCTGGTTGAAGAGTAAATACTCGTCCATGGCCCCGAACAAGTTATCATGATCAAACCTGGCACAAATATTGATCAAGATATCAATAAAAATTATAAGCTGACATAGATTAGATTGAAGCAAAGTTTTGGATCAGTAGGATAAGATGTCTCTCATTGAGTGTAGACATGTGCAACAAGCTATTATTAATTTTTTTAGGCTCTCTTTTCTTGAAGAAGTTACCAAACAATACACAAAGAAGTTTCGATAGCGTGTACATCACTTCACAAGAAAAGAACCAACAATTCAATGGAAGTCAACCTATTTCTGACGCTGAGGTCATTTATTCCTTTTATGGAGAATTTGTGAAAATATTAGATGTAATTATGGTAACATTTGCAATAAATTTTTTTTTGTGGACAATTGACTCTTCCTGACCATGGTTAGCCGCTTGCATGTTTCCACTTCCGTAGCACAAGACCAGGGGTTTGGTGGTTTCAAGACATGACACTGTTTTGTCGAGCGTGAGATAAGTTTTCCCATGTATGGTCACGAGCGATCTTGCAGGGAAAACCTATTGGCTAATTATTTAGTTGCTTTTATTTATTTAATTATTTTTAATACATGTATTTGAAAATTAATTTTTTATTTATTAATATAAAATATTTATACATTAAAAATATTTAATTTTTAATTTAAGAATTTTAAAATAGATAAAATATATATTTCTTAAAGATATAAATAGTTAAATTACAATTAAACAATGATTACTTATCATATATATTTTTAAAATAGATTGGTGTAGTAAATCTAAAGCTTTACTTTAAATTTACAATGATCTATTAAAAAGTATAATGGTCTTATTATAGAGGGGCAAATTATATTAGTAAGAGTCAGTCTTTTCCTCAGTGAAGAGAAGATTAATAATTTCTTTAATAATATTCAATAGTTTTTTAATTATATATAATTGAAAATGCTAATATTATTGTATTTGTTTTTAATGTAAATATTTTTTTTGATAATAATCAACAACAAATAAGGGTATTTTCCTTTACAAAACTGTAGTTCAAGGGCATAAAATAAGTAAAAAATAGAAACATTAAAATCTACTACCAAAGAAAAGCAACAAATTATTAGCAACAACTATCAATATATAGTCTACCAACATAGTAGAGTACGTGACTCTAGTCATCTATAAGGAACTTAAAATGTTTCTTGTAGTTTCCTTCATTCTGAATATCCTTTCTGAGCACCTTGCATTGCATCAGACACATGGAGGTTGCATAACTGTGCATAACACAGAGACTGAAGTTGGAAATACATCCCATATTATTTTCCATATCGAGGATCTTAGTTTTTAATTCTCCAACCTCATTCCTCAGCTTAGCTAGATCAGTGCCATATTTTGGTAGTTAGTAAAAATGTTTTTACTTGTAGCTATGTTGGCATTCTCTTCCTCCAAATCCATATCCCCCATAAGATCAATAGGTTCCACTTACGTATTGTTTGCGATGTGAGTGGAGCTATTAGTAGTTGATTTCTTAGAGCTGTCAATAGTCTCAATTTCACCTTTGTCACCATCAATAATCTTTCCTTTCTCATCTTTCCGCACCATTTTCCTATTCTATTGGTCTACATTATCCTCCTTTGAGTCATAGTCAACTAATTTTTCTGTCCTTTATCGATCGAATGGGTCACCAACCTATAGGACGTTTGAGGGTTGCAATGATCTTTTCCAACCTCATCTTCTTCCCCACTTAACAACTTCTAAATATAGGATTTGGGCTTCTTAGTAGGGGTAGAGGAGTCTTTCTCTTTTCTTTTACTATTAGTCTAGGGTTTCAAGGATTTTACTCTTTAAGCCACACAATTTCATGACAATCACAAGAGGAGTGGGGGTTTCTAGGGTCCTAGCATGGAGAATCTAGCTTAAGGGCATTAGGCTGACATATAAATTTATTTTTACAACAATAGGTTTATAGTGAAAGGGGCATCGATAGTGTTGGCAGGTCGGGGGAGCGTGAGTTAGGGGCTTCATGAACAACAATAGGTTTATGGGGAAAGATGACAAAATGAAAGGTATACAACTTGTAAATCAAAGTCTGGTTCAAAGGAATATGTTTTTACCCTAGGTTCTAGCATTTTCCATTACCTCCATAACAAAACTCTCTAGAGACTTCAGAGACTCCTAAAGTAATTTAGAAATGGTATATGATAATAATAATAACCTTTAAACCATCGTAAGGTAAAATATTTCATTATCATGAGACAAACCTGGCTCCATTGTGGCAACAACTGATCCCTTTCATAGCCACCTTACATATTAACCAGAGCTTTATTTCCTCTAAAAAACCATGTTAAGGCTTTCACTATCCACCACCTGATTGATTTTCTTCCATTTTTTTCCCTCAGAAGGTAACCAAGTAGCCTTTGGTATCACCTCTTCACTAATTTCTAAAGAGATCCCCCTATAGTAACCTTTTTATCCTCTTAGGAGGTAACAAATTGCATGGAAAAATCCTCATCAAAGCCATTAACAGACTCAATTAACTCATTTACCCCTTCTCTATAGATATTCCACACAATGGAATCATTTAAAATAATCAAGATTACTAGGCTCAATGTGGACACGGTTCACACCCATCACTAGGAAAGTAGGAAAGGAATTAACAAAGAGGCCCGCCCTAGAAGTAAAAAAGTACACTCAAACTTAATTAGGGAAAGTTACCACAAGATCCTAATGGTTAGAAAGGAAATTTAAGCCTTACATATTAGCTTGGGTGTAATCATTAAACCATCTCCTCAAAATACTCAGCTTGTGTAGACTACAAGTTCCCACATACGAAGGCTTTTTCTCCCTGGTGTACAATGAATGTGCTACTTTGCAAGAAATAATTAAGTACTTTATCATCATCATAAAATGATGCCATCAAATCATTATAGGACCCACACTAAGATTCATGTGGTTCCCATAGTTTTTCCTTTTCCACATAGTTAACTTATTGTTATTAAGAAATATTTGACCATCCCACTTTTTTTTATCTAATCGACATCCCCAAGTCCCCTTTCCAAGTCATCATATCCATATCCCAATTCAATTTCAAAATTTATTCCAAGTTTTCCCACTTCAAGCCTTCCAAATTGTGACCCCAACAAAGCCATATCTAGCACATGTTTGTACACAACATGATCCACATGAACCAAACATAGGTTGCATCCATTAGTATTGATAGTTGAGCTCTCTCCCTTTAGGAGAGTTTGAATATTATATGGAAGAGAGTCCTTCCTCCAACATCTCAATTGTACCACACTGTAATTGAGTGCAACCATGGTATCATCTACCATATTTACTTCCATAAAGACATGATTAATATCAAAGAGATTCAATCCTAGAAGGAGTTTGTGAATATCCCCCATAATTCCTCTAATAGACCAATTGACCCAAGATATGCCTTTAACACCATTAATAATGAGTTTGGAATTACCTTATATTGATAGAACCGTAATCTCGATTGAGAGATCTATTCTAAGACCCCATACGAGGCCTATTCCTTTAGCTTAGTTACATGTATTATTTTGAAGCACACCACTATAATTTTCCACCACATCCCCATAATCCATTTTGATATGTCCTCCAACAACATCATTTCCCTGAGGTTGTCTTGTAGTATAAACCACATTTTTTATATGGGGAGTGCATTTAGTGTTCTTGCTCATTCTTTTCAAGTTATCAGATCTTGCATAAGAATCAACAAGGCTCCAATTCTTAGCAATTCTATTATCAAGTTAGAATGGAGGGAGGGAAGGGAAAGACCAGGTGCTAACTACAAGATTTTTAATTTAAGAAATTTGTAGAAGAACCTAAAAAATTATTCAATTGGATTCTCCACTTAGAAGATCATGTGGTTTCTTTCCTTCCATATTCTTTAGACCAAATGAGGGGGATATGATTCCTATCTAGTATAAAACAAGGTGTTGAACGTCTCCATTCATAAACCAATCAATTTGAAACTTCTACAACACCATATTCCATAGGGTTTGTGTATAAGTATAGTAGATTAGAAGGTGGAAGACATTCTCCTCTTCATGCTTATAGAGAAAAAAATGGTTATGCATTTGGAAACTACATTTAACAAGATTATCTTGTGTAAGTATTTTATTATACATAACCATCCATGAGAAGAAGTTGATTTTGGCAATAAGTTAAGAGTTCAATTTTTTTTTCCGAAGATCAGGGTTATTTCCCTCCCTTAGGAGTAGGTGAAAGTAGTTATTACATTAAAATATCCTCCAAGGTTCCTGCTCTAGATGACTTTATCCTTCCTTTGGAATAGGGGAATTCTAATATATACTTTAACAACTACAATTTAGTCAAAGCTTGTAATAATTGTGGTTGATTGAGACACTGAAGTGATATATTCTTCTAGGCTTTGGAATGTGAAAATTATTCTACCACCAATTGCCCACAAAAATATTTGGTAGTTCCATAAATATCCATAAACATTTGGTGTGAGTCTAACAATTTATCCTCCAACCAGGTGTTTTCCTAAAACCAAAAATTTCAATCATTGTCAATCCATCATTTTAGACTAACATGAATTATGGTTTTTCATTTAAGAATGTTGTTCAAAATCTTAGATCCACTAGGGAATCCTTGGGTGGTAAGAACTTGGTAAAACCTCTCATTTTTTGAATAGTTAAAAGTCATAATATCATGCTAGTCAACATTATGAAGAGTAAATTTCCAACAAATTTTTGCCCAAATGGCTTGATTCAATAAAGAGATTTTTCTAATTCCCTTTCATCCCATATTCTTTGGCTAGAAAAAAATTTCCATGCTAACAAGTGTCATTCTCCCTTTTTTCCATGCCTATCCATACATTTATTATGTATTCTTTGTCGCTTATCTTCCATTGAACTAGAGATCTTGAATATTGAGAGGAAATGGATTGGGATTCCTTGTAGGGACATTGCCAACAATTGAAGTTTCCCTACACTGTTGAGTACTTTACCTTTCCATCCCGCTATTTTACGTTGAATTATTTCTAATATTGAGCACCAAAATGTATTAGACACCTCTTTAACTATAAGAGGTAAGCCTAAATAAATTCCAGGAAGAACAACACACTGACTATCCAAGATAGCTTTCATTGTATTTTGTAAACTATTTGCGATGTTAAAGAAATAGATGCTACTTATTTGATATTTAATATGCAGGCCCAAGAATTTTGCATATTGGTTATGATGACATTAATTTTCCATTAGTATGCAAACAAAACTTTCGGTAAGCATACACCGAAAGACAGGACAAGAGCAAACTGAAGATCAGATAGAAAGAGATCACCGAAGATGACTAAGTGCAAAGAGAACCAATGACACAACTTAGTGTGTAAACAAAAAATGCAAAGAAAGAAAGATAAAGAGGAACCCAATGTGCAGGATATAGTGCAGAATGATGAGATAGTTAAAGAGAAACTGACAGAAAAAAACCGAAAGACAGTCAGAGCATAACCGATAGACAGAAACTGAAAGTCAGTTGCAACCCGTAAAAAGTGGATCTGACTTCCACATAAGATAAAGCAAGGTTATTCTATTTATAGGATATTGATTTGTTTTTATATCCATTTATTTAGGGAAAGGAAACATGAATGTAAGTTCTTTAATCAGTCTAACTGATTTAAAACACATAGACTAGGAGATCAAGGTACAAGTTGTAAACCTGATCTTAGAGTTAGCATTATTTTTCTCGAAACTTGATGATGTCAATCCATCTTATAAATAGATGATGCAATAATTCATTATATATGAGGGAAAAGGGATGTGAATATAGAGGAGAAGATGAATGAATCCAACAAGCACATTTATGGATCAGATTGAGAGTTTCAAGAACAAGAACAACACAAGGTGAATTTGGTTATCAGAAGCAAGAATAGAGGCTACCAAGAATCAGAGGTATTATTCAATCACAATTAGGTGATAATATTTTTCATGTAAAATAAATTGGATCTATATCAGCAATAGGAATTTACCAGGTCAATTTGTAATTTGGTATCATTCTAACAAGTGGAGAAAAGTGTAAAAATCCTTTCAAGGAAGGTGGATTTAACAGTCCAACTACAAATCTCTTAACTGAGTGCACACTCAACAGTGTTTCTAAAGCTCCTAATAGAGTAGACTTTAATAGGTCTCCAATAATACTCTTAATAGGGTAGATCATCAAAAGTGATCAAATTTTAAGCCTTAACCGACCCCTTCCAATCTGCAGATAGTGAAGATTTTGTGGGTGCCATTCCCACCGCAGTTTTTACTTCCTAACAAGAGTTTTCTGTGATATCATATCTTGTGTTACGTGTCAATTAATTTCATGAATGTTCACATGTATGTTAATATTATTAATTGATATAACTTACATCTCTAGATAGTAGAGATTAGATTGTTTAGATGCACAATTGATTACACAAAGGTTAATTGAAAAAGGATATAAAATTTTTAGAGGTACCGATTCACCCATCCCCTCTTAGTACATACTTCCCATTAATCCCAACAATTGGTATTAGAGCTAAGTATCTTCTTGGAAATCTTAAAGGCTTAAGAGAAAATATCATACAATGGAGAAGTACAGACTTGATAAAAATATTGATAATAAGAAGCTTGAAATTTAGATGTTCTATGAACGGTATAAAGAAGCCAGAATCAACATGAGACAATTGTTAGATGAAAGAAAGATTATGCCATCTCACTATAATGAGACATATTATCATGAAGAAGAGATACCAAATTTCTTTGAATCTTTAGGATCAACTACAAGCAAATCACCAGATACATCAGAAGAAAGCATCACAAGTCTAACATAAATTAATCTACATCTGGCTGGACAAGTTAAATCTCTGCAAATTGCAAGAGACACAGATGGTAAGGATGATTGATGTCATAAAAAATGGTAGACAAGTTGAGCAAGAAAGAACACTAGATATTGATGATAGAAGAAAGATTACAAAAAAGCTACAAGAAAAAGAGTCTAAAATACAAAGACTTATAGAGCATCACCATGAGATTACAAATAAAAAAATTCTTATGAGTCAAGAGGCAAAAAGAATAAATGTTGAACTCATTGAAAGAATTGAAGCTATCGGTGAGCTGAGGGATGAGAATAAAAAGTTAAAACATGAAATAAGAATTTGACAATAGCATAATGAAATTATCAAGAAAGATGAAGAAAGCAATAAAAGAATTGATGATTTTCTTGAAGGAAAACAAAGAGTCTACAACAATACCGGTCTAGGTTTTATCGAGAATGGAGAATCATCAAATCAAACTGATCCAAAGAATATCTATACAAATTCAAGACCAAGAAATCTTACATGCAATCACTGTGGAAAGAAAGGCCATACATCAAATGTATGCAGAGGAAAAATGAAAGGTATTCCTAAATCTACATCTTCATTCATAGGATTTTGTTATAAATGTAACAAGAAAGGACATAAAGCATATGAATGTAAGTCTAAAATGAAACAACCAAAGAAGGAAACCTACATGGACAAATATTGTCCTACATGTAAAATTAATGGGCACACAACTATTGAATGCTAGAAAAAGAAAAGGCAAGCATGGAAGCCTAAAGGTCAAGAAAATCCATATCAACCGAAGAAAGTCAGTAACCAATATGTATGGGATTACCACACTTGGAAAAATTGTACAACATGTGGAAGATATGGTCACATTGCTGCAAACTATATGAGATAGTGGACTAGAAAGTATAGAGGCTGCACTAACCTCAGAATGACATGCTTACATTGTCATAAAGTTGGTCATCTCAAGAAAGACTGCAGAGACCGAATGACAGAAACCAACATATATCCCAATAGAAACACCATTGAAGACATCCAGAGAGCTAGAGAAAAAATATAGAGAAAATCTTCAAGCAATGATGAAGCTGGAACGAGAAATGAAAATGGTGACACCCCATCCAATAGATCCGGTGACATCACCACCCCTAGCTAAGAAGAACAAGTAAGTATGGAACTACATTACACTAATGTATTGTTTTTACATCAGTTCCATAATATGTTGATATAATGAAATTAGCATAAGTAAAGATGCATCATGGTATTACTTGTTAAAATCTGTGATAAATATACTATCAGGTATTCATACCGAAACTTGTCGGTATACACTCAAAACTAAGACTTCCTACACTTATCGAGAAGTGTCTGTTAATATAAGAAAGCAATTTTCTAAGTGTAAACCGAGCCTCATCAGTAAACAAGAAAAGTGAACAAGTTGTTCGCGATACCGAAACTCGTCGGTAAAGGCAAAAGGAATAATGACTGCTCCAAAATGTTATGATTGTCACTAAAGGAAAATAAAGTCTTCTTCAAGGAACTCTGTCTTCATACACTGAGAATTTGGTAAGCATTTATGACATGCATTTTAGGGCATCAGCTATAAATAGGGTAACAGAACAACTCATTGTTCACGATGACTAGAGCACAGCGACCAAGGCAATTTTTGAGCAGAAAGTGACTGAATCACAGAGTGACCACAACTCAACACACAACACTCCAAAGAAATGTAGAAATATTTGCAAGAGTAAACAATAAGTTCTACAAAACTGACAACTCTATTTTTGCATATTTCACAGTAAGCCCTAAATTCTGAGAGTGGCCTCGACATCAAGAACTGTGAAATCCAAGAACACAAAGAAGGTTAAGTTCAAGCTCATCAAGAAATTGACATGTGAGGAACCTAACTACAAGATTCATCTTGAGGTTGCCTCACAACCCAATGATGCTGGAGCATTCTCATGTATACTAGCTAGGTTTTTTCTCATGGAAGACATTTGATCTTTTATTCACTGCAAGATTGCAGAGATAGGAAATTTAGAAGTTGAAGAAGCTTATAAGAAGCCATGCAATGAAGATGGAACACTGAAAGATGAACACAAGCATATAGAAGTAAAAGGGCTCACCAATGCCCTAATGTTCATAAAGGTTTTCAAAATCGAATGGATTCGGTTAGTACTAAGCCAAATGCATAACCAAAAGCTATGGCTTGATGAATCAGAGATGATAACCCAAGATGTCATCCATGCAGTCACCTGTTACCCTATAACTAATAAAGTAAAGGCACAAAAGCATCCACCTAAGGCCGAGACTGAGAAGATGATAGGAGCCAAATGGGATGGTAGAGGACTGAAAGTTACCACCATAACAGATGATAAGATCAAGTTTGGTGAATGCGTTCTAGGCTACAAATTATTCCAAGTAAGCAAGTTGAACAACATAGCATTAGGTGCAGTAGACACAACCTACAAAATTGTGAAGAAGGGAACATAATTAGACTTATTTGAACTTTTGCTAAATTAGTTGAAAGATAACTTAGAGACTATCAAGAATGTGAAGTCAAACACATGTAAGTTTGGCTCGCTCATAATGTGTATTTTCTTCTATTTTCAAGAAACATTCCCATTGGTAGGAGATGTGAAATGAGACAACACCAAACCGGTCACCATGTAGATCAGTGAACACATTGCATCACTGGGAGATAACTTTGAGACAACCATGGATGAATACTTCAATGTATTCAAAGACCAAATGCAAAAGAGGGTAAGGATCCCCGAACAACTCATTGAGAAGTATAAGGATGAGATACGCTTCATGGTTGATACAAATAATATGTATATCAAGCCTGTTGTACCGAGGACAACATGGCTTCAAATATTGGAGTATGAGATAAACATTGATCTTGCAACTAAGACAATTGATGCCTTGATTAATGAACCACTGGGTAAGAAACAAACCAATTTTGGAACATATGAAGAGGCCAAGACAAGAATAAAATATGGCCTGGTTGTTAAGAAAATTGTCAAGAAGAAGGACAAGATGGTAAAGAGTCTCAAGAGAATACTTTTGGAAACTGAGGAAGAAACTAAACAGGATGAGGAAGTTGAACACGAGGAAGAAACTGAAGAACAATTATCTATCAGTAAAACTAAGGAAAAGGATGAATTTGAGGAAATGAATTCAGATTCACCACCTCCTCCACCAACTAAGAAGCCAAGGACAACAACTGCTTCTAGAAAAAGAAGCCAAAAATCAAAGGATTCTACACCTTCACCTTTGAAGAAAGAAAAGGTAAGAACATACAAGAGGAAAGGTGACACACCAAAGAGAGGTAAAAAAAAAATAGGAAGGAAGTTCATTAGAACCTAAGAGGATATTGAAGACACCGAGCGGGATGAAGCTATAAAGGTAGAAAGTGTCAAGGTAAAAGATCCAAAATCTATTGATGACATTTGTAAATCTATTGCAAACTCAGGATCTATCACAAATTCAAAGATTAGAAGATGGTTGAAATTAGATGCAGAAGATCATAATAAAATAGAGGATGCCATCATAGAAAAAAGATACAAGTTTAAATATGTACCGATATAGTTTTTAGGCAATCATGTACCAAGAGAACTATTAGACAGACTTTACTCCAGATGGACATTTGCTTTGAAGAATGAGAAGGAAATAAGAGAAAGAGTACTTGTTACTCTCATGCCACCTGAATCCAAGAAGGTAGAAATAGATGAGATGATGGAGAAATACAAAAAGGAGTTCTCACTGAAGTTGAGAGCATATATATTTCTTGAAGGAAATCTTATAGAGCTTGAACAGGATAGACATAAGAAATGGTGTAAAAGTATGAACATACCTACTAAGGAGGAAATCCCTGACAAAGACATACACCAACAAGATATTGATAAGGCAACTCAAGATGACACATCTGTTGAGTTAGACAAGGAATAAGATGACACAACTGACATCAAGAATGCAGATGTTGGAGATGAATCATGGCCAGACACCACAAATGACAACATTATGGATACAAATATCATTGACATCATTGATGACCCAACAGAGGAAGTCAATAAAGATGAAGATGTCACTGTTGCAAAGGACACAACCAATGAGCATGGAACAATGGTTGATACTGCATAAGTAAACATTCCAGGCAAATGCCAATATTGATACAAGCTATCAATATTCTGCAATAATCAAACAAGTCACCTAAAAAGGATACTCCCAAGGATACAGGGGGAGAAGAAAAGAAAGACAACACTGATGGTCAGAAAGACATTAGAGCCACTCAAAATGTAACCGATACTGATATGGTTACAGGAGGAGATACAGAAAAGGATGCAGATACAAAAGATAAGAATGTAGAAACAAATAATGATGAAGCTAAGGACATCGATGAAGGAGACAAACCTAAAGATAGTAATCCTAAGGAAACTGACAAAGGTGCTATTGACGATGTGAAGGTGAATGTGAATATGTCTATAGACACTTGACAAGCTAAAACCGACACCAAGAAACAAAAAGATGCACAAGAGGTAACTTCATCGAGCACAATTGAGAAAGCTGAGAAATTGGCAATGGTTTTACACTCAAGTGATTCATAAAACAAGAAGAAAAAATCAAAGAAGAATAAGTTGGAAGTCACCTTGGATGAACTTATCTAAATACCAAAGTGTGACCCATCTACACTTGATTTTGAGGAATTACAAGAATACAAAGAATATGGCAAAGGAAGACATTACAAGAGAAGCTAAAGAAACAACATAGAGACTCCATAGTACTAGAGACAACACATGACATATTACACAAAATTGTGCCAGATGTTGATATTGATCAGAACAAGCCAATTCTAGATCAATTATCGACTCTAACCAAAGCAATAACAACTCAAAATATTGATGCAGAAAAGGCAATTAAGGAGAGAGAAGAGTTGAAGTACCAAAAAAAGGTTATTGAGAACATCATCCAAGAAGTGGTGGTCAATAAAGTAAATGTATTAGGTATCATTACTCAATTAGACCCAATCAAAACTGAAGCTATAACCTTAATTCAACAACTGAGCACAGTAGAAAATTTCACTAAAGAGAATAGTGACAACATTGCAAAGCTAGATATAGATCTAGCAAACAATGAAAAAAGCTTAACCACTGATGGAGACAATGCAGTTAAGTTGCATTATGAGAAGATAATAGAGATAAAAAGTTTAAGGCAGGAACTATGGGAAGTAGAGACACATTTTAGGGAAGAAGTCACCGATCTCCAAGCTAAACTTCTACTGAAACATACACTTGTCCAACAACACATCATCTCAACATGACAATTGATAGCAACTCTCGAGATGTCTGTAGCAGACAACATCTATGACATGCACTCCAAGATAACAATCAAGCACATGACTCTGGAGAACCTAAAAGAACAATGGGAGAAAATGATGGGAGACATGAAGTCTTTGCACTCCCATATTTTTGATAAACTCTAAGGTATAGACCTTTTCCCTTAATATCAAAAAAGGGGGAAAATGATATGAGTACTACACAAAAAAATAGAAAATGACATGTATTCATTCATTCATAAGGGGCAAATGGAAAATGGAAGATATGTATATGTATATTAATATGGGGAAAATGATATTTATAGATGGAAAATGATATGTAGAAGGAAATATATCATTTGCACAGATATACCGACATATACATAGGGGAGTCATGAAATGACCAAGGATTATATATGTTGTATATACTTAACACTTTGTTAGTATTTTGCACATATCAATTTTTGATACTAATATCAAAGGGGGAGATTGATGAAATTAATTTTCCATTAGTATGCAAACAACACTTTCGGTAACCATACACCAAAAGATAGGACAAGATAAAACTGAAGATTAGATAGAAAGAGATCACCGAAGATGACTATGTGCAAAGAGAACTGACGACACAACTTAGTGTGTAAAAAGAAAATGCAAAGATAGAAAGACAAAGAGGAACCTGATAGAGGAACCTGACATGCAAGATACAGTGCAGACTGACGATACCGTTAAAGAGCAATTGACAAAACAAAACTGAAAGACAGTCAGAGCATAACCTACAGACAGAAATTGAAAGTCATTTGCAGCCCGCAAAAAGTGGATCTAACTTCCACGTTAGATAAAGAAAGCTTATTCTATTTATAGGATATTGAGTTTATTTTAAATCCATTTATTTAGGGACAAGGAACATGAATGTAAGTGCTTAAATCAGTCTAACTGACTTAAAACACATAGACTAGGAGATCAAGGTACAAGTTGTAAACCTGATCTTAGAGTTAACATTGTTTTTCTTGAAACTTGATGATGTTAATCCATCTTATAAATAGATGATGCAACCATTCATTATATATGAGGGAAAAAGGAAGTGAATATAGAGGAGAAGATGAATGAAGCCAACAAGCACATCTATAGATCAGATTGATAATTTCAAGAACAAGACCAACACAAGGTCAATTTGGTTATCAGAAGCAAGAATAGAGGCTACCGAGAATTAGAGGTATTATTCAATCACAATTAGGTGATAATATTTTTCATGTAAAATAAATTGGATCTATATTAGCAATAGGATATTGAATTTACCATGTCAATTTGTAATTTTCTATCATTCTAACAAGTGAAGCAGAGTGTAAAAATTGTTTCAAGAAAGGTGGATTTAACAGTTCAACTACAAATCTCTTAACTGAGCGCACACTCAAAAGTGTTTCTAACGCTCCTAATAGAGTAGACTTTAACAGGTGTCCACCAATACTCTTAACATGGTAGATCATTAGAAGTGATCAAATTGTAAGCCTTAACCGGCCCCTTCCAATCTACAGATAGTGAAGATTTTGTGGGTGCCATCCCCACCGCAGTTTTTAATTCCTAACAGGAGTTTTATGTGATATCATATCTTGTGTTATGTGTCAGTTACTTTCATGAATGTTTCTATGAATGTTCACATGTATGTTAATGTTATGAATTGATATAAATCACATCAAGATAGTATAGATCAGATTGTTTGGATGCACAATTGATTGGACAAAGGTTAATTGAAAAAGGACATAAAAGTTTTAAAGGTAGTGATTCACCCCTCCCCTCTCAGTACACACTTCCCATTAATCCCAACAGGTTAAGGAAGAATTTCCACTCTCTATCTTTTATGACCAAATTTGTATCAAATAGGATGGTATCATCCACAAGCTACCGCAAGACTACTAGAGGCCTAGTGGATGCAAGCAAAATCCCTTAAATCTCACCCTCTTGAACTAGCCATAAAATATTTCTTCCCAAAATATCCACAAGGATGATGAAAAGATATGGGGATAAGGGGTCCCCATGTTCGATTCCTCTAGAAGCTCCAAAGAAACCTCTTCGAACTCTATTAACCAAAATTGAATACTGAATCCTAGTAACACACCCCCTTATAAAATTATTGACCATTCTACTTTCAAAAACCTATTTCCTTAGGACTTTGAACAGGAAATCCCAACTGACTCTATCATAGGCCTTTGAGACATCAAGCTTAAACACCATTCTGGGTTGACAACATTGAGACATCAAGGATTTTCCACCTAGGGTGAAAAACCATTTTGGTTGCAATTGATGATGTCATCCAAAAGAGGTTTAATTCTATTGGCTAGCACCATTGATAAAATTTTGTACATAGTATTAAATTGAATTATTGGTGAAATCCCAAAGTATTTGCGGTTCCTATATCTTAGGAATCAATACTATGAAGGAGCTATTCAACTTCTTTAACAACTTCCTAGTCTGAAAGATGTCCTTTGTCACCATGATGATATAAAAGCTGAAAATATCCCATAATTCCTAAAAAATAAGTTGAGAATCTATTTGGAACTGGGGATTTATAGGCCCCCATAGAGAAAACAACATTTTTGACCTCATCCTTAGTCACTGGGGCAAGAAACTGGGTATTATCAGCAAGATTGATAGCATTAGGTAAACAAAAAAGTAATTGGTCTTCCAATATTTTATTAGTAGTATAATTTTCTTCCTGAAAATATTATAAAATTAATTTAAGTCTAGGGTAAGTACACCAAGATGGTGGTAAAAAAAGTGGCCAATGATGAAAAAAACTCGATTTTTCATAAAACTCGTGTGTGTTATTCAAAATTTGAAATAAATTTGCTCATGGAAACCAAGCCTAAAATGAGCCAATTAAAAAATACTAAAAATTCTTCATAACCCGCATGGGTTATGAAAAACTATTTGTTTTTTTCATAATGGTCTTAAATTTGCACCATGTCCATAGTTTTACAAAACCCGTATGTATTTTGCTTATGTAAAAATGTTTGGTCTTAAATGTGTGTGTGTGTGTGTGTGTGTGTGTGAGAGAGAGAGAGAGAGAGAGAGAGAGAGAGAGAGAGAGAGAGAGAGAGAG
>MU226236.1:953509-969868 GCA_018584345.1 Thuja plicata
AGAAGAAACAGAGGAATACCCAGATTGGGGATTCTGAAACTGAGACTGATAACGAAACTACTAAAAAGGAGGGTAAAAAAAGGAAAAGAGTTGAGGGGAAGGATACTCGCAGAAACAATAACACTAGAAGGAAAAGAATTGTTCTTACATTTGACGAGGAAGACACTACCCCTGATAAGAGGAAGATTAAGGATAAAGATAACAGAGAAAATGAAAAAGAGGACACTTTGAACAAATCGAGGGAGATGAAGATTGATACTCAGAAGGAGGTTGATTTTCTGGACCAGAATAAAGATGATGATTCCGGGTTCAAGGAATATCCCGATAATGTGGAAAAAGGGGATCTTAATAAGAAAGATAATAAAGGAATTATAGAGGGTTTTTCTGGGTTGATTAATAATATGTTTATTGATCAGGTTATTTTGAAAAATCAAGTTGAGAAAACACAGGAGGACATTAAAATTCTCAATAGAATGGGGATTGGGGAAAAACCTGTGGCAAAGTGTCTGAAGGAAATGAAAGAAGTTGTTGGCAACTCGGAAGCTCAGGCTGAGTATGCCAATAAGGTGGAAACCATGGAGAAACAAATTAAACATATAAAAGATAGAATGGAAAAGGATAACAAGGAGGAAGAAATTAAGAGTTTGCATAAAAAATTTAAAAGACTGGAGGCATCCGTTAAAAAAATAGGTGAACAATGTCTCATAAGCCTTAAAGCCTACTGTGGTCATGCGCAAATTCTTATGGATAAACTAGAAAGGATCAACAAGGATAAAGATAGCAGCATAGTGGAGAATACGGGACCGGGATCGCGTACCAGAGCCAATGTCAAGAAAAAGAGTCCTAAGGAGGACAAAGAAATAGAGGAGCTGAAAACTTTGGTCAACAACATGCAAATCATGGTCCTCAAAGCTGAGGAGCTGGTAAAAGAGATTTAGTTGTTCTTTTTGCTATCCTAGTTGGGTTTTTTGCTGTCCCTGCTGTCTTCTGTTGTTTCTTTGGGACTTTTTCTGTTCAGTTCATTGTTTTTCTGTTCCTTCCTTTTTTGGTGCTTAGGCATAGTTGTTTCTGCTTTATACTGTTTATCTTTAAACTCTAGGTTGCAGGTCCTTGTAAAACCTGCTGAACTATTTGGTTTTTTGTAAAGCTTTCGGGTCCTTGTAAAACTTGTTTTTACTTAATCAGAACATTAATAATCATGAGAATAATCATAATCCTTTTGCATCCACATAGAAATAAAACATGATCATTACTATTCATAAAGTACAATGCATAATCAAAATCATTCATCACATCCTGCATATTTCAGTATCCACATATAAATAAATTATCATAAGCAATGCATCATAGAAGTAAGCATCATAGAATCATGCCATATATAAAGTACATCATCAAGAGTCCATAAAACAAAAATAGCATGTCCAAAATGACCAAGGATATATCATATAAAAACCATGTGTCCATAAAGTGTCCATCAAGTCTACCATAAATGATACAATGAAGCCATATAATGCAAAGTATATATCAAAATGCTAAGAACCACTGCCCCCAGACTCTGCCTGTCGATGTCTGTGTGCTGCAATAGAAGGTCCTGCACTTGATGAACCCCCAGAACCTGGTGGTGGTCTGGGTGGGTGTGATTATGTGCCTTCACTACCCTGTGACCCATGTCTCTGATGAGCTGTGGTCCTCACTCCATATGAGCTCTCTCTGAAGCTCCCTATCCACTGATCCCATGGAACCACCTATCTATAGGCCTCTCTCCAATAGGTGAACTCCCTACCAGCCCTCATCATTAAGTGCAAGCTCTCTGCATGAGGACCCAATGACTCCATAGACTCCAAATCATCAAGTAAATTTTCCGCTTCCCCTAACCACTCTATGGTGGTATCCCTCTAATGTCTGACCTCTGCAACCTCCTCCTCTAACATATTCACCTATCTCTCTAGGCTGGAGACACGATCAACCTGTACCTGTAGCATCAACATCTATCTCCTCCTTATCTACTGCGGCTCTCTATATATAGGGATCCTGCTCCCCAAAATCCATCTCTGCCATCTCCTCCTGCACCATCTCAACATCAGCCATAGGTTCATCCTTCTCTATCTGGAGGTGTTGTACCACTCTCTGCTGACCCAATATCTTGTCTGCCTCATCATGTGCCTATACATGTACCTATAGCTATGCATGTGCCTATACATATTCCTGTGCATGTACCTATACATGTACCTATGGCTATACTTGTACCTATGGATGTACCTATGGCTTTAATGGAACCTATACTGGTATCTATACAGGTATTTGTATAGGTATCTATACCTGTGCCTGCACTAGTGGCCGTCTCGGTGCACCTACTAGTCTCTATGCCAGAGGTGGAATCAAACCCTGTGGTCGTACACCTCCACCTCTAATGCTGGGACCTCCTCTACCCCTCCCTCTGTTAGGAGCATCACCACCACCATCCCCCCCATCATCATCATCTCCTCTACCTCCACCTCAGCCTCATCCCCGACCTTGGCCTCCATCCCCTAGGTCTAACTGAGGTGGCCTCTCAGTAGGGTCTATCAATGAGAGGACTGGGTGATCCCTCATATATCTCTCATACTCAGCTGTCATACCCAGGTCTATGACCCCCTGTCTCATCGACCAGGCCTAGAAGGGCATATCCAAAAACTCTTGCCTCACAATCTCAAATGACACCATAGGTCCCCAGTCTCACCTCTCCTAGTGTGTCTATGCAAACTTTGTCACGCCATGGGGCATCCCCTGAATCCAGCTGAACTGTCAAAAAAACTGGCTCACCATCTATCTCTCTATGATATAGGGAGTCCTCCCTATCAGCCACTGTGACTCAAAACAATATCTGAGCTGACGCTTGTCCTCCCAAGGCTCACAATCCAAGTAGGGCCTCCATATCACCGCGTCAACAGTATCAAAAATGTATCTCCAAAACTCTAAATGTCCCATCTTACGCTGAGACTGTATCGATGCATAAAGAAATACATAGGGATGTCCAACACCCTAAAATTTGAGAGATGTGGGCCGTGTGATGGCAATATGCTCCCATGCCCACACATGGAGCAGTGTAACCCCTACTGAGAAAGATGCACCCCCATGGTACACCACCTGATGAAGATCATGATATAAGTGGGCTAATAGGAAAACTCCCCAAGAAAAATGGGTCCCCTCATCCATCATCCTCTGTAGTGTCCACCCCCATCCAACTGTGAAACCATGTGATCTCCGGTCAGGAAAAACATATCCTCTAATTGCTCCAGCTAATAAAATTGGTAGAGGCTCATACAATGCTACCATATCCTCCCAACTGATCTTGGCCTCATCTATGTCCTCATCACCAAATACTCCTTTGTACTCCATCAACCCACCACGTCGGTCATACTGCACTAGCTCTCTGATGATGGGTAGTCGAAGGATGTGATACACATCCTCCAAAGTCACGGTCATCTCGCCTGTCAGAAAATTAAATGTACTCACCTTTGAGTGCCATCTCTCTGCCAGCATGTCAGCATACCTAGATTCACCTAAATCTCAGGTGTGTGGATGATATGATATAAGCCAGTGGCTCCGATCAATACCCTATCAGTCTCTGATAAAGCCAATCTTAGACTCTGTGTAATGGGATATCTCTCCTATGACATCAGGACATTTATAACATCCTCCTATTATCAACAACCAACAAATCAAACTATAAGATTCTGATCTAGCCGATCTATCTATTCTATCTATCTATCAATCGAAAACTTGTTTATCACATGTATCAATAGATGATTTCTATCAATTATCTACCAATCAATACAAGTTTACTAGCGACCATGCAACAATGTTGCCTATCTTGACATCAAATCAATCAATGTCCAACACCGGATCCTATTGGCTTATCGCTATCAAGTTTGACCTAATTTAACTTATCCAAATTTCATCTTTTTATACATGCGCAGCATAGACACATGATTGCGCCGTTTTAACATATGCACAACATAGCAACATGTTTGCGCAGAACCCCCTCGTGTTTGCGCAGTTTTAACAGATGTGCCAATTTTCTAAACATATGCATAGCATCAGATATCTATTCTAATGTATGCGCTGGATCCCCTAATGGATGTGCAGCTGTTTCACAAACATCCTCTATTGCTGCGCATTGATGCGTTGCAACTGTGCTTCCATTTTCAGACCAAAAACAAATTTTTTTCTAATCTAAACCTATGGTTAAATCTACCCTAAACATGCTACAAATCCTACCTAATATGCATAATCCAATCAAATTGACAAAGCTGGATAGATCACCTACCGACTCTCTAGAATTTGGTAGCCTCTAGAAGTGTCTGACCCTCTCAAAGTGGTGGTTTGCAAGTGGGAACGACATCTTTTCAGCTCTCCTCTTTTCTCTCTACAAGCTCCAATCTCCAAATGACAAGTGTGCATAAGGAGCTTACTGTGGACCCTTTGAACCTATATATAGCCTGTGGACCCTACCTATCAATATCATTCCATTTCACCCCGTTTGTTTCCCAATTTCTTCTGATTCTTTTCGTGCAATTGATTGAACATTCCGTCAAAACTAAAAAAAAACAAAATAATAATTAAAAAATGGGAAAAATCATCAAGTTTGTCAATCAATCTCTCGAGGGGCATATGACATCTATTTCACAACATTGTATGGGGTAGGGGCAAAAAGCTGAATTTTTCTTTGAAAGAATGTGACCAACACATTATTTCAAAGAGGGGCAAAATGTATACACTTAAAAATGGTTTCGTTGATTAATAAATTAATTAAATATTTATTATTTAATTAATATTGACTTGACGAATTAATTAAATATTTATTATTTAATTAATGTTTATTTCTTCTATTTATTAAGTAAATTATTTTAATTTATTTAATACATTCACTATAGTTTATTCTTCTTATCCCAAGTCTTCTAAATTAGTCTTATTAAAAGTGATTTAATTAAACACACAATCACTAAATATGACTAGGTCCCCTAGTCCACCTCATGAACCTAGTCACCCGACACATCACCTTGGCTAAAATAATTAATTATTATTAATTAATAATTAATCATTATCCTCACCCACACATGTCCTATTCTAAAGGGTTATGTGGCCTCATAAGACTTGTTCTCATGACCACATGTCTTCCCCTACACCAAGTCAAGAAGCAATCCCTATTCCTAAGGAGCTTCTCAAGCCACCTCTAAGAGTCCAAGATGACTCATGGGACACTTGTACCAAGAGTCCTCATGAGGAATAATTCCTTCTTCTTTCCTCTCCATGGTCTTTGTGAGACACTTTACATGTGTCTTTCCCTTCCACCTTCTTCTCCTCTATGTCAATGTAGGAGGAACATCCTCCTTATTCTTCCTCTCACATTCCAACTATATCCCCCTTTCTCTCAACCCCTTCAACCAAGTCAATAGTAACCCTAGGATCTTCCACCTTTCAATCTCCACCCTAGGATCGTGCCACCTAGGCTTAGGTCCTCCAAAATCCTATAAAAGGAGCGTCATTCCCCTTTTGTGATCTAATATGTAATCAAGCAATCAAGCGATCGAGCATTTAAGCCATCAAGCATTCAAGCAATCATATTCAAAGCATTCAAGCAAATCACATTCAAGCATTTCCACACCATTCCATCATCCATTTAGTTGCATTTTTGCATTACATTCACTCAAATCTACACACTTCGGTAACATCTTGGCTAAGGAGCTTCATTGGAATTCCGAGAGCTCAAACATCAAGAAATCAAAGCTAGGAGGACAATGGAGACAAGCTGCAAAGAGTAGGTGAAGGCAAAGTTTGTTCTTTTACTTCATTTGATATTTGTATTCTTCATTGAGTTGCATTTAGATAGATTTACAGGCTTATTGATAGTAGTATTTTGTTTATCATAGTTGACATCTATTTTGCATACAGGTACTTTTGGTTTTGCAAAACCCATGTAGGTTATTTAGCACATAGGAACCTGCATGTGTTATGACTTGGTATGAGGGTTGGAAATTGACCCTAAGGCTTCCAAGCCCATTTTACCTCCTTTTTTGTCCCTTTACATATTTTTTCATCTTCCAAGATGATTTCTTGACTTCCTCAACATTATGTTTACAAATGATCAAGTGGGTATCTCTAAAATTGCCACCATAATCTCACACATCTTCTCAACTTTTTAACCATATAAAGTTTTGTATTTTTGGACAAAATTATCATAGAAAACTTTAGTTTTCTTTACTAGTGTCTTGATAGTCCTCAGAGACATATGTCTACCATTTTCTTAATAATTTTTTATCTACTTGGACAAATTTAAAAAAAATTACATATTACTCTTCTACACTTGATTCTAAACACTTTTAAGCAAAAATGTTAGCATTTTTTATTATTTTAATGTGAGTTAAGCCGAACACATGAACATGAACCATATTTTTAGGATGCAGTCACTTCAAAAAATCATAAAAAAAAACACTCAACGAAAAAATTACAAAAAAATATACAACTTCTAGATCTCACTCGTAACTATCATCATGCCAAAGGGTTTTGCAAAATACTAAATCTAACTATATATTTTGTGAAGCACATGAAAATATCTATGTTATATTTTTCTGAAAAAATCAGGAACTATTTTTTGTGTGCGGTGGATTCGACCCTCTTAATCTTATCCATTTAAAAAAAAAACTAGTAGTTTAGAAACTAGATTCAAAGTACTACAATTCTTATTCTTTGCATAACTCCTAAGTTTGAGTGCATGACCCTCAAATTTCTCTTCAAATTTTAGGTTTACCTGATTTTAGAAAAAAAAAGTGGCCACTTATACCCCCCTTTTTACACACCATCTTTGTGCACCTACCCTCTATCAGGCCCAATTGAGAATCATCCTTGATTTCACAATTAATATCATCCTTGAGGCTAAGGATTGTGTTTCTCCTCCTATGTTTTCTACAAAACTTGTGAAAGAAGGCCAAATTATAGTCACCTTCTTTCAGCCATTGGAATTTTTACTTTTTCTTGCAATAGATTTCTTTTCGATATAGATTTTCCTTCCATTTTATTCTTAGAGATTCCTCATGCTTATGTGTGGATTTTGAATGACCACCTTAAGCCATTTTCTTTTGGATCACTATAGAGTTTATATTGATTTACTTTTTCTTGGAAAAAATGTCCCCAAATATGAGTTTGTTCCAACCCTTCACAATCTTTATTATACTATATAACTTCTGATAAATTCTATAGGGGTATGTGCACCAAGTTGTGAACCAAAAAGGGGGTATAAGTGGACACATTTTTTCTGAAATTGGGTAAACTTGAACTTGGAACAAACGTTTGAGGGTCATGCACTCAAAATAAGAAGATGTGTAAAAAATAAAATTTTTAGTAATCTGAATCTAGTTTCTAAAATATTAATTTTTTTTAACAATCGACAAGATTAAGAGGGTCAAACCCTGCCCGCACGAAAACCTATTCCTGATATTTTCAGAAAAACATAACATAGATGTTTCCGTGTGTCGTACAAAAGATATAGTTATATTTAGTATTTTTTAAATCCCTTTGGTAGGATGATAGGTAAGAGTGAGATCTAGAAGTTGTGTGTTTTTTTGTAATTTTCTGATAAGTATTTTGTTTTCTATGATTTTTGGAAGTGACCACATGCTGAAAATTTGGTACTTGTTCATGCGCTCGACATAACTTGCATCAAAATAATTGAAAATGATTTTTTTTTAAAAGTGTATAGAATAAAGTGTAGAAAAATAATATGTAATTTATTTTTAATTTGGTTAAGTATATCAAAAGTTATTAAAAAAATGATAGACATACGTCTGTGAGGACTGTCAAGACACTGGTAAAAAATTAAAGTTTACTATGCTAATGTTGTCCAAAAATAGAAAAAATTATATGGTTAGAAAAATAAGAGGACTTATAAAAATATGGTGAAAATTATAGAAATATCCTCTTGACAAATTGCAAACCTGATGAAGATAAAGTCGAGAATTCATCTTACAAGATGAAAAATGTCTAAAAGAACAAAAATTGAGGAAAAATGAGCGTCCAAGACTTTGGGTAAATTTACAAGCCTCTTCCCAAGCTATAACCCGATTGGGTTTGTAAATTTCAAGTAACCTGATCGGGTTCTAATAAAAAAGTACTTTTTCAACTCCTACGTAACCCAATCGGGTTCTGGAGAATAAAATGCACAATTTTAACTTCTTCAAAACCCGATCGGGTTTTGAAGAAGTAAAAATTATACATTTTATTCTCCATAACCCGATCAGATTATAAAGAAATTAAAATAGGATTTGCTGTAGAAGCCATAACTTCCACTTACAGAGTCTGGTTGACTCTATTCAAAAAGCGTAGGAAAGATCTTGAGACAATCTAACACATGATTAAGCTACAATCATCTTTAGTCATCAATATTTTTTCCACCATCCATTTGAATCAAGTAAGGTATAAAATAGGTACTCATCATTGCTCATACATGAAACGCATAGGAAAATCAGTATGCTCTCTCTCTCTCTCTCTCAAGTCAGTATTTGATTTGTTTCGAGGATTTATTGTTAGGGAAACAACATATAGTCCAACATGGATACACAATGAAGTAGTTCATTATGGGTGGAGAATGAATGTAATGAAGTTTTGAATCAATAAAATAATAAATTCTCTACAACTGTTTGGTCTTCTAGCACGAGGAACAGTTTGGACTTTCTTGTGTTTGCCAAGCATTAAAGACCATCATCTTTAATGGATTTTGAAAACAAAGTATTATTCTATTTTATGAATAGAAAAATACATTGTATAATTATCTAGCCATACTAATTTACCATCATACAAATTATTAAGATATGATATTTTGTAAACAATGTATTATTCTATTTTATGAATATTTATAAAACATTACCTCAGGTGTTTGAGCTACCCGTCCATGTCTACTAGAACAAGCACTCCTTGGTGTGCTCAAACCACCAACTACACCCTGCAATGCATAATATTCATGAATCAATTTAGATTCTTCTATACATAAAAATGTATTTAGTTTTAACAGATTTAGGTAATCAATTAAAATAACATGTCAAAACACAAATTTAAACAAACCTTTGTCAGCTCTCTACCATACACCATTGTCATCAGATCATCTGTGAGGGCCATATCCTTAGTAGTGGATGCTTGAATTATTCTCCCTTAATGTACACATGAATGGGATGTTGAACCATACACACTTGCCTGACTATCTACCCCATCACATATACCATTACAACTGATGCAGATATGCTCAATGGGACGGGATGACCCTACAACTGTATCTGATGATAATGGAGTTGGCACGAGATGAGATGATCTTAATGGTGCATCTGATGATGATAGAGCTGGCATGAGATGGGATGATCCTAATGGCACATCAAATGAAGATGGAGGTGGCACAGACACTGATCCATCCTCTCCTGCAACTAACTGAGTGCCATGCTGGATAATGACATTAGTCAATGATGCAGCTGCATGAAGAGTCTATATATCTATAGAATCCTTCGCCACTACTGGGACCACAATATGAATGAGGGGCTTTCTCACAATACACCTCCTCTCTTGTGGTTGGGTAATCCTACGTGCCCCAGGTTTATCCTACACAGAGTCTCTCCCTCTACCCTGGAACTCATGAAATTCAAAGTAATTTGGCTTCTCATCAAGGATAAACTCACACTATAGCTTCCTAAAAAAATATAAAGGCACCTCAATATTATTACAAGGTGGTTGGTCAAATACGATGTACCACCTATCCCAACAAGCTGATTTTATCTGCCTATGAGCACACCAATGTATAAGAAACCATTTTGTATTATCTTCTAGGGAGGTGCTAGTATTAGGATCAGTAAAAAGGTTACATATGTCACATTTTTTATGGCCTTTCTTTTCACATCCTCATATGATAAACGATCATCATAATATGTATGAGATCTATCCCTCCATGAAGCCCATTTTGTCACTTCTTGAGACTCCTCATTTGCACTATCAGACATTTGTTCTAATGTAGTGGTGAGGGTAGAGTGATGTTGAAAACTGGAAGCCTTCAACCTATTGACTAATATATTGATTTGTGCACTATTTTGGTTAAGGCATTGCACAAGGTACTCTTGTGTTGCATTTACATGACCTAATGACACATGTGGAGGGTCTATAGGTGGCAATGTTTGTGGAGGAGGAGAATTTTGAGGAGGTTTTACGGGTGGTGATGGTGGTTGAGGAGGATTTTGAGGAGGGTTTATAGGTGCTAATGGTTTTTGAGGAGGATTTTGATGGTTTTACAATAGGTGTGCTTCTACGAGGGGTGGTATTTCATTTCTTTTTCATCTTTTTGGGTTGTTTGATGAGTTTGATATGAAATTAATAAAAGAAAATAAAAATTCAATATCATAAGCTAATTTGATCACAAATGAGAAAAAAAAACAACAAACAACAAAAACAATAAAACATACCTTTGTTATAGGGCACCATTTCTTGAAAATGTTGAAATTATAGAAGAAATGGTGTTTTCTTTAGAGCACGATCAGATTTTACTATTTTTTTCCCTCCTTCACTCTGCTGCTCTGTAGTTTAGGTGTTAGAAATGGCCTAAGCTCAAAAATATATTATGTTTCTAATAACCTGATCGGGTTCTAAGACAGATTGAGTTTTTTTATAATATTTTCTAGGCTTGGTTACCAAGCCTAGAACAATTTCTAATTTTCAATAACCCGATTGGGTTATATTAAATTTGAATTTTTTAAAGACTTGTCCACTTTTGTGACTCACAACTTGGTGCGCATACCCATAGATTGGGGTCCTTTGGATAAGAGTATTTCACCAATTTCAAATGTAGTCCAAAAACTTAAAATATGTTTTCCACTTGATGTAATAATGAAATGGGATGTGATCCCTCTCTGACCTATTACTCCATTCAAGGAGAATAAAGTTGTGATCAGACATCTTTCAGGAGAGAGCTCTTAAGGTGTATTGTAATCAATGTCCCAATTAGTAGAGATCAAGAATCTATCTAGCTTAACTTTAATGAGGTTCTTCCTCTTTCTATGGTTGGAGCAAGTGAAGAATTGCTCCATCAACTCAATATCAACCATTCCATCATTATTCATGAAGTCTACTAGGTAAACCATGCTCTCAGAGTAATCAACCAACCCCCCAAATTTTCCAGAAGGAAAGAGTGGGGAGTTAAAATCCCCGACAACTAACTAGTGGAAAACATTATCACTTTTTATCAAGGAAGAAATATCTTCCCATACCATCTTTCTACCTAATGGGATTTGGGGGCATAAACATTAACAATATATAAAGAATCCCTTTGGGAGGTGAATTTAACTGCTAAGAAGCTGACAATAGAGGGAAGAAAAGTATCCTCCATCTTCAATGGATCCCAAATTATGACCACTCCTCTAGAAGCAATATTCACTTTTCTAATGAAAAAATTCCCTAGCTGGATAACCCTTGCAATTGAGTAGGAGGAGGATTTCGTCATATTCACTTCTTGTAGCAACAAAATATCAATCCTATTTTCATAAATACAATTCCTTAAAACATAATGTTTTTGGGGGTCGTTTAAGCTCCTCATGTTCTATGAGAGGAACCTCAATTTTCAACTTTAATTGTTGAATCCATGATACTCAACCTTATATTGGAAATATCCCTTACAATCTCCTTATATCTAGTAAGTTGTTGAGGTTGGTGTCTATTTTTAGATTACATTCCCACATCTATCTTCTCATTTATAATCTTTCTCTTTCCATTCATCCATCCTTCCTCAAACACTTGATGAAAACCGCTTGTTCAATTTCCTGGAAAGGAAAAGGTTTTCTTTAGGGGTGGGGAGAGGGCTATGGAGTTCGTAAGGAGGGGTTTTTCATCTTCACCCTTTTTGTTACAAAAACTAGACGTGGTGGGTGTGGGGACCTCCCCTGACTTCTTATTAGTGTTTAGAGTAGTAGGATGAGGGATTTCTCCTTCCTCTAGTAGAGTTTTTTTTTTCTGGAGTTTTTCAAGGGTTTCTCTTCCTACACCATTTTCTAGGGGGTTTTCAACAACTTCAATAATCTATTAGTAAATGGGTATTCATCACTCTCATCTTTTGAACCATCCCCATTAGGATTTTGAGCTCTATCCATTATAGGGGAAGTGAAAATATCCTTCTATCCAAAGGGGGGATGATCAAGATCTTTACAATTAGAAATCACATGATTCAGTTTGGAGCAATTTTTATAAAAATATTGTGGCATTTTTATACGCCAAAGCTTGAGTCCATTTACCTATCTTGGATTGAAATGTAATAAAATAGTGGAGAGTCATATTAACAAAAACATTTACATATAAGCAAGAAAAAACTAACCTACATTTTTCTTTGGTCATGTCATCAGTAGAGACATAGTGGCCAAATGTGCTACCAATCCATCAATGGATCTCCTCATCCTAGAATTCTAGTGGGAGCCTTGACTTGCAAACCCACACTAGTGTAGTCCTACTTCAGTATGCCATAGGATCAAACCTTGGCTTCCAACTACAAAGGGAGAGATAGATCTTCCCATAGAAGGACCCCAAAAGGACAACATCAAATTATCCTCCATAGTAAATTTAAGTAAAAATAGAGTTCCTAGTATAACATAGATTAAAAAACTCCCTTATACGTCCATTTATGTGACACCTATTTTATCGCCATATCAATGGTTAGTCTAAAGGGGAAAAATCTCCCCACAAAAGTATTGTTTATCAAGGAAACAATACAATCCACCATTGCGCTAGGAAATATAATGACAATGTCTTCCTTTATTTGTGAGCACTCAAGAAGTAAATCCTATTTAGCTTATCTATGGTTTCCACCAACAAGTGTCTTCTTCCACCCATTGGATTGACCATGTTCTTTATGTGTGCATGTAGTGTTACTTTGACTTGTGGTGTGCAAGCCCTCAATTCCTCATATAATTAGGACATATGGCATTTCTTGTTCCCTAAATTCTCTTTCCTCTTATCTTTATACGAAATTCTTCATACATTTGTAAGTAATCTCAATATCATAAAATTTATGCATAAGTGCACCAAGATGTTGTGCCAAAAAGTGGCCACCCACCCAAAAAAACAACAAAGCACCCCTAATGTGACTGGGTTAATTTAAATTCAAATAACCCACTTGCAGTTAGGTTTGGTAAATTTCTAAGCCAAGAACAGGGCTAGTTAATGAGCTTGGATAACAAGGTTGAGGCTTAGGAGCTTCATTTACCTCCATTTCCCTCCTTTTCATGTGTATTGTTCTTCTAGACAAGTTTCTCAACTTCCTTGTCATCAGGTTTACACATCATCAATTTGGTATTTGTAAAAATTCCACCATGATTTCACACATCTTCTAAAATTTCTATCCATATTTTTAAATTTTTTTTGGAGAAAATTAAAATATTAAAGTTTAATTTTTTACTAGTGCTTCCATACTTCTCAGAGACATACATGTACCAGTTTCTTAATAACTTTTGATCTACTTGACCAAATTAAAAAAAAATTACATATTATATTTGTGCACTTGATTTTATACACTTTAAAAAAAATTGCATTTTCAAATATTTTGATGCATGTTATGTCTAGCGCACGAACATACACGTAATTTTTAGGATGTGCCCACTTTGAAAAATCATAAAAAATAAATACTCAACAAAAAATTACAAAAAAATACACAACTTCTACCTTTCTACCAATGGGTTTTTTAAAATATTAAATCTAGAACTATATCTTTTTTGATGCACACGCCGGACACTATGTTATAGTTTCTTGAAAAATTAGGAACAATTTTTTGTGTGCAATAAATTTTACCCTCTTAATCTTATCTATTTTAAAAAAACTTTAGTATTTTAGAAACTAGATTCAAAGCACTACAATTCTTTTTGTTTGCACAGCTTCTAATTTTGAGTGCATGATTCTCAAATTTCTCTTCCAAGTTCAGGTTTACCTGATTTCAAAAAGAAGGTGTCCACTTATACCCCCTTTTATACACCATCTTGGTGCACTTACCCTTATTGGTGAGCCATATCATTTCTTTCTTTTTGTGAAATCTACACTAGTTGTTGATACTGGTTTGGGTGCATTGCTCCAAAATGATATTAAAGCCACTCAACTTGTACTTGTTTTTAACTAGAGACCTTCACTAATCCCACTGAGGTCATGGGAGTTGCGATTATCCAACAAAGGAACCATTTCATTTGGTGCCATTATTGGTTATATATCCATTCACAGTTTCATTTTGTCATCTACTTGTTTGACAATGATGTGTTATTTCATTGGTTGTAGTCTTAACAGACCTTTTCTAGTATGGATCATCACCGTGTCAGGCCTAATTATTATTTGAGAATTGTGTTTATTTTTGGTTTTAATAGTTTCAACATATAATTTTTGGTACCTACCAAATTGATGAGATCCAAAAAAAACATCAAAGAATTTTTATGGTCCGATGAAAAAGTTAAGAAGACCCAACACTCAATCTCTAGTACATTAGGCCTCTATTTTCGACCAAAATTTTGGACGAAGGCCAATTTGGCTTGTGAATTTTTTTTTTTGTTTATGATCCCGAAAAGGTCAAAATTTTGACGTGTATTAAGAAAGGTCGAATATTCGACAAACACAGGATTATAAACAAAAAAAATTGAAAAGTGAAGCACATTTTTCATTGCTTATTCAATTACACGCGCAGTACTAGGCCAGGTTGAGAGGGAGATAAGATTCTATCAATAATACTACCCCCATAGTAGGCCAAGTTGAGAGGGAGATAAGATGTAATCAACATAACTTGACATGTGGGTGGGAGGATAGAAATGAAAGGTGGAGGGAGATAAATCCCCCTGCCAAACTCTCATCATTTCTAGGGTTCGTCGGGTAGGGAAAAGCCTAGGAGATAGAGAGATGAAGTCGAGGCACTCGAGTCAGTGAACGCTTGGAAGTACTGCGAGTGCATTGTCCAACACTATCTCCAACTCTAGGAGTGGGATTCCTATTCTTAGTGTGGAAGTGCTTTGGGTGGGAGGAGGGCATCACAAATTTGTGCCTAGTAAGTATGTTTGCATCACAAATTTTTAGGTTTTAAACTTTATCTATTATTGCAAATAGGAGTATACATGTTGCAGACTTGGTAGGCTATCTGAAATTACTATCTTAGTCTTGCTACAACCCTCAAACACGAATACGGCACACCCAATAAGGCTTATCAACAAATACAACATACTCAACAGTGCCAATCGAGTGAAGTAGCAAATACGAATGACTATAGTTTCCCCCCTACAATTTCCCTCCAAGTCAACATTCACAATGCTAAATTCCTATTAATAATAATCAAACTTTCATTGGACTCTTTTTTGCCATGATCACTCTTAATGTTCTCTTAAATAGCATATTGTCATCCAATTAGAGTCAATCTATTGCCAAACTCATTTTGTTCCAAACATGCGAGCCCTATTGGTAGAGAAATACTTTTATATCTTTCACAGAAATTATTCAATTACCCAGAGGAGGATATTACTTTAGAGAACGTTTAGTTGTGGTGCATTTCTAGGGCATCAATATTTTTTGAGGCAACAATTAATATAGATGATGCCAATGCCTATGTGGTAGCCTCAGCTAGAATTGTGAAGGCTGACGAATCAAGTAAAATATTTTTTTTTTCAAAGATTGTACCCCATCAGTCGTTCACATTATGAATCTTGTTGTCAGTTATGTTTTACTTTTATTTAATCATAGTTTAAGTTACTGACTTCTTTTCCCTTAAGGAAGAGATGAAAAAATTAGCTCCCATCAATACCAACATAGATTTTTTGTTTTCCCTATCAGATATGGGTAATTAAACAATACAATCAATATTAACATCTTTCCACTTATTTAGTAAAGACCAATTTGTTGGGACCTCGAAAATTAGGTCCCAATTCTACATAAAGGGAAGTAATTATGTTTGTTGATTTTATTATTCCCTTTTTATTTAAATGAATAAATTATTATGACGTAGTGCATTTTAATTTTGAATGTTTTAAATATAAATGTATACATTTCACGAAATATTCAAAATGCATATACTTTATGTTAAAAATTTCATAAATTAACTATTTCTTTTATTTAACATAAAGTTAGAAAATGAGAAGAAAATAAATAATATTATGCACTTGATAAAAGGGACGGGCGGAGGGAGTTGAACTCACAACCTTTCGCCCGATCCTCTTCCCCTAATATTTTGACTTATCTACCCTATCCAAGTTTCCCTTTCCTATTTCCTTATTCCCTAATTCCACCCCGTTCCCATTATCCCTTTCTTTGTGTCCTTTTTAGAGTAAATTTTCCTTTTACTAATGTTAATGG
>MU226236.1:999790-1010083 GCA_018584345.1 Thuja plicata
TCATGATGGCATTCAAGAAACTTGCAAAATGGGCTTGAAAAGTGGGGGATTGTCTTCCTCAATGTTGAAGAAAGCAAACATTGAATCTTAGCATGGGTAAAATGGCTCTATTGACAAACTAAGATGTCGATGAGCATTCAATGATGTTTTTAAGTGTTCAAACATGTGATCCCATCTCTTATTTATTTGGGATTCCTCTTTGATACCCTCCCAATTAGGTGGCACAAAAACCTGCTTTAAGGCCCTTGTACGTATCGACTTTCCATAGGCCTTCCAAAGAGTATACTAAAAAAAGACAGTTTTCTCTACTTTTCAAGTCTAGCATTAATTTTTGTCATACATGGTTGTGATAATGTTACGTTACATCCTCACCAAAGCTCCTTGGAAGAATTGGTTGGGGCTAGGTATAGCCTTGACTTTGGACCCGTGGATGGTTGTTTGTTTAAATTTATTAATAAAATAATATTAGAATAGCTTTGACCCATCTCCCTCCAAATGGAGAGATAAAGGACCTCGAGAGTAAGTAAATACCAAGTATGCCCCTTCAAGATGAAGCCTCCCACACCCCCAACAAAGTTAACAAACAAGAATACTTTCTTTACGTGAAGGTTTTGGTAAAAATATTGGCGACTTGCTTGGATGTTGGGCAATAGTAGACTGATGACTTGTCCATGAATGAGTTCCCCAATGTAGTGTATCTGGATGTCAATATGCTTGGTCCTTTGATGATGGATTGGGATACATGAGATTTGAGTAGCACATTGATTGTCTCAAAATATGATTGATGGTTGTTTAGATTGAATACCAAACTCAATGAGAAAATTCTGAAACCAAATAGCCTCAATTTTGGTACTCGGCTTTAATAGAAGATGGACCAATAAAAAATTTCTTCTTTCTCTCTAACAAAAAAGTCTCGAACCAATTGAGAAGCTATAAGTTGAAGTCATGAACTTATAGCTTCTCACTTGGTTCAAGAATTGTTTGTTAGAGAGAAAGAAGCAATTTTTTATTGGTCCATCTTCTATTGAAGTTGAGTACCAAAAATGAGGCTATTTGGTTTCAGAATTTGTTTTTTTTTAAATTCAATTTTCATCAAAATTTTGATATTCATTGGTCGAAATAGAAAGTGTTTGGTCAAAATGTTTTGACCATTATGTGTCAAAAAGCTTACGTTGTGGGTTTGGCATCCTGGTCGAAACAGAAAGAGTTTGGTCAAAATATTTCAACCATTTTGTGTCAAAAGCTTGCATCGTGGGTTTGGCATCCTGGTCAAAACATAAAGCGTTTGGTCAAAATGTTTTGATTATTCTATGTCAAAACTTTTCAAACATTTTGACTAGATTTGGTTGAAACATTTCGACCAAACAGGGTTGAAACTTTTCAAACATTTCGACTAAATTTGGTTGAAACTTTTTGAACATTTTGACGAATAATGTGGGTATTTGAATATGCTAATTTTGACCAAGTTTGTGTAAAAATTTCAACGTTAAAAAAAATGTGTCGATCTTTCGACGATAAAAATACCAACAAAGCAATTTGTGGGTCTTTCGACCAATCTATGTAGATAATTCGGCCATTTTTTGTCGAAAATAAGGGCCAATTTTACTAGTGAATTAAATGGCAATGGTACACCTTAGGAAAGAAATGTGGGGATCTAGGTTTGAAATACTTCAAAATTCAATGCATGGCTTTAGCTATCAAATGAATTCATAAAGAAATTATTAGCAATGAAAGATGGAAGGTTCTTACAAGGCATAATACAAGCAAGGTTGTTCCTAAAAATATACAATCTTGGAAATACTTACCCTTATGTTATATCCTATTATCTTCCTTTCCTCTATCCCTATAGGGGTCTAACATGTTCAAGAATATATGGAAGGTATGGGAGGTTGTGAAAGCCTTGGTCAATAATAATGGCCCGATCACTAGCTATACAATTACTAGAAATAAATCTATTTGGTGAAATTTATACCTAAAAGATAAACCTCTAGTCCATTTACAAGGTTTATTTGTAAAAAGTTTCCACAAAAAGGGCATTAAATAATTTGAAGATATTCTTATTGATGGATACCTCAGAAATTGGGATGTTATGTGGAATGGATACAACATGCTCCCTACTCAATGAATGACCTACTCCATTTTTAGAGATACCTTCTCATCCCTTCAACTACCCAATAAATTTCACCCAAAGAAAAACCAATTTCTTGACATTGCTTGGCTTGATGGAACCAAGATTATTAAGATTTTTCCAATGAATATTTACAAATGTCTCTATGATTCATATTATTTATTTAATAATTGCAATACATGTTGGAATATTTATTTATCTAACCATACTTGGTAGGAGATCGTGACTAGTTATTGGAATAATATTGTTGAGCCAAAAAAAGCACGTTTCAAGTGGCTTCTTACCCTTCAATGATTACCATACAAAGTTTTGCATAAAGAGTATGATCTTTGTAGATGTTGTAGAGTTATTGAAAAAATTAAGGATCTATTCTTTGACCACTTTTTTTTCTAATGGAATATAGAGCGTATTCTTCTATATGCTTCCAATAGATGGAAATGTAATACTAACTAGTTTGATATCCTATTTGGTCATATGAACAATATGTCTAATTTTATGAATAATCTTCGGTTTCTATTATCTACTAAAATATTATGGCAGATCTAGATTTATAAAAAAATGAGGAAAACATTCAAGGAAAGGAGAGGTCCCTTATTGAGTTTTCCAAAAAACTCATCATTTCTAATGTTGTTTCGTAGGTTACTGTTACAATGAAGATATCAAAAAGGAAATCTGAAAGCTCCTAGAAGATGGATTTATGACAGTGTTCATGCAAATGATATCCTCTATGGACAAATAGGGGCATTAAAAAAGTAAGAGAACTAAGCATTTTTTCAATGGCTATTAGAATTTCTAAGAGATATAACGAGAAAGATTCAATTGAAGATAGTACCCAAGTAGATGGAAGGAGGCATAGAATAACACTTGATGTCATAGAAGATATCAACAAGAGCAAGTTTGAAGAAAAAAACAACAAGAAATAACATATAGTTATAAGTGATTTTTCTATTTCTATTTTGCATCTAAATATTTATAAGTTGGTGATAATAATTCGATCTCTTATATAATTCATGCTCCCTTTTGGTTCTTATCAATGATTAGTTGTCCTATGTGACCAAAATTTCTTCATCTATTTTGTAAATGCTTTTCTCTATATTTAATCCAAAAAAATATCAACTTAGATGACATAGACTAGATGCTAAGTTATATTTGGGTGAAATCACAATAGTGTGTCCCACTTTTTGGGATGAAGGATTTCGCACTTGTAAAAAAAATTTCATTTTTGATGGCTTTGAGCGAAGTTTCCTCTTCGCGCGAAGTGGTTAGTAGGCTTCGCGCGAAGTACCCCACGCAGGGTACTTCACGCGAAGCAAGGTCTTTGTGTGAAGTACCCCACGTAGGGTACTTCACACGAAGCCCCCCTTCGCGTGAAGCCATTATTCGCCAAAATTTGTATAAAATTCTGACTAACCATTTAATTTTTATCATTCACTTTTGGAGATTTTGTGGACCCGGGGCTTAGAGCGAACCAGTGACGAACAGTACAAGGTCAACACCTCCCGAGCTTCTTCAACCTCTTGTGATTGTTAGTAGTATCAGGTACACACATTTTCTCAATTTTTATTGTAAATTATATGTTTTATATTTATTAAATAATTAATTATTTGTTTTAAATAATATTTAGTTTGTAGAAATGTTAGAAAATGATAGTTGAATTTTAGAATATGTTAGAAAATTATAGTAGTATGCTAGAAAATCATGGTAGAATGTTAGAAAATGTTAGAAAATGTTATAAAACCGTAGTATAAATGTTAGAATATATTTTCAAATGTTAGAAAATTGTAACTTAGTATACATTAGAAAATATTAGCAAGTTGTAACTTAGTATACATTAGAAAATATTATAAAACATTAGAAAATATTAAAAAATTATAACTTAGTATACATTAGAAAATTGTAACTTAGTAAACATTAGAAAATATTAGAAAACTGTAATTAGAATATTAGCAAATGTTATAAAAATTTGTAACTTAGTATGTTAGAAAATGTTAGAAAATGATAGAAAATCATAGTAGAATGTTAGCAAATTTTAGAAAATATTTACAAAACATTAGAAACCATAGTAGAAATGTTAGAAAATGTTAGAAAACATTAAGAGATCTTATAAAATTTATTAAAAATATTCATTTTTAAATTGCTTTTAAAGTTAGCAAATTTATTAGGAATCTCTCTCTCTCTCTCTCTCTCTCTCTCTCTCTAAATTATGTACATGTATGTTTTAGAGTTACATGTATATATGTTATTCATGTAGAGTTAGATGTTAAAATATTACATGCCTTAGTACATGTCCTAGTACACTTTAAGACACTTAGAGGACCCAAGTAGTACACCTTAGGACCCTTTAGGACCCTATTGTGACATAAACCTTTTTAAGAACCCAAGTAGGACCCTTTAAAACACCTAGGATGACCTATTAGAACTATTTAATCTATACCTAGGACCCTTAAGATCTAGTAGGACATATTAATACCAATTAGTGTACATCCAAGGAACCTTTAGTACTATTAGTACACCCTATGTCCCTTTAGGACCCCTATTGTGACATAAAACTCTTTAAGAACTCTTAGGATCGTTAAGACCTAGAATAAGACCACTTAAGACCTAATAGGACCCCTTAAGACCTAATAATATTGGACTTATTCTAACAACATAAAATCTAACAAATTAACCCCAAAATGAAACTGAAACATAAATCAACATAAACTCTAACATTAACCCTAACATGAAACCTTAACCATATTGAACCCTAACATGAAACCCTAACCATATTGAACCCTAAAATGAAACCTAAGAAAACCTTAGGAAAATGTTACAAATCATTAGGAAAATGAGCTACAAGACATTAGAAAACATTAGTATTACAACATTCATGTATTAAACATAACATTGTACCCTAACATGTGAAACCCTAATATGAAACCAACATCTTGAACCCTAACATGAAATTGAAACATAAATTTTAACATTTAAACCTTAACATGAAACCCTGACCATATTGATCCCTAACATGAAACCTAACATGAAACTAACACATGAAATTGAAACATAAATCAACATAAACCTTAACGTGCTAAATTGAATTTTTCTTTCGAACATACATGTATCCAAGTGTTTTATTTTATCTATTTTATCTATCATAACCCTTTAGACCTATTAATACCAATTACCTTTAGACGTAACATGACCTTTAAGACCTAATAGGACCCCTTAAGACCTAATAAGACCACTTACTTGACCTAATAGGACCTATTAATACCCCTTAGTACATCCAAGGACCCTTAATACCTAATAGGGCCCCTATTATGACATAAAGCTCTTTAAGAACTCTTAGGATCTTTAAGACTTAGAATAAGACCACCTAAGACCTAATAGGACCCCTTAAGACCTAATAAGACTAGACTTATTCTAACAACATAAACTCTAACAAATTAACCCTAACATGAAACTGAAATATAAATCAACATAAACTCTAATATTAACCCTAACATGAAACCTTAACCATATTGAACCCTAACTTGAAACCCTAACCATATTGAACCCTAACATGAAACCCTAACCATATTGAACCCTAACATGAACCCTAAGAAAACCTTAGGAAAATGTTACAAAACTTTAGGAAAATGAACTACAAGACATTATAAAATATTAGTATTACAACGTTCATGTATTAAACATAACATTGTATCCTAACATGTGAAACCCTAATATGAAACCAACATCTTGAACCCTAACATGAAACTGAAACATAAATTTTAACATTTAAACCTTAACATGAACCCTAACATGAAACCAACACATGAAACCAAAACATAAATCAACATAAACCTTAACGTGCTAAATTGAATTTTTCTTTCAAACATACATGTATTCAAGTGTTTTCTTTTATCTATTTCATCTATCATGACCCTTTAAACCTATTAATACCAATTAGTACATGTCCAAGGACCCTTTAGATGTAATAGGACCCTTAAGACCTAATATGACCCCTTAAGACCTAATAAGACCACTTACTTGACCTAATAGGACCTATTAATACCCCTTAGTACATCCAAGGATCCTTAAGACCTAACATGACCCCTATTGTGACATAAAAATATTTAAGAACTCTTAGGATCTTTAAGACCTAGAATAAGACCACTTACAACCTAATTGGACCCCTTAAGACCTAATAAGACTGGACTTAAGACCTACTAGTACATCCAAGAACCCTTTATAACTATTAATACTAATTAGAACATCCAAGGACCCTTAAGACCTAATAGGACCCCTTAAGACCTTTAATAGGACCCCTTAAGACATAATTAGAGTATTAGGACAGGTATTAATACCAATTACCTGACCTAGTATTGTAAATTTAACTATAATTTTATATATATTCATCTATATTTGTGTCCTTTTTACACACAATTATAACATGTAATCAAGTACTTAATTGTTAACACTTAGATTTCATGTATGTCACATCTAGATGGCCACTCAGGATGTACCCACCCATGATGTACCAGCTTAGGATGCACCTCACACTCCTGATCTAGCCATTATTTTTTAGACAACTCAGATAGAGATGGATCGACTTAGAGAGAACATCCGTACATCTGAGCCAGATGGCATATATAGAGATGTTTGTGTCACTATATTGAGGAGTTTAGAGGATATGACTACTAGATTGAGATCTCACTCTTCCTTCACACCACAGGTTGTTGATACTCTTTTTTGAGAGTTGAGAGCTGAGGTCTCGGGTGATAATTCCTTGGAGACGGTCTAGAGCCGTGTCCCCAAGGAAATCATCAAATAAGAGGTTTTCCTATTTTATGAGGGGAAGCCCACGGTGAGGGCATATTAGGTTACATGGTCTGAGGTTCCTCAGATGACATGCATGATATACCCTCATTTTCTTACAACACATGGGGGTGATCCCACAATAGTGGGTTACACTTTTCGGGAGGAAGGATTTCACCCTGAAAAGCGTGGCCCATGAAAAAACACTTGGTACTTTCGATCAGAACAGGCAAATAATTTCGATTGAAAGTGAGTAATTTACGATCGAAAGTACCAAAAATGGGTACTTTCGATCATAAGTACTTTTTACTTTTGATCGAAAGTAGTTAAGTACTTTTGATCGAAAGTAGTTAAGTACTTTCGATCGAAAGTACTTACCTACTTTCGATCGAAAGTAGGTTAGGTCTAATTTTGGGGGTATATACAACCCGCCGAAATAGTAAAAGCATTATTTCGGTTGGGTTGAAACTTTGTGGGGCTTCCAAAATTTCAAGCGTTGTGTTCATAGGTTTTCCACGTTTTCATTTGCATTTTTAATAGTTTTTTAACATATACTATTTTTATATATAATGTATATTGTTTTTTATATACATTATTTGTATATATGCACATGTATATGTGTATATATGCATATATATGTGTATATATATGTATATATGAATGTATATGTGTATATATGCATGTATATATGTGTATATATATGCATGTATATATGTGTCTATATGCCTATATGTATATATATGCATATATACATGCATATATGCATATATATATGTATATATATACATGCATATATATATATATATATGTATATATATAATATATACATGCATGAATATACATATATGCATTGAATGAGCACACATATATGATTTACTACATATACACACATGTGTATGAACTATATATATATATATATGTACATGTCATATGCACATGTACAAGTTGTATACATCATACATGTACATGTATATGTATGTACACATGTACATATATGTTATATGTACATGTCCTGCATGTCATATGTACATATGTATGTACATGTATATATACATGTACATGTACATGTCATATACTATATACATATGTATACACATGTACATGTATGTCATATACATGCATTATATATACATGTCATATTGTATGTACATGTATGAACATGTATGTCATGCCATACATGTATATATGATATATATGTACATATATATACATACACATGTATGTATGGATGTCATACATGTACATGTATGTACATACACATGTACAAAGATATATATGTATATATATGTACATGTGTATATGCCATGTGTACATGTACATATATGTATATGTATATGTCATACATATATATGTACATACATACATACATGTCATATGTATGTATGTACATATATACATGTATGTACATATTTACACATGTGTACACATATGTCATAAATACATATGTATATGTACAGACCTATGTGTACATATGTTGACATATATATACACATATGTTGTCACATATACATACCTGGACATGTGTACATGTATGTGTGTAATTTATTTAAATGAAATTTATATGTAATTGATTTTAATTTGAAATAAAAGATGTAATTGATTTTATGTAGACTTCATTTGACAGTAAATAAAATCTTTTAGGTACACACACACACACACACACACACATATTTATCAGGCATATTATTACACATCACACATGGCAGATGCACCGATTCCCCTTGAGGAACTATTTGCACGCACTAATAGAGAAATTCAAAGGTTGCAAGATTCCATTAATAATCCGACTAGCTCTACTGTTTATAAGAACACATGTCAATCTATACTTCATAGCTTGATTACTATTAGGGATGACCTTCATGGTACCACTCCCTATGGCCAAGATGTTATAGAGGCCATACTTGAGAGGAAGAGATAAGAGGTTGGCTCTGGTTTTTCTCTCAAGGAGGTACAGGATTTAGTGCCTAAAGCGACCCTAAAAAGGGAAGTTTTCCATCTTATGCAGAGTTACAGTATGTGAAGGGATATCAAGTTATGAGGTGTAATGATCCTGCCATATCTGCATTGATATACCCATGATCTCTAGCTGCTCATGGTCGTTATCCAAATAACAACCAGATTCCATTGTACTTTGTACCATAGATTTATGCTGAGGTTTTTTTAGGGAGGGAAGTTAATTACACTGATTTGCCTAGACATCTAGGACAGGGGCTTGGTAGACTTGCTAATAGAGACACTTATCATCGAGCAGATCATGAGAGGCCAGTACACAGGGCCATTGTTGCTCAGAGGGCACCTGCGATAGCTCCTTCATTGACTCATCTTGAAGATGATGTTATCCGTAGCACCCAGCTTTGAGGTGCGATTGATAGTGTGGGAGATATTGCAGCAGCTGCTACATCCATATCGAGCAATTAGGTAGGTCAGTAATTGATGTCTCGATGACACTATAGATCATCAGTTGGAGCATCCACTAGTGGGGACACACATGAAATGTATACTGCAGTGGGGATCCCTTCACAGTCCATCCTAGAGGGACTTACAGGAGAGACGACACGGGTCACATTGTCTAGCTTGGCTGAGGATCTGTTAGATGCTTATGCATTTATAGCAGTAGAGCATGATATCCCTATATCGAGTGTTAGAGCTTGTGTGGGTACTATCAGATTAACCTAGCCACCTTGTTTTGACCTAGACCATGGATATAGTGGCAGTGCTCATGAGGATCCACCCACTGACCACTCTATTGTTGCAAAGGGAGAGGCACATTGTACAAACCCTTCAGTCAGTGCAAGGCACCAATTTTATGATCTTAGCCTTGAGGATGTTGACTTCAGCATGGCCACTATAGGTTACCTAGATTTGCTGACACATGATGATATGGATTCCATGCCATCTCATTTGGTTAGTTCCTTGCATTCATCATTAGAGAGACACGTGTTATCTATGCATGTTGCTGATGCAAAGATGAGCTTGGACCAGACATAACACAGTCTTGATATATTGGTTGATAGGATTGAGGCTAGGGAGTCTGAGTATTATCATGTGCCACCATCTACACAGGTATAAATTATCAGATTATATATATTTAATGTTACAATTTAAGTTATTTAAAAATTTGTAATATTTCATCTAGATGTGCATGTAAATTTACTTTTTTCTCTACTAGGATATGCCTCTTGTTACTCCTTCTTTGAGCACTGATCATGTACGTCATCAGGACTCACTCAATGATGACATCAGTAGTGGACATGTGAGTTTTTAATTTATTGATGTGTGTACATGCGTAGTACATGTTTTTCCACACTTTATAACATGTTTTCTTGTAATATTTTTTCAAACTTAAAAAGATGTGTACATATATATATATATATATATATATATAT
>MU226236.1:1049087-1061275 GCA_018584345.1 Thuja plicata
GTACACACACACACACACACACAAATGTGTATACCCCGTATAAGAAGGAAACCAAACCATGGATATGTGGTCATCAGGTTTTTATGTAATGCAATAACATTGCATTGAATATGAAAAGGCTGGGAAAAGTTTGTAAATTATCATGGCCTATACTAATCTTGATTTTTATATCACCATCATAACTAATTAATATATACATACATGTGTGTGTGTGTGTGTGTGTGTGTGTGTGTGTACCCAATAGAAACCCCCTATGCTCTGCAACATGGCCTAAAAATAACAATGGTCGTTAAAAAATGACAAAAAATGCCAAATTGACACCCACAAAAACTACTTTCCATACAAACTAAGGATGACATGTGTGAATTGTATTGAATAACACCATTGAATGTCAATAAACACCCTTTCCTGCTTGGATTCTGACGGACGCATATTCAGGGGGAAAGTGCACCAAGTTGCGCCCGATTAGGTTCCATAAATTTAAAAACGTCCTTGGCTTGGTAAAACCAAGCCTAATAAAAAACCATTAAAAAGAAGAAATTTTTTCTCAAACCTGTGCAGGTTACAAAAAGTTTCTCAAAATCCATGCAGGTTTTGAGGAACAAAAATTTTCTCATAACCCATACGGGTTATGAGAAACATTACATATTTATCAAGGTCACGGATTTAGGCCATTTTCAATGCCAAAACCATTGAAAAAAATGACTTGGAGGTAGAAAAAAAATGACTTGGAGGTAGAAAAAAATCAATAACCCATGCATGTTCTGCTTGCAATCACATTTTATCAGTGTTTAGAAAACATTTCCAACAATTCCACCTTGTCAAACATGTAAGACTTTATTATTTTGATTGTTTTTGTTTGAATTTTAATTGAAGTAGGGTTTTTTAATTGATTTAAGCTTTTTTAATTAATTTGATGTTAGATTCTACAAATAATCCTCAAAAATGAAAGAAACAACAAATACCTCTTCGTGAACAACCATCAAAAGAAAACCCTGAAAACAATGAACTTGAGAAACAAGAAAACCCTCAAGGAACTGCTCCACCTATACAAAATCCTCAAAATATTGCTCCTAAACAACTATCACCACCCCTAAACCCTCTGCGTCCTCCAGTAGATTGCGTACACGCCACACAAGATGTTCTTATCAATTGCCTGACACAAAACACTTCCCAAATTTCTATATTAGTGAATAGGTTGAGGTCCTCTAATCAGGAGCACCACTCATCCCTCGCAAAAACCCTAGAAAAAATGAGCAGTAGCATGAATGAATAGGTATCTAGAGAGGTCACAAAATGGGGTTCATGGAGGGATAGATGTTGTGCATTTTATGCAGATGGATTATCATATCATGAGGTGAAAAGAAAGGGCATAATTAAAGATTATATATGTTCTTGTTGACCGATCCTAGTTCTAGTAACAACCTACATACTACTACAAGTCGGTTTCCTATACATTGGTGTGTTCATGCTAGGATGAAAACATATTTTTGGGATAGGTGGTATATGGTCTTCAACCAACCACCTTGTAATAATTGGGAGATGCCACTGTACTTTGACATCTGGAAGTACCAGGGTAAAGGGAGAGGCTCTATGTAGGATAGAGCTAGGGTCCATAGGGTGGTAGACCCATAGCATAGAATTAATTTAGCTCCTAAAACCATTGTTCATATCACTATCTCAATAGCCATGAAGGAGTCTATGGAGTTACAGACTCTTCAAGAAGCTGCATCATTGACTGGTGTCATTGTTGAGCATGGAACACAGTTAGTTGGAGTAGAGGATAGACCAGCACCTGCAACACCTTTATCATCAGCAGATGCATAATTTGGAATGGGCCATCCCATTGAGAATATGTGTTCCACATGCTAGAGTGTATGTTCTAGCGTAGACACTGACACAAATGCAGATGGTTTGACATACCATTCGTGTACATGTTACGAGAGTAGATAACATGCTTCCACTTCAGAGGATATGACCCTCACAAAGACCTGATGAGTATCTTTTTATCTCGCGAGAAGACACATGTGTGATTATTTATATTTAAATTCAACATGTTATCAATTGATCACCTAAATCTTATAAAAGTAAATAAACATTTTTAGAACAATTTAAAGTGGCATATAAATAATATACCTTGCAGGGAGCAACAAGTGGTAGGAGTACACCATGTAATTTTCAGTTGACTCCAAGGTCACATGTAGTTTCACCTCCCAAGGTAAATATTTGTAAATTTGTTAAAAATATAATAATACGTTGGTTTCAAAATATCTTCTTTTAATATATATGTATCATCACTTGGTGTTTTATAGTGCTTATCAGGGGCTAAGATGTCCCAACATGATGATATCACACTTTTGTCCATTGAGTTTGGCCTAGCTAGCTTTGCGGTACGATTTAGATTTAGATATTTTTTACTTTGATTTAATATTATACATGTTCTTTTCCCTTATGTTAATTTTTTTTTGTTAGTCCACCCTCCCTACCTTGAGGACATCTTGTGTGAGAAAGCCATCCTCTAGCATTCCGAGGTAGAAAAACAAATCCCCCCGGACACCCAAACAACAGAAGGTAATTTAGTACAATTTAAATTCATTTGTTGAAATGTATTATGATTAAACATGTATATGTAGATATTGATAAATGCACCTAATTTATTTATTTTATGTACATAAACAAGTGGGGTTTATGGAATTAATGAAAGCACCTGACGTCGATGAGGTTCAGGAGAGGGAACAGATAACATCTTCATATTCACTTTGGATTGCATTCTTTCTTATTATAAATCTCTAAATCCTTCTATGAATTTATAACATATGCTATCATTTTTCATACACAAAATGGTAATAGCTGCCTCAAATTTGATGATGCATCCTAAGAGTACAGGAAAACTATCTGAGGGTTTGGTGTGCATTATTTCTACACATGTTAAACATATGTATTTAGATATAAGTACACTAATTTTTAGTTATTTAGAGTTTGTCAAAAACTTTAGGTTATTAACGTGTATTAATTGTCTTTTACCTATTACAACCCCTTTCGAAACTTCCCACTAATTGTCTAACATTCCATTTTATTAGAAGTACTACTTTTCAAAGATGGGCTCCAACACAACAGAGGGAAGAGGTATGCCTGTCTTTTTAAATCCATTTTACTAAGTGCACAACAGAGTTAAAAATCTCTTGTTAACTCCTTTTGGATTGCTTTTTTGTTTGTTTGAAAGTTCTACTTCCTTCTTGTATGAATATAATATATTTTATCACTTACCATATAGAAAATGATTGTACACATTTGTTTTTTAGTCCATGCATTTTTAGTTATTTAGTGTTTTTTAACATATATGTTATTAACTTGTATTAATGTTGTTTTACCTATTACAACCCCCTTTAGGAATTCCCACAGATCCTCGGCCTTTGCCAAGTGCAGAAGAAAGATATGAGGTAATAAAAATTTCAACTATAAACAATTCAAAGTCCATTATTTAGTTATTTTGATGTTATATTAAGAAAATATGTCTAATTCAAGATTTCAATTATCCTTGTGCAGCTACCTATTTCTTCGAAGAGGTTCAATTTTGATGATCCACAACAATCATAGATATCAATAGAGACATATAGTTCTAGTTGTGGTCATTGAAGGACCAATTTATGTATATATTCAACATTTGTATTGTATATGTCGACCTTGACATGACATATGCCACATTTTTGTAACTCTTTTATCGGCCTAACATTTATGCTATTTTTGTACATGTACATGATTATTGTTCATTTTGATATATATTAAAGTTAATATTTGATCCAATTTGTTCAATGTGTCCATACATTTGTACATCAAAACTTACTTATTTGCAATTGAAATGTGATCAAAATTGTTCATTGTGTGTATATCCTGATTAGCCTTAAATATGCAATTATGGATTTTTCATGAATTTTGTTTAGATTTATCTTAATAATGGTTTCTAAGGTCACTTTTAACCATTTTTTATTATTTCCCGAATTTGTAAGCCTTTAGGCATCGAGATGTAAAAGTTGCTAAAATGTAGGAAAAATTGTCAAGCAATTTTGTTTTGTAAAAAGTTGAAAAAGAGCAAAAAATATTGTAAAAGGAAGTTTAAAGTCACTCCTGGACATGGATCACTTCTGAAATCACAATCACCGTTGAAATCACAATCACAGTGACCGTGGGAGAAAAAATGGTATAGTTCTTTGTTTTTGTTGTAGTTCTCTCTTGCTTGCATATGGTGTGTGTTCATGGTGGGTTAGGATCCTTGAAACCCAAAGACAACAAAGATGGAACCTAATTTACATTGGTTTTACTTCATTAGGACCTAACTATCCAAAGTTCACTGTCATAGTCATAGTCCATAGAATTGGATTTTGTCACTTTTTCAAATGTATTGATTGTATGGAGGCTGGAGATTTTTGAGCATCCACCAATCTCAACCTATTAGGGAAGTCTTCTTCCCAACTCACCTATTCAATAGGTAACAAAACCCCAAGTCCTCACTAGAATAATAGCCCTTTAAGTTTCTTCAATACCCCCAAAGACTCACTCCTACTCCCAAATCCCATAAAACCACGGACACACATCACCTTAGACATACTCATCTCACCCAAATCTATCTTGAGGTCTTCTTATCCTTGAATCACACCATCTCATGAAAACTTACTTCCACAAATCCTTTCCAAATTAGGAATCCTAGTTAATTATAGACACAACTCCGAATGCTACTTAGGCACACGCCAACCCAAGGGTACTAAAGGGCACATCAATTACTCGCTCTTTCATAGTCAAAATACAAATCTTAACCCCCCATCTTATACCCTAGGAAATAACATAACACCCTGCTATCTTAATATTGTTTACCTTGACAAATAAGCAACCATAGGATAGTTGGAACATTTATATTTTTCTCTTACACCATGAGTTGGAACATTTATATTGTTTTCCCACACACCCCACTACAACTTCACCACCCTTCCAAGGCTACTACGTGGCATTCATAGCCTTGCCACAACTCCAATTCACTGTCAATCATGGGCTGAGAGAAAAAAAATAGGTTTGGTGTCTTCACTAACACAAGCCAAAGTCTGCACATAGAGATCTGCAATGAATAGAAAATGAAAGAAAATACTAATGTACATCTTTCCACCCATTTTTGGGGTTTTAGTCAACATTGAAATAACACATAATGAATTTTCTTTACTCCCGGGTTTCCCTAGATAGGGTTATTAATAGTTTTTACCAAAATCAAGATATCTTTAACAATATTGCATAAAATTGAATGAATCAAAATGGAAATAACATAAGATTCACTCCTCTTCAATTCCCAATCAATTCATTTGTCATGTTCCTGATGCTTGATGATCATTTCATATACCATGAGAAATTCGTCATGGTAGAGAGTGGATTGGGTCCAAGTTGCACTACCTAGTTGGGAAATAGTACCAACCTAGTTCATTGCTCCTATCTCTTCATCACCTACCGAGATACAGTATTTTAGGCCTCCATAACATGGTCCGATATCACCTAATGGTTCATTGATACCGTGCATGAGCTCCAAGATATGGGCCTTGAAAGATTGTTGCCCAATGGTTCTTAGTGCACCTTAGGGAACCTTCCATCCGACGTGGTTCCCAACGCTTGATCGAATCCATGGGCGAAATGAGGTTGTCAATGGAATTTACCCAGTCAATCAAAGCTAATGATGCAGATGGTTTGAGGCCATAACACAAAGTTTGATAGATACACAGTGTTGCTAATTTTAACTGAGACACATTGCAAGTTTTGACATAAATCGATATTACATTTCCAAATTAAAAAAATTAGATCTCCCAAAACCAAGATAGGTTATCGTAGGCCTCCGTAGCACGGGCTTGTAGCACTTGATGATTTTTTTATACTTTTCACGACTTACGAGATATGGGCCTTGAAATATTTCTTCCCAATGGTGCTTAGTGCACCTTAGGGACACTTTGGTTCGGAGTGGTTCCCAATGTTCGAGCGACTCCATGGGTGAAACATTGATTATCAATTTTTTTATAGAGAAATACAAGGCATGCTTTTCACCCATCACATTTTATGTGTTTACAAGATAACATTTCTATGGATACATCATGCTATACAATTAATGATACAACATCTCTTCTCCTTAGAATAACTTGTGCTCATTTACATAGCACAAATCATTCTAAGGGGGCTATCATTATGACATTGTTACACTTTTATGCTTAAATATGTCTAAAAGTTCTATTGTCTAATCATATATTCATTGTCTAGCATGGGGGCACCTTGCTAGATGTCTCTTTTCTATTATTTTCTTACAACATGATTTGTTTAAATCATAGGTTGATTGGGTTGTGGTATGGTCTCTACCATGAAAAAAACTTGCTAACCATACTTATTGTCATCTTAAATATGTGTAACCAATCTTGATGTCTATTTTTCACCTTTTTACCTAATGTGTTTTTCTGTAGCTAACATCTTTCTAGTAAATCTACAACTTAGTGTCAATCAACTTAGGTATCTTCCCTAGAGAAAATCCCACATGGATAAAATACTTTGTATCCTTGGTAAAATCTTCTCCAATCCTTATCTCTATATTAGCTCACACATTTTTTATAACATGTATGCTCACTAAAGTGGGAGCAAAATGTGACGTCATAATTTGAATACCCTTCAATTTCACGTTATATATGCCTCCCCTTTAGATAAATAAAAGATAAGTATAAATCCATGACTAAATTGACCATTAAAGTGTTACACTCCTCATATTATTGGTAGTGTAATGCTTCTATCAACCTATATAGGTGTCAAGGATGAATCTCTCTCTCTCTCTCTCTCTCTCTCTCTCTCTCTCTCTCTCTCTCTCTCTCTCTCTCTCTCTCTCTCTCTCTCTCTCTCTCTCTCACACACACACACACACACTAGCAACATTCATATTTGGCTATTACTTTGAAGTCATTGGTAGAATCTTTAAGGGTATAGAAAAATTCCCCTTAGATATCATTTTTCCTTTACAAGTTAATTTGATGTGTAAAGTTAACAACTTTTGATTTTGTTATCTAATAAATATTTCCAAAAACTAGCCTATATCCCTAAAGAGATATCATGACGTTCCAACTCACATAACAACTTACACATGGAAATATAAATGGTCCTAAATCCTTTCCCCCTATAAGAAAAGTTGACATACTTTTTCCTCTCTTAATACATAATGAACTATGCTAGTCCTTAATTGATGGACATTGACAGACATTTAGCCAATAAAAAATTTGAGTCCATGAAACCAATAGCTTTAAAGATAATTCAAAAGAATAATATCTTCATGTCATATTTGGAGAAATGTAGATAGTTAATGATAAATTATTTAACTTGATGGTAAATAATTCTATGTATATTGAATATAAACCTCATATATTTGATATTAAAATAAGTAAAACAATTAATCTTAAACCAAAGTCTTAACACTTATTATCAATTAATTAACTTCAAATTGATATCGATATAATACAATTAAAACTTACAAACATTTTGAAATATTAAATGAGATGTCATTTTTTACAGCATCGTACGTTGAACAATTGACAATATTTTATGGTAGAGATAGGAATATAGATCAAGTCATCTATACTGATACAATCAAATAATAAGATCTGAAGTACATGCTAAAAAATCCATACATGGCATAAACAAAGAAGAGATCACATAGTTCAAGGAATTTCAGAGCATATATACAATGCATAAAACAAGGGTTATCTTACCACTACATAGAAGATACACTTGTGTGTCCAAAGGCCACATGGTCTACAAGTTTAAAATAGCCTATGTACAACTTATATCTATCTGTCCAAGCACCATACTTAACCAAACTACCAATAATAGAAAAGCTATTAGCAGCTATTATTCCATGGAAGTTGGCCCCTTGGAAAAGAGACGAATGGGAAAACCACCTTCCATGTGAGGAATAGGAAAGAAAGTGATTCTCCTCTCTTTAATAATCTCCCACCTGCAACAATTTCTTCACACTTCATTAAGATAGTTATTAAATCTGAAACACAAATGTCAATGTTTTGAATGAAGTTTTGAATGGGCGAGTTCAATAATCTTATAATCTTATGTTATATATTTGATATATTATATATTTTTTAGGAAATATAATGATTTAAGTCTTGAGAAGTCATATTTAATTAATAATTAATTGGAGAGGGTTAGATCAAACCCTCTTAGATATAACCCTTTCAGTCTTAAATCATACCTCTAATAGAATCTATGTGAGTTATATTAGAGAAAGTAGTATGATTTCAAATGAACTACCTAAATAAATCAAAACTTAAAATGTACTTTCAACAAACTCTAAACTTAAGAAACTTATTTATGAACACGCCCTTCATACCTGAACTTTGTTACAAAATATTGAAGGAAGAAAGAGATGCTCATTGTAGCCAAGTCACCACATGGACATAATTGTCTTCCTCCTTCAAATGGATAAAATAGCATATCGTAGTTCTTCCTAGAAAAAGGAAGAATTGTTAACAAATCTAATCAATAAAAGAATTTTTTTAACACAGTAAACTATTAAATGATGAGAAATGAGCTATATAGTTGGAACTAATTAAAAAAAATCTTGTAAAAGTAACAGTTAATTTGATAAGAAAATGCTTATTGAGTTTCAATCTATTTATAACTAATATATTTGTATTTTATGAATTAAATTTATAAAGATGTCATTTTTATTTTTATTTTTATGATACAAATTGTTGGAAATAGTGGAATGGTGTACTCAGAGGGGAGGGGTGAATCAGTACCCTCAAAATTTTTATCAATTAAACTTTATCCTTTTCATAATCAATACATTATATTACCATTCATATCTGCTATTCTATCTTTGTGTATGTAACATCAATTAATAAAATAATTAGCATGTGACACATTCATGAAATGTATAGACACATGACATAAGATTTGGTAATGCAGAAAACCCTTGTTAGAAGGTAAAAACTACGGTGGGGATGAAACCAAAAAAGCTTCACTATCTGCAGAATGGAAGGGGTCGGTTAAGGCTTACAATTTTATCACTTCTGATGATCTTCCTTGTTAGGAGTATTATGTGGAGACTGGTTTAGGTCTACTCTATTAAGAGCTTTAGCAACACTATTTAGTGTGCACTCGGTTAAGAGATTTACATAAGGATTGTTAAATTCACCTTTCTTGAAAGGATTTCTTCTATTTGATACACTTGTTAGAATGTAGAAAAAAATATTCAGTGACCTGAGTGTATGCAATATACCATTGTTGATTACAGATCCACTAAAGAATGCAAGTATAATGTATCACCTAATGTGATTGAACAATACTTCTACTACTAGGTAGCCTTGAATCTGGTTCTTGATAACCTAATTCATATTTTGTTGTTCTTGCTTGAAAACCTTAGTCTGATCCATAGATGTGATCCTTGGCTACTATCATCCTTACATACTTTCTGAAATGAATGAATACACATCTATTTATACAATAGATTGATCTATTTTAGTTTCACGTATTACAAAGATAACTCTATGATCAAACGTTTACAACTTGACCTTGATCTCCTAGTTTGCATGCTTTCAATCAGTTAGAATGATAAAAATAATTACAATTACATTGCTTGTCCCTCAAGAAATGGTTTTAAATCAAATCAAAATGCTAAATATAAAACATAAGTGTTTTATCTGATGTGGAATTCAGATCCATATTTCTTGGGATTTAACTGACTTTCGGTGTCTAATGCTCGTGTTAGTCTATTGTCAGTCTGTTAGTGTTCCTTCTATGAACTATCCATCAAGTTACCTTGCTCTGTCGAGTTCCTCTGCTTTTCTTCTATGTCATTTTGCACTTCAAGATTTTTGGGTTGAACTATGCAAACTATGTCGGGTTACTCTTGTGATATGTCTTGTCAGGTTTCTTTCCTCTTAACTGGTGTAGGAGCACCTTTGAGATGCCAGCTAATATGGTGGTATCTTTTCATTTTGGTGTGCTAGTGTGTGTAAGACCCTCTAGTAGGGCAATGTTAATATATAAGGTCATGTTGACAAAGAGTAGTTTAGAAAATTTTCATTTTTTGCTTTTGTTTGGGTAGAATAGCTCTTTTTGGCTCTTGTTTAATGGACTATCCTTGATGATGTTATCAAAGGGTAAAGTGATTTCATGGTGGTTCTTAGGGTCCTTGGATACCATAGGTGGTCTAGCTAAGGTTAGATCGGTTGAAATGGTGGTGAAAAACTTAAAAAGTGTAAGTTGCAATTACAATGTAAAATGTTGCTATGCAACATTAGCAACTTTGAAAAGTTGCTGACAACATTTTGTTGTCTAGAGGATTTCGAGGTTATAATGGTTTTTGAACCCATAGAAGGAAAAAAACATGTGTGTGGGAAGTATATAAGGTGACAAAACCCTAATTTGCAGGAGGACAAGACATTGTACAGATTTTTGATATTGGAGCCAAGAGCTTTGAATGTGAAGACATCAGATTGGAAGGATTTTTGTGTTATTTTGTTGTGAATGGATTTAAACTAAGACTGTGACCAGTTGTATCCATTGTACTAGATGTTATAGTGATTTTAAAATAGCTAGTTAAGTTTTTAGTTACTTTTCTTTTTAGTTTGTAAATTATTTTTGTTTCAGACAACTTTTTGTCCAGTTCTAAGCAAGGAGCAAGGATGTGGACCTAACTCCACTTCCCACCATTGGTTCTATATGGCCACCTGGGAATGGAGAATAGGTCCATGGATCTTCAAGAATATGGAAGGAGGAGCTCTGAAAGTACTTGCAATTATTTTTAAACACTTGCCCTAGGCGAGCTACATGCACAACCTGGTTAGGAAGAGCAAGTGACAGTTGGTTTAAAAGTTACAGGGGGTGTCCTCATGAGCCAAGAAGGCCATGGGTGTATTGAAGGATGTTATGTAGGTGTTCCCCAAAGTGGAGGAGTGTCCAAGAATTCAACATGCCAAGTTTTGAATCCCAAGACCTCAAACTGGTCCAAAAGCAAGAAAGAAGCCATTTTCAAGAAGTAGGGTGTACGGACAGTACTGTACCCTAAGACCTAGAAAATCCTTGTGGTTTTTTTATTTACTTGAAGACTAGTGGAAGAGATTTGGGGGTTCTTTGGAGTTTTTGTTCAAAAAAAGTGATGTCCTACAATCTAGGAGGCCTAATTGGCAAAAAGGGCTACAAGGCCTAGAAAGTAGGAATCTAGAACTCGATGGGAACATGGACCATCTTGATGGTTTCAAACCTAGGTTACAATCCAAAAATGGAGTATAAGCCCTGACCCTCCTGCAAATCCAAATGTAATTTTAGGGCTTGGAGTGGTTTGAGTGGAAGGTTCTTGTAGAACACAAGAATGGTGATTTTGACAAGATAGGTAGCTTCTTGGTTGGAGGGAAGAGTTGATTCTTCTAAGTGGTAAAGCCCTAGAGGTCCTAGGAGAGGCCTAACAAGAGTTCCAAGAAAACTCAGAAGGTTACCAAGGAGGCTCCCTATCAGAGTGGTATTAGAGCCCAAGTTCAAGATTTGGGAAAAGAAGAAGTAGTGTAGCCAATGGATGTTGCAGACCAAAGATTCAAGTGAGGAATCTAGTGCATCTAGCAGGATGGTGACCAATGTTGAATTGGCCAAGAAAGTTGAAGGACAAGAGGAGGATAATAGGTTGCTGAGAGAGAGTTTGGCTCAAATGGAGCAACTCTTGGATGAATTCCGAGCTATGGCAAATAGTGTAAAGGACAAGGTAGACCAGAAAGAGGAAAAGGAAGCTAAGGAGAAGGAGTGGGACTTAGATGAAGAAACACCTACCCCTAATTTGGTCTTACCTAAGGAACCCTTCTTGAAGGAACTCAAAGCCTTGAGTGGTAAAGCCTTGGAGGGTGTGCCATTGTTTAGTGGACAAATGGATGCTGATTTGGTTTTAGATTGGATAGACAGCCTTGAGAAACATTTTGAATGTGATGGAGTGACTGATGCTCAAAAAATTAAGGTGGATAAGTCTAGGTTAAGAGGACCAGCACTTACCTAGTGGAATTTTGTTCAGAATGAAAGGGAGAAAGAGGGCAAGAGTCCTATTGTGTCATGGAAAGGTATGTTGACAAAGTTGAAACAAACTTATCTCCCGGATGACTATGAAGTTCAAATGCATAGAAAGAGACAAA
>MU226236.1:1065509-1080802 GCA_018584345.1 Thuja plicata
GGTCTAGCTAAGGTTAGATAGGTTGAAATGGTGGTGAAACACTTAAAAAGTGTAAGTTGCAATTACAATGTAAAATGTTGCTATGCAACATTAGCAACTTTGAAAAGTTGCTGACAACATTTTGTTGCCTAGAGGATTTCAAGGTTATAATAGTTTTTGAACCCATAGAAGGAAAAAAACATGTGTGTGGGAAGTATATAAGGTGACAAAACCCTAATTTGCAGGAGGACAAGACATTGTACGGATTTTTGATATTGGAGCCAAGAGCTTTGAATGTGAAGACAACAGATTGGAAGGATTTTTGTGTTATTTTGTTGTGAATGGATTAAAACTGAGACTGTGACTAGTTGTATCCATTGTAGTAGATGTTACAGTGATTTTCAAATAGCTAGTTAAGTTTGTAGTTACTTTTTTTTGTAGTTTGTAAATTATTTTTGTTTCAGACAGCTTGATGTCCAGTTCTCAGCAAGGAGCAAGGATGTGGACCTAACTCCACTTCCGACCATTGGTTCTATATGGGAATGGAGGCTAGGTCCATGGATCTTCAATACTATGTAAGGAGGATCTCTAAAAGTACTTGCAAGTATTTTTAAACACTTTCCCTAGGCGAGCTACATGCACAGCCCGGTTAGGAAGAGCAAGTGACAGTTGGTTTAAAAGTTGCAGGGGGTGTTCTCATGAGCTAAGAAGGACATGGGTGTATTGAATGATGTTATGCAGGTGTTCCCCAAAGTGGAGGAGTGTCCAAGAATCCAACATGCCAAGTTTTGAAGCCCAAGACCTCAAACTGGTCCAAAAGCAAGAAAGAAGCCATTTTCAAGAAGTAGGGTGTACGGACAGTACTGTACCCTAAGACCTAGAAAATCCTTGTGGGTTTTTGATTTAATTGAAGAATATTGGAAGATATTTTGGGGTTCTTTGGAGTTTTTGTGCAAAAAAAGTGATGTCCTACAATCTAGGAGGCCTAATTGGCAAAAAGGGCTACAAGGCCTAGAATGTAGGAATCTAGAACTCGATGGGAACATGGATGAAATTGATGGTTTCAAACCTAGGTTGCAATCCAAAAATGGAGTATGTTGAAGCCCTGACCCTCCTGCAAATCCAAATGTAAGTTTAGGGCTTGGAGTGGTTTGAGTGGAAGGTTATGTAGAACACAAGAATGGTGATTTTGACAAGATAGGTAGCTTCTTGGTTGGAGGGAAGAGTTAATTATTCCAAGTGGTAGAGGGTGGATCGAGGAATCCCTAGAGGTCCTAGGAGAGGCCTAACAAGAGTTCCAAGAAAAATCAGAAGGTTACCAAGGAGGCTCCCTATCATTAACACTTTCGGTGACCTTTGTTATCTATACTTTAGGTTTTTACCAGAAAGTCTTTCTTTCGGTGTAGGTCCAAGAATTGTTTTCCCTTTGCATATACTAATGGAAAAATAATGTCTTCAATCTCCCCCTTTGACATTAGTATAAAAAATTGATATGTGCAAAATACTAAACTATGTAGTATGTACACCATGTGTTTTACCTTGTCATTTATGACTCCCCTATGTATATGCCGATATAGTATATGTATATACATGCACACTTGCCTTTATAATATACTCCCTTTTCACCTTATCTTTATATCATTTTCCCTTTTGTATCCTTTTACTTCTGTACATATCATTTTCCCCCTTTTTTGAAAGTAAGGGCAAAGGTGTATACTTACAACTTATCAAAAATATGGGAATAGGAATTCTTCATGTCTTCCATCAGTTTCTCCCATTTCTCCTTTAGGTTTTCAAGATCCATTTGCTCCAATGTGATTCAGGCATGCATATCATAGATGTTTTCTACTATAGACATCTCTGGGGTGGCAATTAACTATCTTGCCGAAGTCATGTATTGTTGTAGAAGTGTAAGATGTGGTAGCATTAGAGCCTATAGATCGGTAACCTCATCTCTAAACTGGGTTTTTGCCTCTAGAATTTCCTTTCTCAACCTTCTAGATTTTTTAATCTTTTCCAAATGCATCTTGATTTCATTTTCATTTGTGGTTAGACTGCATGCACCTGCATTTAGATCAGAATCTATTTGTGCAATCTTATCACTATTTTCCTTAGTGATTTTATCTAAAGTGCATAAATTTTGTATTAACTCAATAGCTTCAAAAATTATTGGATATAATTCATCTACATGTTCTGAGAGCTTTACCTTGTTCACTACCACTTCTTGGCTGATCTTTTCTGTCAATTTGTATTGAAATTTTTGTTCTGCTCATTCTTCAATTGCTTTTTCAGCATCCACATTCCTAGATATGATGGCCTTAATTAGAACGACAAGTTGATCAAGGATGGGGGCCTTTTGATCAAAATCTATGTCAGGAACTATTTTTGTCACTATATCCCTTGTAGTTTCTAACACTAGGGATTCTTTGAGCTCTTTCCTTAGCTTTTCTTGCATAGCTTTCCTTTGACATATTTCTCCATACTTTTTGAGAGATTCAAAATCCAATGTAGAAGGGTCACACTTTGGTGTCTCAATGATTTAATCTAGTGTTACCTTCGGCTTGGACTTCTTTTTATTCTTCTACTTCTTGGATGGTGCATGGGAAGCACTTCAAGATCATTTTCTTTGTAAGATGTGCTAGATGAAGGCTTTTGTGGTGTTGTGTCTTTTTCCTGCTGCTCGGTATCTGCCTGTCGGTTGGTAGTGGATGTCTCCACATCAATCTTCAATTTATCTCCAACATCTCCTTCTATATTCTTAGGAGTATCATCTTCTTTCTTCTCTTCTTCACCTTTTTCTTTTCTCCCTTCATTTGTTTCTTGTTGTGCTCCATCTATGATAGTTTGGTCATCAGTGGTATCTTTTTGTTCATCAGTTGTATCTTTTTGTTCATCATCACCCTTATCCTTGAGTATGCTTGCATCAGGCTCAGGTGAGTTTTCCTTTTGTGAGATTATGTTAATAGCTTGTATTAACAATGGCATTTGTCTTGGTATGTTCACCTATGTAGTATCTGTAGTTGTGTCATGTTCATCAGTTTGGGCTGGGAGAACAGTGACATCTTCATCTTTTTGTACCTCATCTACAGGATCTCCTCCGGTAATATCAATGATGGTATTATCGGGCCATGTTTCATCTGTAGTTTCCATATCCTTGTTTTTCTTTGTGTTCAATGCTTCTTCATTTACATCCTCATCAGTTATAATGATGTGTTCGGGGCTCAATTTAGCCTGATTTGATTCATTGTGTGGCTTGTTGGTAAGAGCTACTTATGGCTCAGAACTTGTGTCCTTTTTAGGTACATCAAGTACTTTTCTCTATTCATTCTCACTTTTTCTATCAAGTTCAATTAGATGTCCCTTTAGCACTTGATAGGCTCTTTACTTTGGTGAGAACCTGTTGGAATGTTTCTTCATCATTTCTTTAATTTCTTCCATCTTGGATTCAGGTGGCATGACTGAAACTAGGGCTCTTTCCCTTATTTGTTTCTCTTCCTTTAGTGCATATGTCCACCTTGCCGGAAATATATTCATAATTTATTTAGGGATCATTTTATCAAATTGGATAGGCACATATTTGAATACACACATCATTGTGATAAATTTCTCTTCTATCTTATTTTGATCCTTGGGATCCAATGTTAGCCATTTCCTAATATTAGGGTCTCTGATTGATCCTGAATTAATAATTGATGCACATACCTCATCAATGGTGGTAGGGAATTTATTCTTAACACTTTGTTCATCTTTTTCAGTGTCCTCAATGTCTTCCTTAGTTCTGATGAACTTCCCTCTTTTTGTTGGTCCCTTTTTCCCTGTTTGAGGCTTTCTTTTATAGCTCCTTACCTAACCTTTCTTGATCGGTGAAGGACTTGCATCCTTTGCTATCTGAATTCTAGTCCTAGATGCAGAAATAGTCCTAGGCTTCTTCGGGGGTGGTGCATTGGACTCTATGGATTCTGAGTCACTCACCTTCTCAACTTCACCGACGGGTGACTGACCCTTAGTTTCTTCTGTCTCTTATGTTTTCTCTTCATTCATTGACAACTTTTTCTTCAAAGTATTGACCATTTTATCCTTCTTCCTATCAATATTTTTCACAACTAAGCCATTTTTTATCCTTTCCTTGGCTTCCTCATAAGTTCCAAACTTAGGTTGTGACTTGTTCAATGGTTCATTTATCAATACCTCAATAGCATTGGTTGCTTGATCTATGTTAACCTCATAGTCAAGTGGTGCCAGCCATGCTTTCCTCGGTACAGCTTGCTTGATATAGGTTTAATCAGTGTCCACCATAAAAAGAATTTAGTCTTGTATTTTTCTACTAATTGCTCTAGAATCCTCATTCTCTTTTGCATTTTGTCTTTGAATCCAGTGAAGTATTCATTCATGGTTGATTCAAAATGATCTCCTAGTGATTCGATGAACTCACTAATCTGTGTGGTCACTGGCCAGGTAGTGTCCCATTTGACATTTCCTATAGATGGGAAGGATTCTTGAAAATAGAAAAATATGCACATAATGAGTGAACCAAACTTACATGAGTTAGACTTTGCAGTCCTGATTTTTCTCATGTTCTCATTTAATTACCTTAGTAGAAGTTTTGATAGATCTAACTGTAGTCCCTTCTTGACAATTTTGTGTGTTGTATCCACTGCTCTAGATGCAATACTGTTCATCCTACTAGCCTAAAATAATTTGTATCCTAAGACACATGCTCTAAATTTTATTTCATCATCGTTGATGGTAGATACCTTTAATCCTCTTCCATCCCATGTTGTTCCTGTGTTCTTTTCAATGTCACCTCGAGGAGGGTGCTTTAGTGCCTTTATATTAATAGTTATAGGATAACCGGTAATAGCATGTATAACATCCCTGGTTATCCATTTTGGCTCATCTAGCCATATCTTTTGGTCATGTACTCTCCTCAGTACTAACTAAATCCATTCGGTCTTGAATTCCTTCATGAATAATAGGGCATGTGTGAGCCCTTTCACTTCAATGTGCTTATGTTCTTCTTTGACTATTCCATCATCATTGTAAATATTTTTGTAAGCTTTCTCAACTTCCAGGTCTCCTATTTCTATGATCTTGCAGTGAATATAAGTTCAAACGTCTTCAACAAGAAAAACCCTAGCTGGTATACTGGAGATGCACCAGCGTTGTCAGGTTGTGAAGCAACCTCAAGACAGATCTTGTAATGAGGCTCTTCAATAGTGGTATTCATGATTAGATTAACCTTTTTATTCTTTTCATTCTTGATCTTGGAGGTTCTTGAAGTAGTTGCCATCATTTTAGAAATTAGGGCTTTTTCCTATAAAAGAAAATGGAGTTCTTGGTGAATGTTGTTACTTACTTCAACCTTTGTGTTTTCTGGGATTCTTTCTGAGTTTTGTGAATAGGGTTGAAGTTACTTTTTAATCTGGTTGATTTGTGCTCTGGTTTCACTCTACTTCTTTGCTCAAATTTCTTTGTGAATAATGAGCTCTTTTGTCAAATATTTATAGACTTTTTACCGTAAGTCATGTCATAAATGATCACCCACTTCTTAGTGTTTGAAGGTGGAGTCATCAGGTAGCATGCACACTTCATTCTTAGTGAGAACATGATGCTCATGCTAGGTGTCAACTCATTTTATTGTTTTACTGATGGATCTCGGTATATGGCGAAGACAACATTGTCTTTTTACATGATTATCGATGGATCTCAGTTTGCACTAGTAACTCAACTTTTATATGTTAACTGATAATTCTCGGTAAGTATAGACAACTTAGCTTTTTATGTACACTGATGAATTTTGGTAAGCATTAACTGATGAGATTGAATTCACAGAATCATAATAAGTTATACCATAGTGCATCTTTAATCATGCTAGTTTGGCATTTCATCAATGTATAATGGAACTGATGCAAAATATAACTTGGTATAATGTAGTTCCATACTTACTTGTTCTACTTAGGTGGGGGTGGTGGTGTCACCAGATCCATTGGATAAGGTGTCACCATTTGCATTGATTGGTCCAGCTTCATCAGTGTTTGTATCTTTCCTCCACATTTTGTTTCTATTCTTCTTGATGTCTTCAATGGTATTTCCATTGGAAAAGGTACTGGTTTCTGTCACTCAGTCTTTGCAGTCTTTTCTCAGATGACCAACTTTATGATAGTGTAGAAATGCTATTCTAGGGTTAGTCCAGCTCCTAGACTTGCTCATCCATTGTCTCATATAGTTTGTAGCTATGTGTCCAAATCTTCCACATGATGTGCAGTTTGTCCATGTGTTGTAATCTCAAACATATGAGTTGCCGACTCTTTTCAGATGATAAGCAGTTTCATTTTCTTTAGGCTTCCATGCTTTCCTTTTCTTATTCCTACATTCAAGAGATGTGTGCCCATGCATTTTGCAATTAGGACAGTATTTTTCCATGTAGGTTTCCTTCTTTCATTGTTTCACCTCAGATTTACATTCATATGCTTTATGTCCTTTCTTGTTACATTTATAACGAATTCCTATGAATGAAGGTGTAGATTTAGGAATACATTTTATTTTTCTCTTGCAAAAATTTGATGTGTGGCCTGGTTTTCCATAGTGATTGCATGACTAATTTCTTGGTCTTGGATTTGTGTAGACATTCTTTGGATCATCTTGGTATGGTGATTCTTCATTTTTTGGTATACCCTAGTTTGGTATTATTGTTAACTCTTCTTTGTCCATCCAAAAAATCATCCATCCTTTTGGTTATTTCTTTAGCTCTCTTGATCATGTCATTATTTTGTTACTGAATTCTCACTTCATTCTTTAGTTTTTCATTTTATTCTCTTAGCTCACCGATAGCTTCTATTCTTTCAATGATTTTTATGTTCATTTATTTTTCCTCCTAACTCATAATTATAATCTGATTGGTGATCTCATGATGATGTTCTATCAGTCTTTTTATTTCTGAATCTTTCTCTTGTATCTTTTTAGTAATCTTCCTCCTTTCTTCAATAGCTAGTGTTCTTTCTTTCTCAGCTTGTCTAGCATTGTTCATGACATTAATCATTCTTACCATCTATGTCTCTTGACCAATTTGTAGATATTTTACTTGTCCATCCAGATGTTGATTGATTTCATTCAGACTTGTGATGCTTTGTTTAGATGTGTCTGATGCTTTGCTAGTTGTAGATCCTGAAGAGTCAAATAGATCAGGTATCTCCTCTTCATGGTAGTCTATTTCATTACAGTGAGATGCCATAATATTTCTTTCATCCAGCAACTATCTCATCTTGATTCTAGCCTCTTTATATTTCTCATAGAAGACATGTATCTATAATTTCTGACTCTCAATATTCTTGTCTAGCTTGTACCTTTCCATTGTATGATCTTTTCTCTTAAGTCTTTAAATTTTTCTAATTAAGAGATCTAGCTCTGATACCAATTGTTATAAATAATGCAATGGTGTACTGAGAGGGGAGGGGTGAATCAGTACCCTCAAATTTTTTATCAATTAACCTTTATCCTTTTAGTAATCAATAAATTGTATTACCATTCATATCTTTTATTCTATCTTTGTGTATGTAACATCAATTCATAAACTAATTAGCATGTGAGACATTCATGAAATGTATAGACACATGACACAAGATTTGGTAACGCATAAAACCCCTGTTAGAAGGTAGAAACTGCAGTGGGGATGAAACCCAAAAAGCTTCACTATCTACAGAATGGAAGGGGTTAGTTAAGGCTTACTATTTTATCACTTCTGATGATCTACCCTATTAGGAGTATTATGTGGAGACTGTTTAAGGTCTACTCTGTTAAGAGCTTTAGCAACACTATTTAGTGTGCACTCGGTTAAGAGATTTACATAAGGATTGATAAATCCACCTTTCTTGAAAGGATTTATTCTATTTTCTACACTTGTTAGAATGTAGACAAAAATATTCAGTGACCTGAGTGTATGCAATATACCATTGCTGATTGTAGAGCCATTAAAGATTACAAGTATAATGTATCACCTAATGTGATTGATCGATACCTATGTTGCTCGGTAGCATTGAATCTGGTTCTTGATAACCTAATTCATCTTTTACTGTTCTTGCTTGAAAACCTTAGTTTGATCCATAGATGTTCTCCTTGGCTAATATCATCCTCACATCCTTTTTGAAATGAATGAATACACATCTATTTATACAATAGATTGACCTATTTTAGTTTCACGTATTACAAAGATAACTCTATGATCAAATGTTTACAACTTGACCTTAATATCCTAATTTGCATGTTTTAAATTAGTTAGACTAATAAAAACAATTACAATTACATTTCTTGTCCTCAAGAAATGGTTTTAAATCGAATCAAAATGCTAAATATAAAACATAAGTATTTTATCTGACATGGAAGTTAGATCTACATTTCTTGGGATTTAACTAACTTTTGGTGTCCGATGCTTAGGTTGCTCTATTGTCAATATGTCGGTGTTCCTTCTATGAACTGTCCACCAGGTTCCCTTTCTCTGTCGGGTTCCTCTATTTTTCTACTCTGTCGGTTTGCACTTCAACATTTTCAGGTTGAACTATGCAAACTATGTCGGGTTTCTTTGCTCTTAACACTTTTGGTGACCTTTGTTATATGTACTTTTGATTTGTACTGTAAGTCTGTCTTTTGGTGTAGGTCCAAATTTTTTTTTCCCTTTGCATATACTAGTGGAAAAATAATGTCTTCAACAAATAAAAATATAACACTATTGTATAATTAGATCTTTCAACATAAAAATTGATATTAATATGATTTATAAGTAGGTTTTACTTTATCGGTTCCTTGCCAACGCCAGAGATCAAATTTGAGTGGATCGATATAGATTTTTTCATTCATGTGGATTGCGTATAAAAATGTCATTACTCCCCATCCTTTAGGTATCACATAGCTTGATAATACAGGATATTCAAGAAATTAAAAAGTAAGAAAACATATTCATAAAATTAAAGTGTGCAAAAAACCTAACAATGACTCTAAAATGATAGTTCATGAATGCCACCTTTAGCTGTAACGTCTTGTGTTGTTTCTCTTACAAGCCCCACTTCTATGCTTGACAACCGAAGAGTTTCATTTATAACCAGACAAGAGAAATTTAATAATATTCCACTTCAACTAAGCTTACATATGGTAGAAAAAATAATTGATTATATGTTTAGCAATTGTTATTTTATTTCCAACTGATCAGATTGTAGTAGCTTAAGAGTATGTGTTAAAAAACATGTATAGGATGTATGAGAATTTTGTTGATGAGTGTTTGGAAAGTTAATTAATAAAAATAAAAGTTATGAAGTGCTGAGAATAATAAAATTTGAATATTTGTGAATTTGGTTGTTTATATTTTTCTTTTGTTAATATTTGGAATGGTATTTAAGCTGAGAGTGACAAAAACTTTATTTGTAAACATTTGCCTTCTTAGAAAAAAAATTGATAAAATGTCATGCCCAAATTTGCATGTAAAAACACAACATTTTTTTTTGAAAAGCATTCCTAAAATCGTGAAGGGTCAGTTAACCCCATGCTTACCAAAAGCTAAAATGAACTAACAGGGATAGGTAAGGGATTTAGGTTAGGAGGTTTAGTTGTTTCATTGACGATATTAGTGTTGAGAGGAAATCATGACTTTAGTCAATGTCCCTCAACCCATGAGATGCAACGATAAGTTATCTAGATGGATGTCCAAACCATCATAAGTTTAAATAAAGATGCAAGAGTATAGTTGATAGCATTTTTTTTTTACTAAAAGAAAAATTCAATGATCTAGATGTTAATAGGTCATAATCTGCCCGATTAATGACATCATTCTACTAGGTGATAACTTAATAAAAAAACTAGCTAATAGTGTGTTTGACTAAAAACATATTGCTCTATATCAGATTCTATAATGAACCACCCTAGAGTTGTATTAAAACTAGGATTTCAACTTTCACTATACTATAGTTCGATAATAAAATATGCTTAATTTTCTATGGTTATTTAATTATGCCTAGCTTATGAATAAAACATATTAAATTAATATACTTGAAACGTAACTTTATTTTTATAGTGTCCATTACACTGGCCACATGTAATGTCCACTTAAAAATAACATTACCAAGCTAGGCGTCTATAATAGCACTTGACCAATAATCTTCTAGGTTTTTAAATCCACCTTAATTAAAATAGAATTAAGTACCTATAGACGTTGGATAGTTTAAAGTTCATTAATTAATCACCATCTAATGTATTTTTGCTTATTTATTTAATGATTATGTGAAGTACTCTCGTTAGTATATTCGTCGTATAATTGATCTTATTATATTATTAAATCACACCTTTGCTCACAATAATTCTATAGTTATTTTAGACCGATAAAATTTATCTCATTCTATTAATCAGATTTAAGTTAAACTCTAGATCTTTTACTAGATCCTTAAAAGGTTCTTAGAATATACATTTTAATCTAATTAAGAATAATAATGTTACTTTTAACAAAGGATTTCATTACAATCAATAGTTTAATTAAATTAATAAGGGTTAAAACATTTCTTTAAATTTACTAGAAAAAGAACTAAAATTATAATAATTTTCATACAGTAATATTATTTCTCTAAACATCTTTATATGCTACTAGCATACCAAAGAAACACTCAAGGGTTACTAAATTTAATTTAATTTAATTTTAAATAATAGGGGTTATTAAATTTCAATAAAAACCCAATGTTATATTATATGACTAAATTTATAAAATCTTAATAAAATATACTTATTAGACTCTAAGCATAAATAGTCTACTAAAAGTTTAATCTTCAATTAATACCCTCTATTAGCTTTAAAATAGGGATATATTAACTTTCCCCTCCTATAAGTCTGAAACTTTCCTTGTATAAACTTATACTCATATAATAAAATAAAATAACCATAATGTCAATTTTCTATTAGTGAAACCCCTAACCCTAATTCATAATTAGGGTTAGGGCTCTATTATAGATGACAAAACAAACTTTTCTCCATCTGGCTAAAATTCAAACCCTAAACTCTTAGCCTTGGTTTCTCATTGTTGTTCTTTGAGTTTCTTGTGTATGTGTGTATCTTGTAGAGGAGGCAACCACAAAATGCTAAAGAAGCACGATATGGAGGGGAGGCAGTCTGTATTAGAGCATAGAGCGTTGTTCATGCAACGAAGGGAGTATGGGGAGTGGGGAGTGGGTGTGGCCCCCCCATCGCCACTGTGGTGGTGCCACACCATGAACAACACACAGTCGACGATATATGTCGCCACTGTGTGGTGGCCATGGTGGCCGTGACCACCACAGTGGTGGGGGAAGGGGCCTCGTGCCTCCCCCTCACCACTATCAAAACACGGTCATGGGGAGGTGGTTTCTCCACCCTCCCCAAAGTTTATTTATCATATTTTTTTAATTTTTTTAATTTAATCTTTATTAAATTATATATATAAGTTTAATATTATAAAGATATAATTTTTTTTACAATTTTTAATTTAATAAAAGAATAGGGTTTCAAATTAATTCTCAGAGGTATGTAGATTAAATGCTAATTATTTTGAAGTGATAAAGATTAAATACACATGTAGATTTCATTTTTTCTATAGTGACAAAGTTTGTATACATGTATGGACTTATTTTTATGCATCTTTGTTGAAACTTTAAATGCAAAATTACATACAAGGGAAAATGAAAATTTTCATTTAAAATTTATGAGATGTGTACATTTATAAAACAAAGATATTTCCATATGTATATAATAAACAAAAATGTCTATACTTGTATAAAAAGAAAACCTAAATTCATGTATTTTTCTGTACATTTGTATAACAAAAGGAAACAGAAATAAAGGACAACTTTACATGAGAATGATATTTTAAAATCTGGTAATATTTTTTTTACAGAGATATTTCCATATATATATATAATAAACAGAAATGTCTCTACTTGTATAATAAGAAACCTAATTCATGTATTTTCCTGTGCATTTTTATAATAGAAGGAAACAAAAATAAAGGACAACTTTACATGAGAATGATATTTTAAAATCTGGAAATAATTTAAAAAAAGAGATATTTCCATATGTATACAATAAACAGAAATGTCTCTACTTGTATAATAAGAAACCTAAATCATGTATTTTCCTGTGCATTTGTATAACATAAGGAAACATAAATAAAGGACAACTTTACATGAGAATGATATTTTAGAATCTGGTAATAATTTTAAAACATAGATATTTCCTTATGTAGACAATAAATAGAAATGTCTCTACTTGTATAATAAGAAACCTAATTCATGTATTTTCCTTTCTCTTGAAGTCAACAACCAGCAACCTTGCATTTTTACTAAAACATAACAAGAACTAAGAAATTCAACTATAGGAGGTCTTTCAATATGGATTTATGTTCCTCTTAACTTGTATTGCTTCACCTATCTAAACATAGCTATTTCCTCCCTAAATTGAGACATAAACACAAGGAACAATTCAGCCTTATGGTTTTACATTTACAATTTTGCTAGAATGCGCAATCTCTTCCTTTCCATAAACTTTTCACACCATCATCCAATAGTATGAATCAACCACAAAATATGCAAATGACAAGAGTTTGAATAAACCATGGGAGCTCACCTCCCATCCTAGGTCTCTAAGAGACCACCCCCGAGCTAGGGGAAACAAGGTTGAATCAAGGTGACATTCAAGAAAACACAACACATCCACAATCATCACAATAATTAACTCCCTTCCAAGATTTGCACAATTGGGTCTCCTTGGACCCAATAATGGAGTGAAGGCGGAAACTACCAAGTAGGATAAATTGTAAAATAATAACACAGTTGAGCTAAATTCACATGCCTTCCCAAGGCTTATATTCAAAAACTCCAAACCTCCCAAATTCACAACATTATCCCTTATCACCACCAAGAATAGAATAGAAAATATGGCACATGAAGCCCATACATCCTTGTATTCTCCCTCTTCATCCCAAGAAGAGACTCTACACTACACGGTCTTCCCAAAAAAACCCTCACCCACACTGGCTCTCTTCCCTCCCAAGGGTGAGCTTAGCCATTCACACCCATGAACACCACAATGCATAAAACAAATAAAACATGGAAGATAAAGAAATTCACAACATACACTCCCACAACAAGACCAAAAATTTACACAAAATAGATTACAAGAAACAAGATTCATTCAAGTGAAAAACAAGAAACAAAAGGGAACTTTTCATGGTGGAAGCACCAACGTTGCTCCAAGAAAATGGTTATGAAATTGAGTTGAGCCTCCTCCTTCTCCTTATCTTTTTACCTCTCCTAGATCCCAACTAGCAAGTCCTCCAAAATTAAGTAGAAGTCTCCCAAAAATGGAGAGTGGGAAATCAACCCCAATTCTCCTCCCAATTTACCCTAAAAAGGCTCCCTCTCAACTCTCACCTAACCAACATAATGAGAGGTGACTTGAGTCACTCTCCCCTTCACACTTTTCCTCTCTCTTTCACACTTGTCTTCTCTCATGCATGAAAAGAAGACCCACTTTCTTGAAGAAATGAGATGGTCTTCCCACATTTCAATTTTATCCACCTTTTAAGAATGGTACTTTTGGAGGGTCATAAATGTGATTTAGACACTCTAATCATCAAAATATAACCCCTAACCCATATTATACCTACAAGACTAGTTATTATTAACCTTAACTACCCCCTTGGGCTCATTTTAACCCCTCTAAACCTCACTAAGAGTTAACCCATAAAATTCTATGATGAGACTCATGGTTTAGGCTTCCAAGGTAAGTAACCCTACATGAGAACACTACAAGGTAATCCTAGGGTGAAACCTTAACCTCCCTTAACCCCATGGGCATGCCAAATCATAAATACATGTGTCAATTGGCACCACAAAGCACATCACATTTACACATTGGCATGTCTAGTTAGAATTTACATAAATTAAACAAATTATATTTACATACATGCATAATCACATTTACAAAAATAATTTACATTACAATGAGGTTATTTCCCTCTTTTAGGGTCAACCTTGGCTTAACAAGAAGTCTAACATTAATCCAATCTTGTTTCCCCATTTTGAATCCATGGATTATTCACCTGCACACTTGAACAGAGCATCAATAGTCCAAGGAAGAAATCATACATACATGATAATATCCATTATAATACATTTAACTAACTATGAATTAAGAATTACATTCAGAATTAGGTCATCCATATACATATAACTGATCAATCACAAAATCCTTCAAATCAATTATCTAACATTCAAAATTAACCATTATAGATCATTTGCAAAATTCAAATCCGTAATCCATATTTATATGTCACATGACCTAATTGAAAATTTAGAAACATAGAATGGAAAAATAGTTAAAACATGTCATCAAGATCTAAAATCATAAGCATATAACAATATATCCCAACATCATCAAAATAGTGTCATCACATAGTATCTATGCTATGAAATCCCTATCTAATAAGTCAATGTATCAAAGATAATGTATCATCTTGATAAATATAATATAAAAGTATCAGCTTTGAAAAGATGGTTGAGGTAGGACCTCACATCCTCCCCCTCTAGGCATGAACTTCCTCCTGGAGTTCATAAAAAAGATTGGGGTACTCATGTCTTATGCATGTTGCATCCTCCCATGAGGTTGTGACCTCATCATAACAGTCCTATTGGACCCTAACCTAGTCCAGCTCTCGGCCTCGTAGAGCCAATGTTGTAAGAAGAATCTACAACATGAAGAAAATTTAATCACACAACTTCATCTTGACCTTCGACTTCCCAACCCTTAAGACTATCTAGATGAATCTACAAATACCAACTCTCTACATCCATCGATCAAATCTCCAAACTCTCAGCACTCCAATATACCAGCTAGCAAAATCACTAACAAGGCTAAGCCGATCAACAACAAAGTAATACATTAGATATGCACTCTCCTCTATAAATCCACTTATCAACCTTAACCACTCACCCTCATCACATATTAGGAAACCCACTATCAAGAATTCTTCAACAATCAGGAAATCATAAACATCACTAAATCCACCACCCTTATCCTTTAGCCATTCATTCCTCTTCATCTTCATCGGCTCTCTCTTCATCTTTACTCTCAGCAAATCCATCCTCATGCTCAAGTACCAATTCCTATCAAGGAAATGCAATCCTTGTTTCTACATCTTCACTACAACGCAAGAGACAACATCATCTTCCACACAATCAATTTGATTAGCATAAGAAAAAGAACCAAATTGTTAGTAATAATTGAGAGGGGGGGGGGGGGGGAATCAGTGG